>OZ057412.1:101097955-101697955 GCA_964056705.1 Troilus luridus | reverse complement strand
TTTCAAGAAGTTTAATTTAATATTGGAAAGAAAAGTCTATTGTATAAAATAATTCATTTTATCATATAAAGTGTGGAGTACTGTTTATGATATTTTCATAATGATGATACTTTTTCTAATACCAGTCAATAAAATATTTATTACAATGACCATTAAGCACCCCACTTTTTTACGATGAAACGAATTTTTCGGTTCATAACTCTATTCTTATATAAAACTTATTGTGTATTGTTTTTTACTTTTAAGTTCTGTTTTCTAATAACGTGTTTGTTTTGTTTTTGAAACTATTATTTATATCAATTATTATCTAATGTAGTCATTTCGTACCCGAACTAGTTTGGAATGGAGGGTGCTACTTTTGGTTTATGCTCACAGAAGTAACATAATTCCATTTAGTTGAGTTTATTATATTTTGAATCCTTAGTTAGTGAAAACCTATATTCAGGTAGGTTATACTATTATAGCTACTATGTGCTATTTACAGCTAGCATTCTAGTATTTTTCCGTTAGCTAAGAATTATCTATTTTCTTCTATCTAATTTTTATAAATTGGATTTATCCATGTCCAATTACAACATGGAAGATAAATGTAGTTACGCCACATTGTCATAGGATTGAAGATTTATATTTTGTTCTTTGGTTTTCTTAATGAAACCCGCTTAAAACATTGGAAAAAACTAGAAACATGACACAAATTAAACATGAAAACCTACTTACTAAAACCAGCTTGGACCAATGCGTTACAAATTGATGGCATCGCTAAACAGTCTCTCAGAAAATAACTACAAACTTTTCAATCAAAGATAATTTGACTAATTACAAATAGATTATGATGACTTAAAAGACTTGCCTATGGTACGATAATGACAAAAATTGCCTACTGGGTTAAAATATACGGTCGAGAAACGCATACGAACGTACTACAAACATCTTAGAGAAAAATTACACTGACACCCAAACCACTGATAGACCCAAGAGCTTCGAATCTAATGTCTGAGAACACAAGGAAAAGACTAAAAAGAAGATGGATGAGGGATCTGTTTTCTAATAATATTAAATTAAAGTTGTGCTTGGAGGTGATTCGTTCTATTTTTTTGACACTTCTAACTTTCTTCTTCTTCTTTAGCTTCCTCTTATGCTATTTTGTTTACTTTGAATAGTATTTTCAACCATGGGTGTTATTAGCCCAGCGATGGAAGCCCCGTATTCTCGGAACAAGGGTTATCGGGCTATACCCCCCCCCCCCGGTACTGGATTCCCCCCTATCTGGAGGATCAGTAGCTTATTGCAGTCAGATGACTAGGCGATGGGGCCGCCAACTTCGTGCGCCAATCGCTTTTAATTTGATTTGTTCCAATTTTTTTACGCTCAATCGCCAGATTTCCCCCCTTATTTTGGGATAAGTATATGAACAAATTTTAAGTTAAAAAAATAAAAGATTACTGGGTTTATGTATTAATGTATGTGTTTCAATCAATTTTAAACTCAGAAACAATTTTTTTTATACATTCAATGATCATATATAATTAACTCCTCTTAACTAATATATATTAATAACTATTTATTAAAAGTATAATTGATTGCTTCCTCTCAGTGTTCATAATCCCGTGGGCAGATTGGATGATATTTGCTGAAGGTAATCCCTTGTAGAAAGCCTTGATGGAAGATCCCAATTAGTAGGGAGTTTGCCCATCGGGACAAGTTTTGCCAGAGCCGAGGAGAGATAGATATATCAGAGCGGAAGGCGATAAGCCTTCACATATCTCACTCCAGCTCCTTAAGCTTTTTCCGATCCGCCATCGAGTCAAAACTGACTCCCCCTCCCTCTATCTCGCTTTTTATCGTGTATGCGGCAAATATTTAGTCAGCCCTAGCTCAGCTGTAGCCGCTTTTTCCCCGACAGGTTATTTATAAAGGTAAATATTGTACAGTTTATATAGACCCTCTCTAGAGCTGCACCAGATCTTCTTCAACATTTTTATGACATGGGGTAGAGCAATACTATTTAATAAAATAGAGGTCGCCTAGGCTATAAACGTATATTCTTTCATTTTTATTGATATTTAACTTGCCCTCAAGGGATGGTATATTTTCTTTTTTATATAATATTTTCCCTTTTATAGTTCCTTTATATCCTTTATAATGTCAGACTGGATGTTCCAACTATATATCTACATGCCCGCAATTAATTCAAAACTATTGCACGGATTTTCATGCGGTTTTCAGCAATAGATAGATTCATGAGGAATGTTTAGGTATATAATTTATCCAGGTTTTGTGTAAATTGATTGGAATATAACGATAACTGTTGGAAATGTTGGAAAAAGTCAAATCGCCTGGAAGCTTCATCAAACACGCATTATATATTTTAAAAAATTGCTTACATGCAATGCGGTAATTGGAAAGCTATCTAGACGGATACAGTATTGATGCTTATCAACTTAAATACTTTAGTTATCTTAAGCATTTCATGTATAATTTAAATTAATTTCTTAGGAGTTATCGCAAAAAATTTACAAGCTTCGTTGTATTTTTTTAACATAGTCAGTTTTACGCTAGTAAGTTGGTAGAGATGATACAGCTCTCGGGTTAGGATGCTGGAAATATTTAGCCTTAATAGGTAGCTGGAAGATGAATATGCCTGCTTAGTGGATAATGAAATTAATTTGTCGAGGTTTTGTATAAATGGGTTGGAATATCGATGGTTTTCACCGAAGACGCTGCTTGTCAAATACCGTGCAATTATCTAACGTGCAAGATAATAAATTCGTATATAAAGAAATATTTGGTTTTGTTTTTATTTTTATAATTTCTATATAATAAAGTACATTAGCTAAGATGGGAAGAAAGAAAATCAAGACTCCCAAAGAAGCCTAACCAATGATATTCACGTGGTCCTTAGTGGCCGGTACGTGATAAAAAAATATATACATTACGCACACAAATTATGTAGGCTTAATATGGCTTATTACCCGAACAAAGCTTGGGTGGGTCGCTAGTACATAATAAAATACATTAAAATAATTCATGTACCGTAGACATTATATTACACTTAAATCTAATCCACATATTCGACGGATCAAACTGATGTAATCCTGCAACAGACAAAACATGTAGGCATAATATGGGGCGGAGGACTTTGTATTATAATATATATAGATATGCATGTAGCTAGTTAGGTCTCCAAGTGCTTTTTCAAAAACCATGGGAATAAAAGTGGATACCAATAGAATGTGAATATAGCGTCATTATTACCATATTAAATAAGGGCAACCAGACGGAATGCTCCAACTATGCAGCTATTTGTCTTTTTCCAGTGGTTTGTAAACTATATGCATCCTTGTTAGATAATAGATTATGATGGTATATTTTTTTTTTGAGATTTTAATTTAATTTTATTTTAAATTATATACATACATTTTAAACATTGGTGGGATAATCCCTTACAATGAGAATGATTTTGCATACATGGTTGTTTGGTTAATAAGTTTTTGTTGTTGAAAAAAATATGATGGTATAGTTGAACAGCACATGGAAAGGAACAGACTGGGTTCAGAATGACAAACTCAATACCATATTTTCCCCTTAACAAATGTTTTACAGAAATCCAGAAACCTTCATAGAAATACTTCAGAAAATACATAAGATAAAGAACAAAAATAGTAGTTCGGGAACAGTTAAAAATGGGTCAATTCGGTAATTACACTTCACATATCGTGGAATTAAGTTTTAGAAATTGGGCCTCCATGGGAAACAACCAGTGAATCTTGAGAATAACCCAGAGATATTTTTGTCTCATTAATCATCAGAGAAGTTCGGCTTCCTTTTGAAGCTGTTTTAGCATTTCTAATGAATTGGAAAAAATGGAACGATGCCCATCAAATAAATTTTTAAGACATCATCATAGTTCCCTATCTTTAATCATAGGAGTAGTAAATGCCCTTTCGCATACAGTGTTGCTAGTCTTTCAGAAATATTTGCGTCCTTCCAAAAAAAAAAGTATACCTCCATCTGAAATATAATAAGCTTCTATATCTCAATTCTGATAAATAATTCTTTATTAATACTTCCATCACTATCACATTTCTAGACAAAGGCAACCTAACAACCGTCAAATTCACACTCAATCAGTACAGGCATAAAACATTTTCGTTTTGATAAGATGTCGAAACAACCTTAACAATAGTTTTAAATGGACTAATCCGTAAACCTGGTGACGATTTTAATAACATACTGGATCTCAAGGTTCGTACGAGATAGAAAGAATACACAGGTGAATTTGAGATGACCGCCGATAGTTTTGAAGTGTTTTTCTAGCTTTCGTAATTAAGAAAAGGTTCCTTTACCTGACCAATGGAACTGAGTTATTAATAAATATGAAAGTAGACATCTTTATAAAACTTGAAAAGTTTTCTACTTAAAACTCTCTCATTATTTAGATATGTTATATCTCCAAGAACAAGAAAAAACAAAATTATCTCAAAAAGAACCTTTTATTCACTTGTTACTTGAATATTATGAGTTTAATGCTAAATTTTATAATTATTTATTTGAAATATAATTAAATTACTTTAAAAACATACCAAACAGAATTTGTATGTCATGCTATATACATTTTACTACAAGTATTTACTTCCCTACCGGTTCTAGTTAAGAAAAGTATTGATATCCAGTTAGAATTTCGATCTTTATTTAACAATGAATCTAGTGTAGCTATAAACTCTCAGTGAAAATATGAAATTCACATGCCTATTCAAATACTAATAGAATCCTCTACAAACCTTGCCCGAATCTGTATTAGCAATGGTGTTAGGAAGATCACATGAGTTATTTTTTATTAATTATTATTAATATTACTATTAGTTGTATATCTTGTGAACTATTAGACATTTACTGTTACTTTTTTTTAATTGTTTACTCGCCGTTGCAGGCTACTTTAACAGTTATTTGACTCATTAATCCATTAATTCCTCTCGTATTCAATCCTTCCGATCCAAAATCCACAATGCTCCTCGAGCATATTCTCAGCCATAGTGACCTTAATGTCCCATTTGTTTGATGATTTGACCCGATATCACTCCTTTCATGACAAAATTTATTTTCACTCAATCTCACTAGTTTCAAACGTAGCAAACGTAGGATTTTCAATTCCCGATAATCCAGCGAAGAGTCTGGATCATCTTGTGTCACCACCTTTTAAGTTGATTTTGTTATTTGAGTACTATCAGTGGGTGGTACTCAAATTCTGTTTCTGTTTCTGCCTTAATCTCAAACCATTACGCATATTTCATTTACTTTTTGTAAAATATTATTATAATACACCTGTACATTTCAATAAATAATAATGTAAAAAAGTTTATTTAAAAATATTAATCCTTACAAAATTTTTAATAAACCCCAGCTCCTAAAATGAAACTTTAATATATGCTAATGGGATATCACCGCCGAAAAATATAATAAAACTCTAAATCATTATTAATGGAAGTTCTTTTATCACAAAGAGAGTGATATAAGAGGGAGTTCTTTGAAAACTGGACCTTTTCCCTATAAATATTTTCATAATCTAAGATAAAAAATCTTTTTCATCGTTGCCTTATATAAATTACCAGCTCGTGCCTGCCCCGTGGGATGAATATTTAATTGATGTAGATTACTGAAAGCGAAATCGTTAGTGGACGCTTTTCTTTGGTAATATTTGATAAATGGTTTGTCGTTGCTGGCTGATTAATTCGTTATCGGACCCTGATAAATATTTTTCTCTCAAAGAATGGAATTATTGGAGACACTACTCCAAAATTCTTGTTTAAAATATCATGAGGTATTTAATACAAATTATAAATATTTTTATGTCTAGGGAATCAGTAGCTTATTATTGACAACTAAATAGATAATTCAATTTCTTTAGAAAAAGGATGTGTTATTAATATTTTTTTCAGAAAATAAGATTAATATGAATTTTTTTCTTATGAAAGAATAATAAATAATTCATTAATACAGAAATGTCTATTAATGCAACTAATGAAATAGGGTTGATAGTAAATTCGGATAAGACTAGAAATATGGTTGGGTACAGAAAAAGTGAAGATTGTGTTCATATTGTTGCAGGAGGAACTCAGTTACAAAATATCGAAAAGTTAAACTACTTAGGGTCTTTTATAACTAGAAAAAAAAAATCCAAGAGCAAATAAAGGCACTATTTAAGGCAGGAAATTATTGTTATTATCCTGTCTCATCATCTCATCATCCTTCCAACTATAGTTTATTGTTGTACCGCTAAAGGATGTCAAACTTCTCAAGGTATTCGAAAATATGGTGTTGCGTAAAGAATCCGGTCTGAAAAAGAACGAGGTCAATGGATAATTTAGAATACACAACGCGGAATTGCGGAGCTTGTACAAGTTTGATATGTAATGAAGTGAAAATTAGAATGGATTTGTAAAGTTTTCGGGATGAGTACCAATGAGTACCAATTTCTAAAAAGTTAAAAACCGCTGTGATGACTGATAAACGTCTGAGGGATAGACCGAGGCGTAGGTAGAACGATTGCCCTTAGTGAACTGGTGAATCTGGGTTTGGCTGTTGGTCAGTGGATGGAGATTTGTACAAAGGGATTAGCGGTAAACTAGCCCTATTATTATTATTATCTTTTTCTGGGCTTCTACTAGAGAATTCTCCTACCCGGACGTAAGTCAAGGGCGAGGTTAGAAATATTAAATTGTAATGTTCATTACATTTCTAATGATACTCGCAGTTTCACGCATCTTTCTGCATTTGCTCCATAATATGAAAAGTAGGTCTTGATTATTACATGTTATTGTTATTATTGTTATTATTACTCGTAAAGCTCCTGAAGTGGAAGACGTTAAGTAAAGACGTTCAGGTTCGGGACTTCTTGTTCTTCTTATTTGCTCATCAGGTTTTCATTCATTATTATTATTATTGAAAGAATTTATTATTTTATATATGTTTTAGACCTAAAATTTTCTAGGAAAGTAATGTACATGGGTAGTTAGTGACGCTTAAACATTTGAATAAAGCGTCTACACCGTATTTAACTAAAGAAAAAAAAAACTGTACCACTACCACCCATGACCAGTTTTGAGTTCAGTTCCCTGTTGAGTTTGTACTGTTTCTTGGACGACGCTTGTGCAGGAAGGTAATCTCATATCTCAATCAACCACCAGGCGTTCCCCTTATTTCGGGCACCCACTGTATATAGCCTAGCTGAGCCCGAGGAGAGATTCCAGATCCCTGTGGATCCATCCCCATGGTACGGCCAGTCAGCGTTCTACCACTGAGCCACCGCGCTCTCCCAAAAAGTGAAGATAACAGCCAAAACATTTTGTCTCTTAAGTTATCGATTACATTAGGTTAGAGTAAATTTCCAGATTGAAATGACATAAGTTAGTTTCATATAATATATTCGATTCCCGGCTATCAGTGATTTAAAATGAATGTGAACAAGCACCTCGACAGGAGGCGAAGTTAGATTGTAAAAATTTCACTTATGGACCGGAGGCCTCCTCCTTATCGCCGTTTTTCAGCCCCAACTCTCCCCTCCACCCCCTTCCACTCCCCCCTCCCCTCCTGAAAGTTGCCGCTAATATCCCTCCAGCTCCCGCCAATTTCAATATAGCCTTATCTTCCCTGCCTACTATCATTTATTTATTAAAGTTGCCTCTAACTGGAAAGCAGATAAAGAGATAAAACCGGTGAAATGCCGCCTGCAACAGGTGTGAAACCCATTTGTATATCAGATGTTGTGAATATTTTCTAATGTTTTTGAGCCCGATTAGATTGAATATTCAATTTTCCTTGTCCCAAACCAATAGTAATATTGTTTTTTTGTTTTAATTACATCTTCTGTGAAACCAAGGTATTGTTTGTTTATTTAACGTCACTTCATGCTACTACGGGTAATCGGACGATACTACAATGGGAGCTTTAAAATTTCCCCACCCAGGTCAAATAAGGACTGGGTGTTTTAACGAGTGCCAGACATCAAGCATTCTCAGGACCCCGGGCTACAAACCCGCAATCTTGGGCTTAATACGTTGTCATATTAAAACTTTAAATGCGGCTAATATTTGTATTCATTGCTGCAAATAAACATAATGTTATTTTTAAAATAATTACTGTTTTATATTTTTTGCATAGAAATATAACATGATTTTCCAATCTTAAGGGCAAAAATTATATAGGAGATTACATTACGCGGAATTTCGAAGCATGCATCCTTCTTCTTCTTCTTCTTCCCATGGCTCTACAGCCCTTGCAGGGCCCTGGCCTCCGCAACAACGCCTCTCCAGTCCTCCCTATCAGCAGCTCGACCTCTCCACTGTCCGATCCCCATCCTCTGCAGATCGTTCTCTACATCATCCAGCCATCGCAGCCTGGGCCTTCCTCTTCTTCTTTTGCCTCCTGGTTTGCCATATAATAGCTTCTTTTTTGATTTAATAAAGGTGACTAGGTCTGGTGCATTGTATAGGTCCTGAAGCTCTCTATTATTTCTTGACCTCCATTGGCCTTCATTACATACTGGCCCAAATATTTGCCGAAGCACCTTCCTCTCCCAGATCTGGAGCATCTTTTCGCATTCCTGGGCCAGGACCCACGTTTCACTAGCGTACGTAACAATCGGTCTTAGTATTGTTTTATAAATCAATAATTTTGCCTTCCGTGCCAAGTTTCGAAATCTTAATGCTTTTCACAATGCAAAGAGACATCTGTTTCCTGCTGAAATTCTTGCTTTAATTTCTGCAGTGATGTCATTCTTTCGTTTCAATAAAGCCCCCAGATATTTGAAGCTGTCCACTTTCTTAAATGTGTGGTGGAGCAGTTGCACATGACTCAGCTCTTCCTGCCCATCATTTTTTGTGGAAATCATATATTGAGTTTTTTCCTTATTTATCACCAGACCCAATTTTTTCCCAGCTTCTTCAAATTCCTGCAAAGCTCCTGAAAGCGCCGCTTTTGACCTTGCTGATACCACTACGTCATCAGCATACGCTAGGTGTTGGGTCATCCTATTACATATAGGATACCTCCTGGGTTGGTCCTGATTGATCTCGCAGCTTGTTCGAGTGCTATGTTAAATAATACAGGTGAGAGGGGATCTCCCTGGCGCAGACCATTCTCCACCTCAAAATCTTCTGATATCATATTTTGTATCTTTACCCTACATCTGGTGTTTTCCAAGGTCATCGCACTCAATTCGACTAGTTTTTCTGGGACCCCTAGAGTTTTCATTATTTTGATCAGTTCATTTCTGTCAAGACTATCGTAGGCCTGGCAGGAATCTATGAAGAGGTGGTGGAGGTCAACATTGTACTCATATGCTTTCTCTAGCATCTGCCGTATGGAGAAGATATGATCAGTTGTGCTTCTACCGGAAGCATGCATCCGGTAAATATTATTCAGGTAATAGCGTGGCGAAGATTAAGATGGGCCTGTAAAGATGCTGGGTTTAGTAACGAACGATTCCTTAAAAGTTAATAGGGGCAGTAGCGACTGGGAAGCGTCTGAGGGGTAGACCGAGGCGTAGGTGGGAGGATTGAGTTAAGAGTGACCTGGCGGGTTTGGGTTTGGATGGTGCTCCGTGGAAGGAGGTTTGTAAACGGAGATTAATGTTATTGGCTTCGAGCCTTCGGGTTCGCTAAGCCTTTATTTATTTATTTAAGGTCAAAAATCATAAGATTTATATGGACACAATTAAACTCATATACATTATTTACATACCTCCCAAGGTATCTCCGAGCCCAGATCTACCCTCCACGTTTAGTGGTTAGGGGTGGAGCAAACTGAGACCACAGGAGATCCCAGCACTTCTCTCCCTGCCGCGTCATTGGATTTGGGTGATTGGATAAATTCATGTGTAATTTAGGAAATTGTGTTGAATTAAGGTCAAGAATGATATAATGGTCACAGCGCAGAGTTTTATTGGAAACGTGGTAGGGAGCATAAGCTTCCTAAGGGACTATGGTTCTTAGGATTTGGGATTGAAATCATTTGGTTGTTGGAAAGAAACGCATACATGAGTCTCCGACAGTTCTAGTCAATACATTCAAATAGGTCTGAGGATAGGCTTGTAAATTTAGAAACTATGTTTTCCATTGACAATTGTGAAGTTCTGCTTAGTGTTCTGTATAATTGGCTGAATCTTCTGCTAAAATCTTGAAATTTGAGTCTAGATTTTTTGGGTTTTTTTTATAGGTAAATTTTATTTATCTTGTTCTAACTGTTTCACTTTTCGTTAACTTTATTATTAGTGATATATAGATATTAATGCACTCAAAATAAAAGTTTTAAATATGCCTTTCACTATTTAGTGAACGATCTCTTACAATAGTTTCAAGCATTAACAAAGCAATGAAGATTGATACGAGAAATAAACAATACCAACGATATATACCAAAATTTACGAAAACCATAGGTGTTAATATCCTGAGGTGTTTACGCAATAAAAAAACATACAAGATTGATAAGCACATCTAAAGATTTAAAAAAAAACTAAAATCATCTGTCATGTCATAAAATCATTTTCACTTTTGGTACTTTGCATTTTTAGTGACGGTATGATTATTTCTTTTGTGATAAAATGCACTAACTTCCTTATTTAGACTGTTTTGATTTTATAATTCTGATAAGTTTGATAAATTTTAAATACGTCCAATAAAAAATTTTTAAAAATTGTTATTTACCTTTTTTTTTATAATTTTCATACCCCAGATTATAATATCTCAACTTAAAAATGAAAACTCAATACTCCTCGAACTCAAACTTACTGTTGGTATGGGTAATTACCTTTTTCGGTGTAGTCCAATCAACTCAATCGTATCAGTGCACCACTCCAATTCCAATGATGAGCCTAATCACAGCAATCTTCCACTCCTACCAGAATGGGACTAGGGATCGATCGTAACATCACTCAGGTCTATATTAGGTGTGAAGTCTGGACCTAAAGTGAATTGATCTTAGAAACGAGTTATCAGAGCACAAAAGAGTTTGATACTGCAATTTCACAATCATTAAACATATTGTTATTATAAACTCATAAACAGTCATCAATGGATATAAAATTAGCGTTGACATTGGCTGCCTTAAAAAAACACAACAAAAAAAGCAAATTAATAGTGCATTTAATTTATCTTATGTTTTGTGAATAAATGACGTGCTAATGAAGTTTGCATTATATTAATTAAAGGTTGAGCGAGGTATTGTCTGATTAACATTTTTTTATAATAAATAAATAATAAGGCTTAGGGAACCCGAAGGTTCGATGCCGATCCCACCAATCTCTAATTACAAACTTTTGTCCTCGGACCACTACCCAAACCTAAATCGGCCAGATTCTTTTTATTCCACCAATTTTTTTATAATACCGGTGAAAAATAATCGACTACTACATTGTATGAGGGGTCTGTGGTCAGACATAGTAGAGTCCGTAGTGTTTATTAGACAAAGGTTGTGCAGGTAGGTGATTTGTTCTAGATCTCGCTCAAGCCTCAGATATTCCCTCTTACTTCATAGAGGCTGGGTGAGCTCCTCCTGGGTGAGCTGGATGAATCATATCCAGCCGATAAGACATTAAATAACAATCTGTCAGCGAGCGAGATTTGAACCAAGGACCTTCATCACAGTAACTCAGCGCTCTACCACTAAGCCACTCCTTTTTAGTAAAGATAAAAAAAAAACCGGAAAACCCAGTAAACTATCTCTGTCGGAACTTTTTACAATTTCGGAACTCATCACCTACATTTTAATTTCAAGGAGCTTTGTTATACAATTCCTGTAATAAATTATCAACGTTTTGATATTATTTTTGTTTCATATTAAATTTCAGTTTTTAGAGTTTGCTATATTATGAGATTTTATTATAATAAGACTATAATTAGCATATATAACTGTTCTGTGATACTTACAAGTTGAGATGTTCATTTCATTGTTTATTTCATATTGTTCAAATTATTATTCAAAACCAATTTTATTTAACTCCCATGGGCTAGCAATAGCAGCGCCTAAATATAGATTTCTTATAATATATGTAGTAAAAATATACATAAAAAGTATAACAGTGTAATAAATATAAAGTATATATGCAATTATAGTTCAAAACAAAAATACAAGAAACATATTTATATAACAATTAAACAATATGGAAGAACCTGAGAACTAATAATATTATTATTATTATGGCTCTATGGTTCTACAAAGATCCACCATAGCCAACCTACATCCTACTTCCCGCTCTATTTTTCACCATTTTTGAACATACAGCAACTTTAGATCCTCCTCCACATCTTCCTGCCCTCTGACTCGAAGAGGTCCTCTGCTTCACTTCCTGTCCTGTTTCCAATAGAACATCTTTTTGTTATTCAATGGCGTGACATTCTCTACACTTAAGCCATCGGTCTTATTTGAGCTCTTTCTATTAACGCCGCAATATCTGGTTCTCCTAACAGCTCCATCAGCTCTTCATTCTTTCTTCTATTCTGTATTCCGTTCTGTGTTATTCCGCTCCGTATTCTTCTGAATGTCTTTCTCCCCATGATCATTTGGCCAAGGGTCATGTCTCGCACCCATACATGTCTTACTACAGTTTTATATATTTGGATTTTAAATTTTTTTTTAGAGCGTACTAACTTGCAATAGTCTTTGCATTGAGAAATAGGATATATTTTCTGGTGTTATTCTGGCTTTTATCTCACACGTAGTTAAGATTTATATATTTATTGATAGTAATCAAGTGCAAAGATGGACCATGGATCCTGGATTATTCTCTTTAATTGCTCAATATCTTTTTAGGATTCTTATTTTTTTATTAAATATCTTATTGTTTCTAATTAAATATCTTATTAAATATATATATATATTGTTTATTTACTTCATAATATTTTTTGTATAATTACTTTTTACACGCTTTATGATTTGTATCATGTAGCCTTCTGGCCAGATATATATTATGTTTCTTTTTATGTTCATATTGGTTATTCTAAAGGGACTTAGTCCCAGAATAAAATTACTTTTCTATTCTATCATTTGGTCTTGACATTACTAAGCTCGCGTCCTATGTCCCTGAATCTAAAAATCGCAATTTAAAAATCCATCCAAATCTTCTATAAGGATGTGAAACTTGGCCGCTAACGCTGAAGGATGAACAACGTCTTAAGGTATTCGAAAATAAGGTGTTGCGTAGAATATTCCGTACAAAAAAGGATGAGAAAACTGGAACATGCAGGAAATTACACACCCAGAATTGCGAAGCTTGCACCACGAAGATTAAAATAGGCATCTAAAGTGGCAGAACTTGGTAACGAACCAATTCCGAACAATGTTAGGCCGACTTGAGGAAGGAAAGAACCGCTAAGGAGATGCTCCTGATGAGGGGTCATTGAGATTCTCCGGGAGATTGCAGCTCCAAACAGTCGAGCCACACAAAGAGGTTTTATGGACCTTTGATAGGACGACCATATTGAGCCTCGCCCGTGTTGTGAATTTAATTATCCCGGGCCACGATTGTGTACCGCACAATCCCTTTATGAATGCTTTCCCAATTATCCCCTTTATAATACAATGTCTAATTCAAAATTTAATTTACATTATATTGGAACCGTTTATACACAATGTACACTCGTGCCTTTAAATCTGTTAATTATGTCGCACATGGTCAGCCTTTGTAATGAACCCCTGTGAAAATAGACTCCTATTGTAATTATCCATTTTTATAATAATCGTATTGAGTTCATTTGTTTATTTATTTAACAATTAACAATTAATTAAGCGATTTGTTATCAGCAATATACATTCTATCACAACTTTCTTCACAAAAATACAATAAATAATAGTTCTAAACAATCCCAGTGCCACAATTCTGTGCAATATATATGTTGGTTTTATGGTGCTATCATAAAACTAAGAGCAGGAACGGTTCACTCGTCTAGTAGTAAAAGAATCATTATGGTAATTTCGTGACTTTAACAATCAGGTATCAACCCCTTTTATAAGGTCTTTATTTCACAACCACATACATCATTGTATTATACTATATTCTAATATCACTATTTATCAAAAGATATACTTGTGAAAAGAAATTTTTATTTTTATTATTATTTAATTAACCCAAATGAATTAAATTAAATTATTTTGCAAATCTATTATTTAATGCTAGAACCCAAACAATGCTGTCAGAAGTATTGAATGAATTTGAAAAGATCCAGCCTGTTAACTCAGTCTTGAGGGGAACGAAGATAAGACTGTGTACCTGAAGAGCTCAAGTTTGGAAAAAGAGGTGAATGGAGAAGTGAGTTTCGGAACTATAACCAACTTTAAGTACTTGGTAAGTGTGGTTACAGTCACTAAAAACTAGATTTAGTAATAAATGTTTGAGAATCATCAAATCGACATATTTTATCCTTCCTAACTCTGTTAGCTACCACAATCGAGAATTTTCGCACAGGAAATTGTTGGGCGTCTTATCGAAAGGAAACTATTCAAGAAAATTCAGCTTGATAGTAATAAATTTGCAAAAATGGACCATGGATCCTGGACTAGAATTGATAATTCCATTACATCGGTTAAATGCATGAACAAGCATCCATATACTTAGTCTTATCCGAATTTACTTCCAGCCCTATTCCCTTATCTGAATTCATCAACGTTTCTGTATTTAGTTTTATAGTTTCCACATTTTCACAAAACCGTACTAAACCCAAGCATGGGAAAATCTATTAAATCAATATAATAAAAATCATCACGATTTATTATACGGCACGAGCATGTCGTACATGTCAATAACGCGAAACCATAAGTTTTCCCATACCGAAAATCGCTCAACGCGTCTAAAGAAATTTCGCTATAAAAACAAAACATATTAAACAACGATAAGTATTGCGTTAAATAATCATATTATCTTCTGTGCATTGGAAATAATAGGTATTGTTTCAGATTGTTACTTTTAATTTCAAACATCGCATACTTCACACCAAATTAACTTAACATGTATGTTTCTCAAGGCAGCCAATGTTAAAATTTATTTGATAAGTACCGGTTTTTATTTACGATTTTAACATATCAATGTATAATAATATCATTTTTGAATGGCTTTAATACTCATTACTCTGATTAATGGTTCTTAACATCAATCTCTCATTTCATATTCGCATCTTCATTAGACCCTGACTCCATAGGCATTACAGAACGGAGTGGTGTTACTATCGATTTCTTATCCCATTCTGGAAGGAGTGGAAGATTGCTGTTATTAGGCTCATCCTAGGAATGGGATCGAGCTGGTCGTACAATTTAGCTGATTGGGCTATACCGAAAAACCTAATTACCCACAGCGTCAGGAATATTGATTCTAATGATTGTTGCTGATGCGGGTTATTTGTTGAATTGTTTCACATCAATAATATCATATTTCTCCTTATGGGAATAAAAACATAATTCTTTGAGATAAAGTAAAACAAGTTTAACAACAATGTCATCCATTACCTTCGTTTACTAGCGCATTCTCATGAATTAGAAATCAACTTGTCAGATTCCTCCTATAATTGGATGGGCTGTATCGAAGGTATACTTAATCCGCCACCAAGTTCAGGATTCTGTATTTGTATTTGCTAAAAAATAAAAAATAAGTACAAACTGTAGCGACAGTACGGTTTTAGATTTTTTAATCAAATTTCATTTATAACCAAAACAGGAAAAAACAAGTTCAAACGGCTCAACACGGCGGAAAAAATCGTACAAAAATGAAAAACACTAGTGTCTAACAGTATACCTGGGGATGATCGAGGTAAGGTGGTTTCCCCGAGTTGGGCTGCAAGCTCATCAAAAATATTCTTCATTAATGTATATGTCTACATGATGCGGTTTGTTTGCTGGAAGATACCGATGTTTTCCAAATACATAGGATATTCCAAATACGTAAGCTGCTACTGTTGCTTCTTGGTGTTTGGCTGGTACAACTGGACCCGTAAATACAACAAGTTGCAGTGACCTCAACATATTCCTTTGAAAATTTTTACAGAGGTTTCATGTGAGGTGCGAAGGCCTGCTGCGTATGGCGAAAGGTCTGAAATAGTTGTTTTGGACCAATCCGATAATATACACTTTCAAATGGCGAAGTAGCAGGGTGTGTGACACCCAATGTTATGTGTGCAATTCCAAGTGAAAAAATCCTTAGCTCTGTTCTATGGTGTGGTCTAAAGCTTCAAAAATGGTGTTCAAATGAAATCATTTTGATGTCCTTCCAGCTGTGCATGAGAATTTAGGAAGAAGAAGAATTTAGGAAATCAATAGGAATTCTCCGTCAGGTGCTTGTGAAGGCTGATATCCCGAAATTGCACTGTGGGACCTCTTATCATCCTTTATGTAGCAGCACTATGATAGTGTTACAGGCTACTGGGTGTAAAATGAATTAAACTATTACTAAATTCAAGTTACTAATATTTATTAACAAATTTAAAAGACTACAATGAAATTATTTAAAACAATTAAATTATTAAACTAATATGATTTTACAATAACAATATTCTACAGATTATAACCTAGGCCTAACTGTTATCTAATTACTAAAATAACATACAAATACTATAAGATATTACTAATACTAAATAAATGAACTATTTACCTAAATTTGGTCAAATACAATAATATTACACTATAGTTTATAACTACAAATTACACTTACACTTCGCTAATTAAAGTCCACCGACCGTAGTACTCTCCAAATATGATAAACTGTTTATTACACTCACTAATCACTTATCACACTGCCACTGGCTGACACTGTCACTGTCACCATTCACTGCCTCAACTTTACCACTGACCACTACTGAAACAGCTGGCCTTTTATATAGCCAAGGTAGGTCGGGGTGGGGCACTTCTTGGAAGATCCAAAAAATGTCTCGTTTGATCCCGGTTGATCCAGAAGGTTCTAGACTATTCTTTAATTCCTTCAGCCGGCCCCTCTGTCCCTCTGATCGTAACAATAGCATGTTTTCAGGACACGGGAAACTTCCGAATGCAATATTGGAAATTAATCAAGAGGAAAGCTTCAGAGTTCTTTGGGAACATTTTCAGCACCACATACGACGTATTGTTTCTGTCACTGTAGGACAGCCACGACTTCGTTTGACTGAATATTGAGAGTATAGAGTACAAGTTAAAGAAGAGTAAGATTTATTCTAAAAGTAATGGTCACCCACTGAGCAGTTCCTTCGGGTCTTCTACAAATGTCTTCGACGGACTGAAGGTGGAAAATCCTAAGGCAACTCAAACTATTAAAACTATCGATCTAAATAATTGATTATTGGAGCGATGGTAAGATTCTCTCAGGCAATTAAGCCAAGAGTGTCTGCACTTCTGGTAGTTCTCTCACACTTTTGGGACTAAATAGTTTATCTCTGTCTTCACTCACGATGTTTCAAAAACACTTTATTTCTTCCTCTGTAGTTATAAAGACTTCTCCTTTTTTTTAATGCATGTTAATAGCTCGATACTATTTCCAACCATGATTCTTCAACATTAAAAATGTTTTATAATCACAAAACGTTTTGAGTTTAGTAAGTTTATTAAATTCTTCCATCTTGCACTTCTACAAATTTTTAAATAACTATTTTTGATGTTACGTCTGAATGTACAACCGCGCATATCTCGTACAGTTTTAAAAGGAGTCGCAATAATTTGAAAATTCGTGTCTAAGCTTGTTTAACATTTAGTTACATACATCTCTTTTTGGCCACTAAATTATCACTGGCTCAATAATTTAGGTTGTTTTTGATCTATTCTCAAAAATTATCTTTGCTAGCAGTATTTTTTTCAGTTTCACATAGAGGAAAATACATTGAAATGTAGTTATAGCTGATAAACCGAAAGTGATACTTGACACAAATCTCGGAATTTCTTTTACCACATACCGAATGGTACCTGTAGTAACAGAATAAAAATCATCAATTCGGATTTGTAATTTGGTAATCTCACCAAATTATTTGTTGATATTTTCTTCAACACATTAACACATGAACCTTCTTTTTATTAAATAACCTTCCTAATTTATTTTATCCGGAGCTATATAAGAATATTAAAAATTCATTGGCTCAGAGACCTGCAGAGGAACCGGTAATCATATGGTTTTTTAAATTATTATTTCTGCAAAATGATAACAATAATCATAGACGCCAAACTATCAGGTGGCAATGCTACTCAGGTGCAAATATGATATAAAAGAATAAATAAGCAAATTATGTTTTTTATATGCTTCGTAAAAATTTAAGTGTTAAGTTAATAATACTTAATGAATGGTAATTTTAGCATTTTTTTCAGGATCACTTTTATATCCACCGATTTATCGTTTAATGGTTTTACAAAGTCTCGGATTGTCCTCGTCAGGACTCGTTTTCTTAGGCTTTAATGTCAAAAAGATAATTACTGGTAAGAAGCTAGTTTGATATTATTTCGACGAAGCTTATGAAAGCTATTTCAGGAGATTCTACCTTAAGAAAAACAAAAACAAAAAAAAGTAGGAAAGGATGGGTGCGATTTTTTAGCGAAGGCAGATCGAGCTCCTGATTGGATGAGATTTCGTTAAAAGGAAAGAACCGTCCCCGGGCGGTGCCGCTCTGTTAGCCAAGAGGATAAGGAGGGAATTCAACCCTCCCTCTGCACTATCCGCAGATTGGAAAGTAATTCACCTATATAGGATGGCTCCCAATTTGGAATAATATGGAATTAAATTTAAAAAATAATTGTATGTGTGTTACAATAAAAGTGTGGATATTTAATTATTGTTAGTGTCATAAAAATTCAATATAGATTCATTAAAAAAAAAAACACTTTACTACTACAACTCATGAAGAGTCTGGGGATTAGTACGTGGTAGAGATTGTCTGCTTCTTGGAAAACGGTTGTGTAGGGAGGTGATTTTTCATAGATCACGCTTAGCCACCCCCCTATTTTGGGTAACAACATTATATAAGCTGGGTGAGCACCAGGAGGGTCCTAGATCCCAAAATGTCCATCCCCGACTGTTAACAGATTAAATAAAATCTGCCACAGCCGGATTTGAAAAAAAAATCCTTTACCACTACAACTCATCAAGTACCTTGGGCTCAGTGCGTGATAGAAATTGTCTGTTTCATGGAAAATATGTTTATAGGGAGGTGATTTGTCACGCTTAGCCACCCACTAATTTGGATAACAACTTTATACAGGCTGGATTAGCCCTGGGAGGATCCCATATCCCAAAGGATCCGTCCCCAGATGTTAACAAATTAAAGAAAATCTGTCACAACCGGATTTGAATCCGTGACCTTTGGGACCCTATTGTAATACAGATTAAATTAACGATAGAGTCTCAATGACTTTTTTAATGAACACTATCACATCTAAAGAACCTCTGGTTAATTTTACTTACATTCGTCTATACTACCCTTCCAACATAGCAAGAGACACAACATTTTGTTGTGATTATACTTACAATTTTATTTTATTTTTTAAAACAATACTATTCCTAAAAACTTAAAGACTATATTATTCCTAAATAAATTGTTAGTGAGACCAGTATGCATATGGTTATCAAGGTGAAAAAAAGATTTTTTTCCACCTATGGAACAAATAACTACGAAACCTAGTGAATATAGGTGAGAATAAATATTTATATTGAACCATTTTTCGTTAATCAAAATAACTTAAATTTAAAATGCGACGTTAGTGTTTTGGCTTAAGCTGGCTGCGAATAAATAAATTCTGCATTAATTAATTCAGGAATAAATTACTAAGAGAAAAAAATACGTAGTCCGAAAATTGCGGTTTCTGGTTAAAATTAGAATTTTTTAGAATTGGTAATAAAGAATGGGCCCTGTCGGACTTAATTGTATTTTTTTTTTCATTTTGGGTACGATAATCGATGAATCGATTTGTTTTATATCATGCTAATTAGTTTAGAAAAGATTTTCTTATTGCTCGATGGTATAAATTTTATAGAGTGAAAACATAGTTATTTAAAATTAATAATTGTCTATGTGGATGAAATATAAATTTTTAAATAGTATTAAATATGTTATTATTATATATTGATTTATTTGACTGATTCAGAGAAAAGGATATTTTAAAATTTATTAAATTGTTGTAATAAAATGTTCTTATTGGTTGATTGCATATTTTTTATGGATGAGAAAATGATCTCGCAAAATAAATTCTTAATGAGTAATAAATAGTTATTATTCTTTAAAAAATTGAGATTCTAATTAAAAGTTACTTTATCATTCCTAATTGTTTATATGAAAAATATTTTATCTTTTTCATTTTTATCTTAATTTTATATTTTATTCTTCATCATCTAAGAAGATCCACATAGCTGCACAATAAATTCTTAATTTAGAGTTTTTATTTTTTAATAATTTATTTGAGTAATTCTAAGTAAGGGATTTTTGTTTTTATATTGTTGTTACTAAAAAAATATACCTATTAGTTGGCCTTCTAAATTTTATGAAGGTGAAAATGGTCCAGGTGGAGGTCAAAATAAACTTTTAAATTTTAATATACTAATTATTAGTATTGAAGAATTTATCGGAAATATCCCAAGTAAATGTTGTTTTATAATTTATTATGTTCTTATCATTAAAATTATACCTCGTAAGGGAGAGGCTTTTGTCATAAACTCATGATGTCAATAAAGCTTTATTATTATTATGAAAATGAGTTTCTTACTGTTTGACCGTATTAATTATTTGGAAGTGAAAAAGGTCAAGGTGGATGCAAATTAATTTCTTATTTACCTGACCATTTTCTCCTTAGAGGAGGATTTTATAAAATCTAAGGCATATTTTTCAATTAAAATGTTTAATTTTGATCATTTTTAATCAGAAATTACACCTTTTGAGTGAACATACGATTTGACCTATTTGTTATAGGGCTTGTTGATTTTTGTTTTCAAATATAGGAGCGTCGATATACCTAGATGATTGTCGGATATAACTTTTCCTTAGTAAAGTTTTCACATCAATCCCCTTTTGTCATAATTTTTTTCGAGGAAAATTTTCTAATTTTATTTAGTTAATATTTTCAACCAATATATTTTTAAGCAAATAACAAAAGGATTGTAAAACGTTTGTCAAATAATTTAAAAAAATAGTGTCTATGTTTAAAAGAAAAAAATCATTGCGTTGAGTTCACCATTGAATTGCAATGGATTTTCAAGAAAAATGAAAGTATTCGGAAGCAAGGAATTTGAAAATAGAAAATAATAAGACAAGAGGTTAATGAGGTAAGTTAACCTTCTTTATTCTTTGGATAGAAAATTGTTACAATTATCTATTCCATTCATTCCTGTCGTATCCAATCCTTCCAAAGCAAAACACTTCGTAACATCGCCATGCTTCTTTTTTGTTACGAATAAAGTGATACATAATGACCTTAATGTGCAATTTGATACCGGCTTGGACCGAGCCCGATATCATTCCTTTCATAATACCCCACTGATTCCTTTAGAACAGATCAAGTACTTAGGACTACTTCTTGAGAAGCGTTTAACTCAGAATACGCATACTGGACTGAAACGATCAGCCGTTTCAGGCTACTAGACAAACACTCAAACCTCTCAATTATTTCCAAAAGACTGGTATACATAAAAATCATAAGACTCAACTCAACTTCTGAAGTAGAGCTTTGAGGCTCCACCAAGCCATCAAGTTCTTTTCATATCCAATCCCTACCATCCGAAATCCTTCCTAAAATCCTCAATGATCCTTATTTTTTTACGAATAAAGTCATCCATAATGACCTTAATGACCCATTTGTTGCTGATTTAACACTTACACGATATCAATCCTCCCTACTCCAGGCGGGTCCTAAATCACATATGATCCAACTACGGCCGCTAACAGATTTAATAATGGGCTTGCCAGCAGTGGGGTTTAATCCCAGGACCTTCGGCATGGCTACGCAGCGCTCTCCCACTGAGCCACTCCGCTCTCAGAGTTATAACACAGTTTTAAGTTCCAAGACATATTTTTTAAACAATCAAAATTATTTTTTTGAAATATTTTATTTTATTTTTTATTGAGAAACATTGTGCGAACGCCAACAGCACCAGAGAGGCAGAGATGCAAGAACGGCGGGCATTAGGAATACACAAACCGGCGCGCACGCCTCGCCCTAAGGACAGCCAAGGGAGTAGGGCCAAGATAAGACTCCTCTGAGGGCCCTCCCTCGAGAACGCACTCAACTTTTCTTGCTTCGCTACAACTTTTGTGAGGGCACTTCTCCCTTACTCCACTCTTCCACGTGTTATAGATTAACCTTTGCTGTGTAGGGTGTAAAATTTAAAATCAAATAACACGTTATTACTCTACCCCTTTTTTTATTTTTAAAGCCTCCCTATTATTCCGTTAGAAAAAAAATTGGCAGATAACATCTCAGCATTAATTTCACGTATCTTAAAAAAGTAGATGGTTACATGTTTTAGTTGAGATAAAGTTAATCATGAATAATATAGAATTTTTGATAGATATTTGACTAATTTAATAGGTAATGTGGTTTAACTTTTCAGCTCTTAGTTTTTATAAAAATTAAATTTTGTTTAAAATTTATTTACTGTAGAATAATAATAATACAGCAAGTAGGTAGCATTAATGAAAAGTTATGGCATGGGATAAAGGCATTTAGAGAAATTACACAATATTAATTTCAGCTTTGAAGGTCATATGGCAACCTTTTTTCAGACGCTTCGAAGGATAATCGGGAATTGAAGAAACTAGGTTGCTAGGTTTGAAACTAGTGAGTTTGAGTGTAAATAAAGTTTGTCATTAAAAAAGAATTGACTGTCTAGTTCGGACCAAATCGGCTGCAAATAAGACATTAAGGCCACTATGGCTGAGGATGTTAAGGGTATGCTCAAGGAGCATTGAGGATATAGGATTGGGAGGGTTTGGTAAGGGATGAATTGAGGGCTAAGTATGTCAAATAAGTGTATTAAAGTAGAATGGAAAGCCGATTAGACAATATAAAAAAAAAAGTAAAAGGCAAACAGTTCAATAGTACAGTGGTATGCAGTATAGTGATATAAATTATAATTAATAAAAATAAGTATATTATGAGACCTCCCTTACACTAAAACTGAGTTTTTATTAATGTTTGAATAGACATTAAAAATCAAGTTTTCACTCAAGGTTTTTAAAACTCCCTTGATCTATTAATCAAATTGGTTTTGGATTGTAAGGATTGGGTACAAGAGGAATTCGATGGCTTAGTGGAGCTCCAAAGGTCTATTCTGTTAGTCCAAACGGTTCTTATGATTGTCATGTATAAGAGTCTTTTGTAATTAATTTGGAGCTTAGAGCGAAAATTGATATTTGGAAAAACTAAGCCAAATCTAAGTAATTATTTTATTAAAGGTCTGCCTTAACCATTCCACTCACAAACATTTATTACATTGTTCACGTAGGCTCCCACGGTCTTTGGTATTGTGTATATGTTCATTTTCCGGGATGGACCGTGTAGTGTTGGTATTGTTTGCCAAGTTTTCGCTCATCGTGTTGTGAGCTTCTTCAGGGCTAGTCGGTAAATGAAGAGCGGATGGTGGAGTCATATATTGGTATATATACCTTAGGGGCGTGGTCTCGGTCGAAGTCTGCCTTCGAAGAAAGGAGACCACCTTGGACACACCGCCTACCGTATACCTACACATACAGACAGATACCTTCATGCCACATCACACCATCGTCCGTCTCAGAAGGAAGGAAGCATCAACACTCTACTCAACAGAGCCGAAATAATAGCTGAACCGTCACAGCTCCCCAAAGAGAAGAGGCACTTGAGAACAGCATCCTGAAAAACGGATACGACCAAGAAACTATCAAACGGGTAGAACGCAAGAGAAAACGCAAAAAACAAGACAATAGCGAAACAGAAAATGAACCTTAAATCCAGACAACCATTCCTTACATCAAAGGTACCTCAGAATAGATCGCCAGGATTCTAAAGAACCACGACATAAATACCAAATTCCTCCACTGACAAAACCATTGCTCACATCCTACCAAACCCCAAAGACAAGTTAGGACTACCAGTACCAGGCATCTATAGAATACCCTGTTCCTATGGCAAGGTCTACATAGGACCAACCGGAAGGACTATCGAAACAAGGATAAAGGAACATATATCTAGTGTCAAAAAGATCAAAACAGAAAAATCGGCTGTAGCAGAACACTTTTACAACACCAACCACCACATACCTTTCGAAAACACTACTATACTAGTAAAAGGAAATAACTATCATTTCCGCACCATAAGAGAGGCCATTGAAATTATCAAAGAAACCGATAATGAGGATAAGGAGGACGGTTACAAACTCAGCAAAAACTGGTACCCCGTTATAAAACAAAAGACACACACATACGACAATACCGAACAAATACGACTTACGGACTCGGCACAAGCGAGCCAATGGGAAGGCAGACTTCGACCGAGACCACACCCCTAAGGTATATATACCCTGACTCCACCATCCGCTCTTCACAAACAACCTTTATTTTTTTTTTCGCCCTACCTGCCATATCTGGCATACGGGTTTCGGCAGTGGCGGGTTAATGCGTTGGGTTTACGCACGCCCACCACTGCCAATAATCAACTATTTATTTACAACTTTATTTCAAAGAGCATTACATTTTCTGGGGGGGGGTCCATTTAATTAATGGGAACAATAACTTACATTTCTATGGTGCTGCCCGGTGCACGGATGTGCACCTTACTGTTTGGGCAGCACCTTTAGGCCTCCTGGCCGGTCTCCATCCGTCCGGATGCCGGCCAGCCCTCCTGGTCCGCCGCATCCGTCCGGTGCTCGACTCTATCTCTGTCTGGCTCCTCCTGCGCTGGCACCTCGTATGGTGGCTCGCCGAGGGGCCGGACCCTGCTAATGGTGAAGTGTGCAGGCCCGACCACTTCCTTCCACCCGTAGACAAAATCCTTAAAGAAGGGGTATTTGTCTTCTTCCATCAAGCGGGGGAAGTCCTCCTCGGCGAGGGCGAAGATCCCGGTTTTCCTGGACAACCTGGCTCGGTGTCCTTCTACCGCGGTGCAGGAGAGCACTACCTGCTCCGCCATCTCAGGGACCCCACAAGCGGGACACCAGGGGTCGATCTCTCTCCTATGCTCACTGAGCTTTCCCCGGAACCCGCCGTGTCCTGTTAGGATCTGCGAGACCCAGTAGTCCGGGAGGACCCATGTCGCCGCTAATCTCGACTGGACGATGGGGAAGAACTTCCTCAAGGTTGAGCCCTTTTGGCTTCCCACCCACCGTCCGATATTCTTCCATCTGTTTGCGGTCTCGCTGATCCTCTCTCGGAGTCCCTCCGGGAGCGCCAGCAGCCCCTGCCTCTTCACCTCATATTTCAGGGCGTCCTCTCTGAGGACGAGGTCCAGGGGCATCGCTCCGGTCAGCACCTGCACCGCCTCATGTGACACCGTCCTTTAGGCCTTAGAGACTCTCAGCAGATCCAGTCTCTGGATGGTCGCCAGCCTCCGCTTCTGCTGCTGCGTGAGGTTACGGCTCCACGCAGGGGATGCATACCTCAGGATACCCAAGACCACGCCTTTGTAAATGGTCATAGTTGCCGGGTACCTGAGGCCCCAGAATGCACCCCCATATTCTTCCTAATCCATTAAGTGGCAGGGTCACCCTATCTTTCAGGTATGCTAGGTGAGGGGTGGCGTCGAAGTTCCTCCTGAACCTAACGCCCAGGTATGTCACCTCTTCACCCAGCCTAACTCTCTCTCCCTGGAACTCCAGTATGATAGTGTGAGCCCTGTCGGTGGAGCCTCTCAGGAGTACGGCCTGGGTCTTGGCTGCGGCCATACTCAACTTTCGCCTCACGCATCATTCCACTACGAGACTGGCGCACCTCTCCGCTTGAGTCTTCACTCTGGCTCTGCTGTTCTCGGCCACTAGGACTGCCAGGTCGTCGACGTAGGCCGTGGCAAGGAACCCTTCGTCTTCTAGCTCCCCCAGCAACTGGTCGAACACAAGCTTCCACAGGGCCGACCCGAGGACCGACCCTTGTGGGCACCCTCTCTCTATTCTTCTCTCCACCTCGTAATAGCTACCCCTTACCCTGACGCTCCTGTCACTGAGGTAGCCACTTACGAGGGGGTGTTGATTCCTGCAACCACTGGAGTACGCAGGGCCACCATACACTGTCGAAGGCGGAGGATACGTCAAACAGTACGAGCATTACGTACTTCTCCACCCTCTCTTCCACGTCCCTGCGCACTCTCAGCAGCGCGTCTGTGGTTCCCCTGCCACGGGTCGAGCCGAACTGCCGTGGATGACTGGCTGCACTGAGGACCGGACTTAGCCTGGTGACTATGAGGCTCTCCAGGACTTTACTGACCACTGGGAGGAGGCATATTGGCCTGTACGCCTTATGCGACTCCTTATCCTTGCCTCCTCCTTTGTAGAGCAATCTCAGGTCCGCGATCCTCAACTTACTCGGGAAGCGACCCTGGTCCAGACACTCATTGACGATGCCCTGAAGGTCATCCTCAATGAGGGGGGCGCTTTTCCTCAGGATCGCGGCATCTATCCCGTCGAGTCCTGGGGCTCTGCCGATCCTCTGTCTCTCCACGGCAAGACGTAGGTCCCATATATCCCATGGTGGGCAAAACTCGGTGCCGGGAGGGCACACCGCGGTGCGTCTAACCATTTTATCCTCTTTAGTATCCAGGGACGGATCATCCCTGGGGTATGTATAGTCTATATACATAGCTGCAGTCTCCTCCAGGGTGGTTGCCCGGGCATCTCCAACTCTGATAGCCGCCATCATGGTTAGCGGCATCAACTTGCCCAGTGCCACCCTGTACGGGATGCCCCAGGGATTCTTCTCGGACTCCTTGACGATGAGCTCGTCGCAGGATTCCTTCTTCTGGTGACGCACACCGTTTCGGTATGCCCTATACCTCCGCTTCGATTCGTCTCGGAGTGCAGGTCTCCTCGTCTGCACTCCTGGTACCTGCGTCTGGCCCTTTAATACTCCCTCTTGAGGAGCGTCAGGGCAGGCGTCCACCATGGGACCGGAGGCGCTCTCGCTTTGAGGCGCTGGAGGCAATGAGGCAATGACCCGGTGGTCGGAGCTCGTGTCAGACCGTAGGGTCCAGTCCGCTATGCGCCTCGCCATGGTGGCCGTGGCGAGTGTCACGTCGATCCAACTCTGGCCCCTGGCTCCAACGAATGTGGGACCAGAGGGCTCGTTAATCACATTGAGTTGACACCTCGCCACGTTCTCATCCACCACTCTTCCTCTGGCGTCTGTGCGCACCGAACCCCAGGCCGTGCTCCACGAATTGGTGTCGGAACAGACCACCAAACTCCTATAACGTTGTGCGATATCCTCCACGGCGGCAACATTTTCCTCTATCCGTTGCTTCGGGGGAATGTATGACGACAAGAGGGCGAAGGATATCCTCCCCCATCTGACATAACATGCCGCCTGATCCGCCGTGGTGAATTGCTTCAATTCCATTACGTCGAGGTTTGGATTCACTACTACTACGTAGCGACTACCCTCGACGTGACACCAAATCCGGCGACCACATTTCCCTGACACCACGGCTTTCCTAGCGAGAGCTCTCAGCTCGTCCGCGACCTCTCGTCTTCGGCCCATGTTGACCTGCAAGATCTGCAGCCTACGCATACCGGGTTCTCTTCACCTGCCTGGTCATCATCTCCAGGTACGTCGGGCACTCCCTTGTGCCCGCGCAATGCCGGAGTTCTTTCCCCTCTCCGCCGTTAGCCTTACAGTGCCTGCACGTTGGGGGGAAATTCCTGATCTTTACCGGGCACTCCTTCATTCTATGCCCGGCATCTTCACAAACAACCAGTAAGCCTCATCACTGGATATCTGATCCTAGTTAACCCCATAACCTCAAAATCCTCTTAAAATGCCCCCGTTGCAGGAAAAGAGTTGTATATATGTGTGTATATATATATATATATATATATATTTATTTATATATATATATATATATATTTATTTATATATATATATATATATTTATTTATATATATATATATATATATATATATATATATATATATAAATTTATTAATATACGTTAGTATGTAAGTCTGTTTCAGATGATCGTCTTTACAGGGGCTTAGAAAAAAAAAAAAAATCCGCTCTTCATTTACTGACTAGCCCTGAAGAAGCTCACAATACGATGAGCGAAAGCTTGGCAAACAATGCTAACACTACACGGCCCATCCCGGAAAATGAACATATTCACAATTTATAACATTTTATGCGATAGTGAGAGCAATAAATGGATAAATTTTGCCTTTGCGAATCAAGCCAGATTACCTTGCAAAATCATTTGGGTTTATATGTATGTACATGAGTGTTTTGTAATTAATTGGGAGCTTAGAGCGTTTTATAAAAAATATTGAAGTAGAATAATACGGCGAGCAGTTAAAATTAAAAAAAATACCTCATTAAATGCCTCAAAATTAAATATATTGCAGCTTAAGCCAACACAAAAGTAAACAGGCTACCTGGAAAATAATTGTCTACAAACGGGTTTAGAAACAAAATGGTTTTTATTGATATCCTGTAAATAGTTTGATAATTCTTAATACAGATGATTTTTTTAAATTAAATATCCTTAATGCACTATTTTTAATGCATGTGTCTTCTCATTTTTTTATAGGCACAGTATTTGTCTGGACTTAGTAGTAATCAGTGCTAACTTTCAAATCATCGAAATAAGTGTCACTACATGGGCATAATAGGATAGAATAAATATTAATATTAATGGCTACTGTCCTCCCTCGGGACAATAATTCCCTCCTCGGACCCATGGGACCATGACCCTTTTAACAATTAGAGTAAATCCTCCGATATTCTGTTGCGATTATTTATTTATTCCACCTTCCTAACATCAACACGAGTTTTGGCAACATTAATATATTATACAAGATCCGTCTATAATCTTCTTTTAACGTTCTCATATTGGGCCGTTTACTTAATTTTCTTACGAGATTGAAGAGAATCGTTCACACTTGTAATTCTTTGTCGTACGGTTAATTATCTTGGGCTGAGGATAATCATTCTTGGACAGGTCTTAAAGGGCGGTTCCCCCCAACAACTTAGATGTTTGTGCATCAAAGGCGATGTCTTACTTTTGGAGTTAGTTACTCAAATTTCGAATATTTGTATATTTGTAATACTGTTTTTTATTCTGTAATAGAAATACAAAACTTGACTATTTGGCATTTAATGTTCCAATAAATAGCAGCATTTAAAATGTCCACTGTTTACAGAACTATTAGTACTGTGGTAACAGTGGAATTTTTAAAACCAGTCTTTATTGTAAAATGCCAAATAGTCAAGTTGAAACTCTTCCATTTAAAATTGTTTAGACTCCACAAGGTTGAACAGATTTTTGATACTATACTACCGCCGTTATTCTGACTGATAATTGCTGCACTCTTGTCGTTTTTTCCTCATTTCAAGGATGGTACTGCCGAATTTCTTGAAAAAAATTGACGAACGTTGTCATCATTGTCATGAATGTATTTTTAAATTTATAAAAAACATATCTATTGATGTATATGTGCGTAATCTCAAAACAGACATAACATTTATTTATATATATATATATATATATATATATATCTTTTTCCTCTTCCCCCCCCCATCGTAACCCCATGGAAGGACCATTTATTAATATTACGAAATGCTTCATGCTTAAAAAAGCATATTACATGTCATTACATGTAATTTTAATAATTACAAATCAGTTTAGTATTATAATTACAGAATACATTTTAGTATAAGTTAACAAACAATATAAGAAATTAAAATTTACAGTTTGACTTAATTCATGATTTACATGTGAGAATAAAATTAAAATTAAATTTGCAATCATAAAATTAACAAAAATTAGTACTGTGAGCACAGCAAGAAGGTTTTATAATATAATTTATATATTTAAAAACATCAATGAATAAGATATACATATAGTACATCATGATTAGCGACAGTACTTAATAAAAATTTATAAACAAAAGTTACAATTAAAAAAATGAAAACCTATACAACTAGTGAATTGCCCTTCTTAGGTCTTAGAGTTGATTAAAATCTATGTCTTTTATAAATGATAGTGTATGTTTTAAATTTAGAGAAAATTAAGTGTTCTGTCTCAGGCCAAGTCCCTCGTTTGAGTATTATATTTTTTATCAATTGAATTCTTTCTCGGTCGTATCGTGAACAGTAATAGAGTATGTGTCTGTCCATCTTCATCAAACGCATCTGTTCTTATAATGTTAAATCGTTTCAAATACTGTTTGGTATTTCCGTGTTCTGTATAATTTGAAACTGTATTAATTTGAAGTCTGAACTGTGTAATTGTTTATAATTTTCGAGTGATATGCGAGGAATGTATCTGTGTAGGCTGGGTGATTTTGTCGATGAAGTCCATGTACCATTTTTTAATTGTTTCTTCTTATAGCTGTTTCTTGAGGTAAGATATTGGGAACTTACTGTAAGAGGGCAATAGCTCGCTGTTGGCTGCCTCTTTGGGTAAACGGTCTGCTCTTTCGTTGCTCTCATCCCCTCCATGTGCTTTAACCCCATTATATCATTACCCTCTTTCCTATCGCCGTCAATTTTATCAAAGGAAATCTAATGTCTTCTGTTGAAGGTCGTGTATGTTAGAGTTTTTAATGGAATGAAAGATGTTCTTGTTGTCAGTGTGTATGTTATTACTGTCGTTTTACGTAGATGACACGTGCTTTGTTTATTTGTTGTTATGTCTATGCACGTTTCAAGCTCCTAGGTTTGTTTCGTTATCGCTGTCATGCTGTTAATCATGGCTGATCCGCTTTCTATTTGCACCAAAGAAGAGCAACCAACATTCAGTGATCCGTTTTTGTGGTCGGAAGGCGTATAAGGGGCCGAAATTCATCGGAGACTTTCGGTGCAGTACGGGAACAGTGTTTGGCCACAACGAATTGATTGAAAAATTTAAAAATGGTCGCACAAGTATTACGCAGGATGAAGGAGCCGGGCGACCGTTTACCGGCACAAATGAAGAAAACATTTAGCGTTCACGTGAAATGGTGCTCTTAGACAGAGGAGTAACTATTGACGAAGTTGCAAATCGTCGGCGAATTAGCAGTGAAAGAAGCGGTGAATTCCTGGTTCACAGCTCAATCGAAAACCTTCTTTTATGAGGGCATCAGGAAGCTTGTACAACGATCGACCAACTGCGTTGAAAAAGAAGGGTACTATGTCGAAAAATGATGTACTTGTAAGTTTCCTAGTTGATTACAATAAAATTTTATAACTATATTGCTGATAATAATTGACTTACTCTCGTATATTAAGACTTAGGATCATATTTAATGGGAAACGGTATTGGTAAAAACCTAAAAAAGTAAGAAGCCAATCATCAGAACTAGTTTTCTTCAAAATATATTTATGAGATATAATACAGTAACTGATTTTTAGTAAACAAAATAAATAAAAGTTATATCAAAACATGAAGAGAAAATATACAAAACTTGAATCCCTAAGACAACAGGAAACATAAGCCACAAGCTAAAATTTTGAAAATACAGGAATTATTAGACAGAATGAGGACATGTGCCGGTATTTTTAATATAGTGAAAAAACATACCACTACAACCTATGAAGGGTCTATGGATCAGCTCATGGTAGAGACTGTACTATTTCTTGGTCAACGGTTGTGCAGGGAGGTGATTTGTCCTGGATCACGCTCAACCGCCAGATTTTTCCCTTTCATTTTCAGTACCCATGTTATATGAGGAGGGTCCCAGATACCATATGATCCACTCCAGCTGCTAATAGACTAAATAAAAGTCTTGCCAGCAGCGGGATTTGAATCTACGACCTTAGCACTCTGCACACAGAGCTACCCTACCCTTTCTTATTAAGACTTGGTGCAGAGACTCAAAGCTGTTTTTTTCAATCATGTCTTCATGTAACATTTACTTGTTTTGTTAATTAAAACAATATCATGTACTAAGATATCTTTATTGTACATCTGAATTATTGTTTTAGGGGACTGTTGCTGATGAGTACTGGCTATTAGTTTTTTTAGGTTTCCCCCAATTGCGTATTCCATTATCTACATGACCCTTAGTCCCCAGGACCGTTAGGGCTGTTATCGAATGCATACGCACCATTTGGTCCATTGCAGGTAATCTTTGGACGCAGCGTTATATGTGTGTTAGGCGATGGTGACAGATTTGAGGTTATTGGATGCAGCTCGGCAGCTTGCGGCTCCAACTGCTTCATTACGTCCTCCCTTAATATTTCTCGCAGGCAATATCCTGACCCCGGTCGTTATCCTGCCAGTTCAGCTCTTGAGGGCTCCTTGCAGCAAATGTCCCGAGTTAGTTATCTCGAGGCTCAATATATTACTCGATATATCATATACACGTGCTCTTCATATCCGATATAACTTTCTCTTAGGTAGCCATTTTATAGTATAAATTGAGCTAGCTAAAAATTAAACTGATTTCTAGCTATACGCTTATTTTAACTTATTTTCTTAAATATATAATTATTTCATCATTTCGTCAGTTCATTTATATTCTTTTTAAAACCCGTTATTCTGTGCTAATGAATTGAATTGGTCAGGGAGTTCAGTCAAAGATAACACAAAATAAGATTTTCTTATTTGTGTTATCTTTGACTGAACACCCTGACCAATTCAATTCATTATTAGAATTATCCAGTCAACTATTTTCCACTTAAACGTTATTCTGTGTTTTTCTTTACAACTGAGACATCGTCGATATATATGTCGAGTAATGAATCAGAAAAAAACTGCGATTGCTTTTAGCATTACTGATTATAATTATAAAATTCATGTGGAACATCTATAGTGCATAAGCAAGAATAACACAGGTCTGCAAAAAAAAACTTCTTTAAAAATTGTTTTGATTTAGTTAACTGATCTTTATACAGATTTGTGTAGTTTTTGCGCCGTATAAAAAAGTAATATTTTTTTTTTCTATCACGTAAGGCTTGCCCACAAAATAAAGTTGAAGTTTATGGAAAAAGTACAAAAATCGGAAAATTTTGGATGTTTTTTATTTTATTTTAGCATGAAGTAAAAGGATAATAAAATACGATACCTAGCTAAAATGAGCATTAAAGGGATGCACATGTGTTGTAAAGTTATTACAACTCTTAGTAAAAACGTTTTCTTTTTCCATCAAAGCATGTTTTGGTACTTTTTCGGCTGTGTTCTTGTGAATTTTCCCTTTTTAGCATCCAACAGTAGTCTCCCATCATGTTGACATTCCGTCGACCTTGGTATCTGCGCTCCATTTCTTTTATATCTTGATGGAAACTTTATCTTTGTTTCTCACATATAACCCCAAGATTTTCTGGAAAGTAGTGCAAATGTGAGTGAAGGAAATGAACTTCGACACTCATGTTGTAAGCCAGCATTTTGTAGTTTTGTAACAATTCAACCAAAGTTTTGTAGTTTGGGTCTTTTTGTTTCCAAGAAAGCCTGTTACAACAAGTTTAAATGAATTCCAGGCATTTTTTTCTTCCATTTCCATTTTAGTGACAAAGCTTTCGTATTTTAAATGTTTTCTGGTGTCAGGCCCAACAAAGACTTCCCCTTTCAGCTTAGCATCGAATATACCAGGAAACTGTTCACAAAGATACTTGAAACACTCTCCTTCTTTCTCCTCCAAAGAAGGAGGGTAATGCTTTCACAGACTGTTTCATCAGCCCCAATTAGATATGAAGTGGTGAAATTAATATTTTTTAGGATCCACCATACTTTGTCTTTCAACATTTCTAACTTCAGGAATAAGAGCCTTTCTGATTGGCCACCTTGTTGTGAAATTCTAGGATTGCATTATTTACGACACATTACCTGTAATATATATTGGATTGAAATTAATCTTGAAGATGTGGCCAAGAAGTTCTACTATTTCTCTGTTAGTAAAAGAAGAATGAAATATACTTTTACCAAGGTTGAGTTTAGGAAATGGAATTACTAAAATACATTACACCATTGTCATTTTAAGAAGCGTGAAAATATCGAGCGGAATGTGTCCTAAGGCTTCCACAACCAATATCATGTTAGAGCTAATATAAATTTTCCTCAGCCTACTTATCTTATATGAACATGACTAATATCAATACCCTTGAATATGAGTCCTTAAAACCTTATAGGTGTTTCGAGGTACTGCTTTGCAGAGCACACGTCGTCCTCTTATATTTTAATCTGACCGTTCTACGAACAACTTGATACCTGTAAAGATTGTATTACGGAGTCTATTATTCACCTTCATATTACTAGAAACACCAACCTTGACTGGTGAGAACCTAAAATATTACAAAATCCGGAATTTGTATCGCAGTACCTTATTTTTAGATACCTAGGGGTTAAGTCTTAACCTTCTGTATTTTTTTAATTTGAAAATATATAGAAATATCGATATCCGTTTATGTTGGGTTTATTGAGATAAACCAGATATATGTGGTGGAAACGGAAATCGTCTATATAATATCTAGCTAGATGGCAAACTAGGTGTGAAAACATAATAGTAGTCGGATGTGTTAGAGCTTACCACCGCGGATATGTATAAACAACAAATGGAGAGCAGGATTGAATCGATACATTTTCCCTCCTCCCGTCAAATATGATATATAGCAGGCACCTTCGGAATAGAAAATGGCCGCCGGAGGAGGCCGGGGCGAGCCTTTGTACGGGACCGCCAATATAGCCAGCAATATGTCTGCACCGATCGTAAATCCGGCTGACTCCCGTAGCCCTCTCGCCCGTAAAAACCTGCCCAGCCTTCGGCTTCTTGGAAGCTTACTAGGGGATTCTTGTAGGGACTCTATTCCGTTCCGGGAGCACTGGCTATGGCAGAGTATAATAAATTTCACTACTAACTCTATAGGTCAGACAGCTCGGGTTTTTTTCGCTGATTCACTCAAGAAGAATATTGGGGGATTGCTAGTATTTCCGAGCAGTACATAAGTCATCTATAGTTAAAGTTTAACAGTGTAACAATTAATTAAATCTCATATAGAATAATTAATATCGAATTGGGATTAGACCATTTTATTAGAAATGGTCTAATTACCCATTACAATATGAAAATGTAATGCTTTCTCCAATTTCTAATAATAGTTCTTTATTCATTCAATGTCACTTTGTTATCTTAATATGGAACTTATGTGGATTCGGACGATGCTACAATTGGAGTCCTAAATTTTAAGGAGTACCCGACATCGTATGGACTCGACCCCATTTTACGTTCCACCTGAAGGACGGCATAACCAGGGATCCTGCCGGGCTACAAACCCGCGATCTTGAGCAGAGTGTGTTGTTATACTAGCCACCACACCACATATTACCCTTAACATTTTCTGATGTCTATACTGTACAAAACGTTTCAAATTATTACTAAGTTTTTTTGTTTTTTTTCAAATAATATCTGGTGTGTCTATTCACTCTATTTTTTTTTATCAATACCTGTCAATAAACTGTTGAATTTTCAGTGATAATTACCATAAGAGCACTAATAATAATAACAAAAATTGAATACCTAATTAAAAATATTCACAACCCCATCGACTTCTTACAAATAATATTTTTTGATTTTCATAACCATAAATATCATAGTAGATATGGTCTAACATCGAATTAAACTACTATCTTGTAACACCGAGAGTATAGTCAGACTCCGGTATAATAATACTCCTACCTTCGGAATTTATCTTTCTTTAGCTTTGATCAAATCTCACCTGGAATGTTAGTCATCAAAGTATACCTTATTTAAAAAAATAGCTTATTTAGTCATCTATTTTAATTCATATTAGTCTCTTCTTTTTCTTATAAGATTTCCTTAGTTTTTGTTCGCCGCTACACTCTATAGGAGCCATTTGACTAACCTCTTTGGATCAAATGGACTCTTTTTCAACAGAAAACAAAAGTAGGTCTGTTTCCTCAACACGTTTCTGTAACGTCTACAAAAAAAAAATTGAGTGTGAGAATTGATTGGTTTGTACGCCTCGATTACAGACCTGATTTTTTTACCTATTTGTCACTTAATATTCCAAGGTATCTTAATCCTCAAAAGGGCCGACCCCAGGATACTTTGGAGTGCACCCGCATGTCCCAAAATTATATCCAAGGATTAAGACCTTGAGTACCTGTCCTGCCAGTCGTATTCCAGCTGTGCGAGAGAGGGTTCGCTACACAAGCTGAGTCAATTGTCTTTGTTACCCGAGTACCGCGAAAATTCATATTTGTGGTTGACAAAAACCGTCTGGAATAAACAGTCATATCCTTTTCAAGCTGAAAGGAAACATTTGTAGTCGAGTTAATTACTTGAAATCATTAGCTTATGCACTTACAGACATTCACATGAAAAGACGAGTGTATAATGCAAGACTGCCCAGAGAGCTCCGAGCAGAAATGAGAGGAATACTTGGTGTTGGTGATGAGACCCCTACATCTTCGTGTGAACCACCTCAGGAGACCAGAAGGTGCAATATTTGCCCTCGTAGTGCAAATGAGAAAAAAAAATCTATTTGTTTGAGTCATCCGAAAGTTGTTCACTGGTGCATATCTTGCTATGATAATTGAGAATGTTTTATTCATTTTATTATTCATGAGACTGGGTTTCGACTACATTTTGCTTAGAAAATTTAATGTAAGTTATATTTTTTTTTTTTATTGTGAAAGTTACCTACTTTTACTCCCTATGTTTTATTGGACATTTGTCATTTACTTGAAGTTATATTGCGTTTTAATGAAAAATTTTATTTATGAAGTTATTTAATGTATTTTTATGAAGAATAAAGTCATGTTAAAGTAATAGAATAATGTTTTTATTGATGAGTAGAGAGGCACTGATACCATAGCACCTCAAACCTTAAAAAAAAGTTGGGGTATGTGAGGACTCCACCTTACCATTTATGTCCTCTCAGCTCACCATACCATTGGAGGGTTAATTATGGCATTAACTTCTACACCATTACAAAAATTTAAAAAACAGCATAGACGCAGTGAAGTCTGTGAAGATTATAAAACTTTTAAGAAAAAGTCCAATATCTAAATTTTCTTCGAAACTGTTATAGTTTCATTTTACGTAAATTGACACGAATTATATACTATTTAAAAGGTGATGATAATATTCATTTTTTGTAGGTATCAAAGGTTAATTAATGATTGCAAATAACAAAACAAATGTTACATTAAAATAGTAAGATTGCACAAATAGAATAGTATGTTACTTCTAAGTTGATGTTATAGTAACTTCTTTTTTTGTTTTAATATCTTTATATAGATCCCGAACTATCTAAAGCCCTGCAGAAGAACGTGATCTGTGTTTGTGATGAAGAAAAAGTAACTGAGGCATGGGACCAATCAGTGATCTGCCCGACCCATAAGAAGGAAGAAGGCCTAGAGTATTTCCTTCATACCAGCAGCTTAGAAAAACTGCACATTTTCTTTGAAAGATTGCTCCCTTTTCCAGAACAAGTTCTAAGTTTAGATCAACTTGTATTCTGAAAATAGAAAGCAAGAATTGATCTCATTTTCACTCGGCATTTACTAATTCAAAAAGAAAAGGAATATAATTTACGAACCTTTATGCAAATGTGTTATTGATATAAAAAATGCATATGACGGAACCAATAAACGCATATTCATCATAAAATATTAATATTTGATTAAATACTTAACCAAAACAATAATTATTATTTAAATTACCGAATAAGGTATATTATGGATTCATACCGAGCACTCTGAGAAATGTCCGGTCACTGTAGGTGACCTCTTAAAGATTGTCAGAAGTTCAAACGTTGGGAACATCTCTACAATCATGAACCAAACAGTCAGATAATGAAATAGTTAGGAGAACTACAATGAATGTGGATCACGCATACACAGTAAAGAGAGCTTCGAACAAATTTATAAAACATATACATATATTGAGCTATGAATATAAACAGAATACGTAATTATTTTAGATAATTTAACTTTATTAAACTTATTTAATTTAAGAGAAAATTGAATTTGTATTGATCTGAAATACCCAACAAATTCAGATAATCCAGGAATATTTATGTAATTTTTTTTTAATAGATTGAAGTTTTAGAATTTTTATAAATATTTAATCATTACAAAAACTACATTTAACGCAATTAAAGCAAATCATGTCCGTATACACAACATTCTAATAACATCCATGTTCATAACAAAATACAAAATTCTAAGAAAAATTGTAAAATGCTGTTTGGTTTATTTGGATTGACACAATACACACCGAACATTCCACACGTAAAATCATATATTCACAAATATTACCCAACATTTTATTCGTCAACATATCGCCATAATCTTCTCTGCTTCCCGGACTTCAAGTAAGTCCGTACCATTTAACTTACATGTTGCCTACTAAAGCTGATAGCTAAAGCACCTTGGATACTACGCCCAAAAAAAAACTCCAAGCATTGTCCAACTCGCAATCAACCAGCATATAAAATAAGTTTTTATCCACAGGTTTTTAAATAATAAAAGCTAACAAGCCCACAGACCTCTTTAAGGAAATTGCTAAGTTTTCATCTCTCATTAATTTGACCAGAACGAGTGATCCGACTCCTTCGACTTACGTTTACGCGGTCAAAACCAGAATGAGGTGGATCTGAGTACTGTCATTTTTTACACCTTGACTTAAACAAGCGATTTTAAATATTATTAAGAGAGATGCAGTTATATTCTTAAACAACACAAATAATTTTTATAAGGATTTAATTAGTAAGAATTTAATTAGTCCCTATTGTCTTGATTCATTCCAGATTGATATTTCCAGTCTCTGCTAAAGTGGCTTTCACTTCATCATTGGATTTCCTTCCAAGCTCTGGCCACCTGATTTCCAAGACTCTGGAGGGACAATGGTGGATAAATGGGCCTGGAGATTCCATTTTAAGCCGCCCTTGAGTGAGATAGTGCGTCTTTAATCCTGAAGGATCCGGAGGGAGGACATGGAGATCTGGTTGCGGTTCTCCTAATGCCAGCCCCACCCACATCTGTTATCCTTGGAAGACACCCGGGCCCGGGACAGCCAGCGATATATAGCCAATCTTTCTCTGTCTCGTTAAAGCTCCAATGACACTATGTTTATCCCCTTAAACGTTTAACTTGATGAATTATGCTGTGTGCCCTTTAAGAAGAGAAAGAAGAGAAATATTATGTTATATTTACTTTTAAAAAAACTTCAATACCAAAGTGTCTAGCCCAGAACATACTTGTTTCATAGTTTATAATATTATTGTGAATCAAAACAGAAAACTTAAAAAATATGATCAATTTGTTTATAATGTTACCTAGTTTTGGGGGGTTGATTGGTTGAAATATTGAATCTGATTAGTAAGGTAACAAATATAATAAAAAATTTCATTTATAATTAGACAGATCTCTCTACAGAATTCGCAAAAAAAAAGATAAACACATCTAATTATAATTGCCTTTCACTTAATAAAAAACCAATAATATTATTTTCTTTAAAAAATCTACATAAAATGTATTGTTGACTTCGTAAATCTGTAAATGGATCTCCTTCCTTACCTTCCTCACGGGCCATTTCAAGTGCATGAATCCTTTACCCGGCGCAGCCTTTCCTCCCAGTCTGTGCGTAACCGTGTAATTTGGCTGAGGGGTTTCTATTCCTCTGTATGAACTCCTAATATGAAATTCTTCGACAACCTCGCGACCTCTTCCCAGAGGGTCGAGTCTCTCTAATAGCTTTACAGGGCCCATTCTTTTATTCATGCTGGAACTACTTAAATTGTCTGTTCTCCAAAGTGGTTTGAGTTGAGGTACTTCCAGCTGCTCTCTTACACTATTGTTTTTAATGATCCTAGTATCCCACATCGATCTACACTGGAAACTCATTGCTGCAGAAGTTATGCGACTGTAATGTATGTCCAACATAGTCCAGTTTTCTCCGCTATTAGTAAGAATAGACAAACATAACCGACTTATACACATGCATACTGGTCAGCTCACCGACTTCGCGGTGGCCGAGTATACTGTTAGCGATCTCGTAGTACGTCTGATTTTCTATGGATACTCTGTTAGAAATCTCAGTATAGATCTTACCAGGATTACTAATTGCAGTTTCTATGTATGTATGTATGTGTTTTCTTTCACCACCTCAAGAACCTCCCCGTTACAGACCAGCTGGATGTCTTCTTCTCTCGCCATAACCACTTATTTACTCTTGGAGGCATTGATTCACTGAACTTATCTTAGGATATTATCTTCCCATTCGACAGATGCTTGCTGTACTTTCATCTTTAAATTGTCTAAAAGAACAATGCCATTCACAGATAAAAGGCTCAATAAGAGGGCGGTTCTCATTATCTAGTTTCCAATTGCAGTTCAGGAGATTCGGCGCTTGTAGATTTTATGAATTCTATCCTCAAAAGTTATGGATATAACACTAGGGGTTTAAATTACCTCCTTATCTAACTCTTTTGGAATTATCATTACCAGTCCAGGTTCATTTTACGGCCTCATTTAAATCTTGAAGCAAACCTTCGGTAACTCAAGCATTCCAGATTTCTTGTCAAGGGAATAGATGAAACGTTACCGTAAGATCAAGAAATGCCAGATACAGGTTTCTACCTCGTCCTTTTTCAGCCGTGGTCCCAAGAGCAAAGATGTGGACCTATGTTTGTCAGCCTGGACAGATTACCTGTATGCTCCTTTCTAGTGGAAAACATTAATAACTTAATTTGATTTATTTTATTTTACATATGTTACAGCTACCTTGTAACTAAAATCGACTTCCCAAGAGTACCAGGCATTATATTATCGATATTTGTTTTACAATAAACTCGAAAATGGCTATCGCACAATTACGAATAAATTCGTTATAACAATGTGCATTTAAACATGCTCATTAACCCTTTGACAGTATTCGTTTCATATGCCATTGTAGACATTGACGTTTCCCACATAAGAAAACGGTCTCTAAGCGGCGCCATTATCGATTCTTTTTTGTTTAAAATTTGTGACTCTCTCTTACCTCATAGTAAAGAGTATCAAAAGCAGTATTTAGTCCAGCAGTTTTCTTGCAAAGCGTGTACCGTATTCTATATATTTGAATCAGTAGAAATTTAAAGCAATCCTTATTTCAGTTGACTGCATTGTAAAAAGGAGACGATGAAAGTCTAATGGAATATACTGGTGATAGTAATTTTGAAAATGGTTATCAGAATCTCCACACCGTTGATTATTCAAGTTAAATTTTCAGGCGCGTCTAATTCCGTTTTATCTGTAACAACTGTTATATTACAAGTTTGTAGTCCAATTTTATTTGATGTTTGTAGGTTTTACTTTAACAATTTTCATACACATTTGCTCTTATTAATCATTCTTTCCGAATATTTAAATAGCTAAAAATTAATATTAATCACTAGAAAAAAGGTTTGTTACAGTATGCTAACCCATTTAAACTTTCATTGATTCTCCAGGATATTGCCTTCGGAGAAATCTCCATAATCAGCCGTGTATATAAATTTGACAGCATAGCCAATCAGGATTGCTGATAATTTTAGTGTGACCCTAAGGAAGAAGAGGCTTGAACAATAGCCTAATTAACTAACTACTTTAGCAAACAGGTCGCCACATAATTTGACACATAATTGACTTGCCTCAACTCCCGCCTTCGTTTAATCAATACGATACTGCAAACCGGGACCACAATCCGACGTCAAGCAGTTCCCGCCGACATCGATACAAGTTCAGAAAGCGGGGTTCACTTGTCGGAGCTGGATATGGCAGCTGTGAGCTTGTACTCTGGTTAATTTACCTTTACACAGGTCCTCTGCAGTGTAGAACATGTTCAATATAATCCTGTCCGCTCTGTACTACACAGATTGACCTCTAGTCCGATACCTGGTGACATACGTCTGGAAGGTACATAATTTAACTTGACCAAACGGACAATTATTAAAATTTCAGGAGGCTGAATCTTGAATATCTCGTGATTACATCAAGTTTAACATCGTCAATACGTAATACGTATGTTCTCGTTTCGGATAATATTTTATTAATGTCCAAGAAGTATTATTTAATACACTTAGCATATATTACGCAATATTTAAATTATCCAGAGCAATATGGTTCATCCTCAATATTACAACAATCCAAAGAATTTTTATCAGATTTTCGAAGTTTAAAGCCTTGGTAAATTTGGTTGTTTCATATGAAATGTTGGTGTTTTTTTTTCTGCGTTCCTCAGCTTTCTTTCTTTCGACTACGCGGTTCCCTTTAGTTTTTTATTTCCACAAGAACCTTGATTTCTGGTAATTTTTTCTGTATTGTTTTTCATCTATGCAGTCTTTGTCTGTTTTTTTTAATTTGTCTATTTCTCTCTTATTATCCTACGGTCTTGTATTCACATATTTTCTCAAAGACTTTATTGTTTGGTCTCCCTTGTTCCATTCTTACCATGTGCCCGTAAAATTTTAGTCTTCTGATTTTTATTTCGGTTTCCAGGTTTCATCTCCCTATGGATTTCCTTGCTTGGTCTTAAACCTGTAGCCTTCTTGTATTATCTTGAGCTCATAGATTCTCCTAAGGACTCTTCTGTCTATTTTCCGTTATTGTTCTAGTTAAGGAGGACATGTTGTCCCGTACAAAATTACTGTTTTCATCACCGTGTTAGTGTCCTACTTTTCCGTTTGTGGAAGTGACCAGACATTGATCAAGATTTGAAAAGTGACCATGATTCTAATTCGGAGTATCATGAATCAGAATCAGAAATATTAAGAATCAGGTATTTCCTCGATGCATCACAGTGCTACTGTTAATGACGAAGCTGGAAAGCTTGAAATGATAGATTGTAACGCCACGAAAGGAGGAATCGATGCTCTTGACGAGAAGTGCATCCTCAACAAGTATACTCAACAAATAGAAGAAGCAAGAAACAGGCTACCCATGAATTTTTCACTTCTATGGTTGAAAATTTGATAGAACGTTGGGAAAGAATATAGAAATAAAGGTTTGAATAAAAATGTTTTGATTTCATGAAGTTGTTTGCTAAATAACCTATCCTTTGAAAACGGAGATTTGAAATAAAACTTCACTTCTTTTTTAAATAGTATTAGCTATGCACTAAGTTTGCATGTTTTTTGTTTCGACCCTTCAATATAGATTTCTACATACTTTATGCTTAAATACTTTATTCTTATATATTTTGTGCATTTTGCTAAGTAATAAAACTCGGTTAAATACTTGTAAACATTAAGCATATTATTTTGCTTACACAATGATTATACAAGATAATGATGCGGACACTATCCACGTTCCGACTGCGAATCGTCGCAGTCTCTTCGAAGGTGTAAAGTATGTGACAGTTCTCTACCGCAGTATTACAAGGTTTTATGTTATAAGATTGATATCAAATGATTCTATATGTTGAATACTATAAGTGAAGATCTTCAAAACTTCAATAAATAGCGACCGACTATCATCCAAGGACCAACAATACAAAGGTGTCGTAAAGATTTTAAATCGGAGTCACAAATTCCTAAGCTATTTTCGTTATTTAATTATCTTGTTATTCTCAAAAATGTACGCTTTCGGAAGAACACGGGCTTATACTATAGCATCCATCTTTGTAATCTGTTAAATACTCAGTACAATCGAAATGAGAAATCCACAAAGAAGAGGGAAAGGATAACAAAGAGAAATAAAAAAATAACAGTTTTAATTATTTTTTCTTTTGATTAATTATCGAATTCTGGTGTGCGAAATGTTCGGCACTGGATCACTAGGAATACCCATATATACTGTTCACAAACATGCAACAGAAACGAATACTTTTTCAAATAGTCGCAAGGAAACCATGAAAATAAGTATACTACGGATAAAGAAGCAGATCTGGTACGATAGCATATCAATCTGTTTCCCAAAATTGAGAGTCATTATTATCGATCTGATATTAAGAGGGAGTTTATCGAAGGTGTGACCTATGTTTAATCATCGTGAAAGGATTATGCTTCAGTCTTGTCAAATTACATGTTTATTGCAAAGTAGTTGTCTATTTCCAGAAGTAGATCTTTAAAAAAAAAAAATGGAAAAACTTCAAGTTAAGAAAATAACAGTATATTAAAGCAGCGTCTAATTCAGAAGAGATCCACGGACGAACTGGTAATGGTATTGCTAGCTCAACGTACAAAATTTTAAATGGTAATAGAAGATTTTCGAATATTTGATATTATGGAGTGATAGATGTGTTCTACAAGAACGCGATAGTTTGATTAGCTTTTCCATTGCTCATATTCTACAAATAAGTCCAAATTTGTAAATGACACTATCAAAATTTCCGTACCCGCTCATAATGCATTTAGGAGGTGCAATTGAACAAGGCTTAAGACAATCAGAATATTTCTGTAACTCAATTTTGAGAGTATTGTTGAAAGTGGATACGAAAAAGCATTACAGATTTTGCCAAAATTAGATAGATACTCTGAAGTACATGAATAAGTGTATGCTTTGCGATGCCAGGATTGGATTGAAAACTTTATGAGATTAGTTTAACCAAAATATGTAAAGATTTGAAGAGAAAGTATACTTATTATAATGGTTCTATGTTACATTGACATAATTATTGTTCTCATTATGTAGTAACAAAGTTTTATGTTATTTTATTTCTTCAATAAATATTATTATTATTCTTTCATTTTTCATGGGCTTCTTTTTCTGCTCGTCGATGTAACTCGCATTGAAATAAACCTATAAAAATCCATCACCTAAAGAATCAGTTGGTCAGAATGTTTGTCATTGTTTTTCTCATGTTCATAAACTGTGTAATACTAAGGTAGCAAGTTCTCATCATAACTGTAAAATAAACAAACAAGTAAAGTACCCTCAAAAATCTAAACCTGGTTTTAAGAAAAAGCTGATGAAATGGCTTTAGTGTGATTACTTAACATGGAAAACAAAAATATTAAATCTAGATATGACTTAGTAGAAACACCTCATTGCTATAGTCAATTAAACCTACTGAACATCCGCAAATTGGTAATTTTCTCATAGTGTGTTTAACTTTTTACCCCACGGAATATTTACCAAGTACTTTGGTATAATGTTCAATGAAAGTTTTACCAACGTTCAATTCGGCTGGTCTAGTTGCCACTAACACGTAAAACGCGACGCCGCAATACGGTAGTCACTTAAATCACTGGCTCAGATATGAGCAATATTTCAGAGTCGCCTTCTAGAACGGGCAATAAATGCTCTGCTATTTTGCTACGTCGGTAATTGTACAAGTATCGATCCGACTCGCCGCACTCAGGGTTAGCCGGCATAAATCGGAGAAGAATACTCTCCTCTCCTCCCGTAGGTTGTAATTAGGATGCAAACAGTTGCCGCTGACAGATCTCGGGTAGGGAGAGTTGGTGTTGGTAATTGGTCCGCGGTCCAGGGGCTCCGGGATTTATCGTCCGCTAACAGAATGTCCGGAGTTGGAGTTGATTCATAATAGTTACTGATGATCAGTCAGCAACCGGCTCCTGAAGGGTAAGGATTGCGGGGATTAATATAAATGACAATCCTCTAATAATTAATTATAGTTATAAGATTATTAATTATTTTAAGCCATTTGGCAAGGTATATTAATCTATGGTATATCGCTTCTTCAAAAGAAAAGGTCATGTCCACATCATGACTCAAATATTGGTATTATTAAGCCTTCAGTAGCTGTTGTATTAGTTGAAGCATTTTAATTCAGGAACGACATATCTGATATTCCATTTCCAACATGTTTCTTTTTTAATAATGTCATGTTTTTAGTTTTACCATGTTTGAACTTGAAGTAATGACATAAGTTAAAATCCAAAAAGTTTTTTATTCATAATAATCATAATAATAATAAGGCTTAGCGAACCCGAAGTCTTGATCCCGATACCACGAATCTCTGCTTACAATTTTCTACCCACGTACTACAACCCAAACCCAAATCCTCCAGATCACTCACTCAATCCTCTCACCTACGCCTCGGTATACCCTTCAGATCCTTTCCAGTCGGCACAGTGTTTATTAACATCTTAGGAATTCGTTCGTAACTAAGTCCAGCCACTTTGCAAGCCCATCTTAATCTTCGCAACGCTACCACTTGAATAATATTAACCGGGTCCGTGCTTCGCAATTCCGAGTTATGTAATCTCCTATATTCCCCAGGGGTCTCATCCTTTTTTGGACCGAATTTTGTACGCAACACTTCGTTTTCAAATACCTACTAAGACATTGTTCATCCTTCAGATTTAGCGGTCAAGTTACATATTCGTAAAGAAGAGTTGCAGGGATGATAGTTTTATATATTCTGATTTTTAGATTCATAATAATTTCAAGCTTTTAAAAATTTTCTAATCCTTAAGAAAAAGAATTTCAACACAATCATTACAATAGGAATGATTTTTTTTTTTTTACTAGTACCCAAATTTTTATTTTTTTAACATTGATGGAACATTCAAATTCCTTTTTGAAAAACTAGGTTTTTTAAGCTATGACATTGTTCTTTTGAAAGAGATATATACTGAAATGATGTTCAGGAACATAAAAAAAATATGACAACATATTATCCATGTAATTAACGGAACATATGTATATAAAGGTAGTAATCTATAAATCGATTTAAATAAGTTGTTTTATATTTCAGTTCCTACCTTTACATGCACTTAGAGTTATTAATAAAACAATGGAATCAGTCATCAACTTTTAAAAATTAAAATAATTATAATCAGGCTTATGATCTATAAATAAATAGGTTAAAAGAATTCTGTAATCTTGTTAAAAATAAATAAATATATAGAACAATAAGTGCTTGGAAACAAAAAGGAATTCGAGAAAAAATGGTTATATAAACTCGTTGCTCAGTTAAATAAAATATAATAGGTATACTATCAGAAATCTATAGTATTATCAGAAATTTAATGACAAACGGAAGAAATTATAGTGTTTCGGAAGAAGAAATTTTTCTTATTGAAATAATTTTTGTTATTCTAAGTGAAATATTATTTATTAAGTCTAAACGATATGCAAATATTTAAATTCTAGATTTTGAAAATTTGAATAAAAATATTACAGGAAATAGAATGAGCATTGAACATTTTTTCTAGCTGTTAGGCAGCGAGAATCATTTATGAAAAACTTAATTAATATACAAAATCCTTAAAAACCGCATTACCCAATTTTAAGTTACATTCTTTGTTATAAATTTGGCTTAAATATGAAGACAATAAAGTCTCCAACGTTGCCATATATTGTTTAGAACTTTTTTTTTTGCTAGTTTATTTGTTCGATCTAGAAGAGAGGAAATATTTAAATTTTAGGTTTTGGAATATTACAATGAAGACATTGCAGGGAATGCAGTCAATAATGTACTTACCTGATATTTAAAAGCATCGTTTGTTTTTAAGATATGTTTTTCTTGCCTTTAATCTTCTGAAATATACTTGAAAAAGGAAAATGCAAAACAATGTTATCGATTATTAGCTTTAATCCACTCAATTATTAAATTTATTTTACTTTATTGTTCATAATCCTGAAAATATTTTTAAGAAGCTTTCTAAATATGTTGAAATCCTGTGGGCTTAATTGAGTTTGAAAGGCTTTGGAGTAGAGTGGAAACCGTGTGGAAGAGGTTTATCGGAATATCAATTAGTAATCAGCTGATGTAATTTAACAAAAGCCTCAATAAATGAGAATGATTAAAATATATCGGAAAATACACGGAAAAGTTATGAAAATTTTACTTATGATTTATTTAGCTAATAATATTGTAAAGTATTATTGTTTTTATTTATACAATAAGTTTTTTTTTTATTCCCCGACACGCTTTAAAGGATACAATTATTTCTTTAATCGTGACAATTTCTGACTAATATGCCGTTTCGAGCCCTCTTTGAATTAATTTGACTAACATAGATTTAAATTCTGTACCTAAGTTCATCTCAGGTAAAAGCATAAAAAAAATTCTTTCGGGTAGGTATAACACATAATTCTGTTTGATCAAAACGTGTCCATTAACAGTAATAATAATATTGTTACGGTCAGAGCAGGAAGTAGGACCTTGGCAGGATTAGGCAAACAATGGGATTAAGCGGAAGGGATTAAAGAAGTTGCCGAGGCCAATCTCGTTCAACCTGGATCGGCCTGGATGGTTCTCGATCCTGTTCCGAGTAATGCCCCACCACGACCTACCTTGCCTATATAAAAAGGACAGCGTTTTCGGCCGCGGCAGTCAGTAATAAGACGAGTCTGTAATAAGCCAGTGAGTAGCAGTCGTTAACTAGTGGCAGTGTGTGTGAGTTAGTTAGTATTAGTATCAGTCTGTAATAAGTGCTTAGTGAGCAACAGTCACAATTAGTGACCGTGTAATAAGTGTAATAAACTGTGTGGCAGTTTGTCATATTTGAAGAGTCTTACGGTCGGTGGACTTTAGTTAGCGAACTGTAAGTGTTAATTTGTAATTGTAAACTATAGTGTAATATTATTGTATTTGTACAAATTTATATGAATAGTTTAGTTACGTAGTACTTAAGGACGATGTGTTAGACTGGTGCAGGCGTTGTGCGACTTGTGCGGCTTCTAACGGACCTACAAGAAGAAAGAGGGCCCCTATGAAGAAGTACAACGTGGGAGCACCGTTCGAGAGGATAGCGATCGACATCGCTGGCCCTTTCCCTGTGACGGACGAAGGTAACCGATATATTCTCGTGGTCATGGACTATTTTTCTAAGTGGGTGGAAGCTTATGCCCTTCCGAATCAAGAGGCAGTCACCGTTGCAGACGTACTTGTGAAGCAGCTCGTCAGCCGGTTTGGAGTACCCATGGAACTTCACGCTGACCAGGGAAGAAACTTTGAGTCTGCAGTCTTCTCCGGGATGTGCGAAGCACTGGGAATACGGAAAACCAGGACGACACCTCTTCACCCTCAATCGGATGGCATGGTGGAGCGCATGAACAGGACAATGGGTCGATATTTGTCTAAAGTGGTTTCCGACCATCAGCGAGACTGGGACCAGTATCTTCACTTGTTCTTGTTAGCCTACCGGAGTTCAGTCCATGAAGCAACGGGGCAGACCCCCGCAAATGTGGTGTTCGGCCGAGAACTTCGTTTGCCTTGTGATCTGAAATTCGGGTTCAAGCCTAATGAGGAAGTGGCCGGAGAGGAGTACGTCACGAATCTACGGAAGCGGATGGATAACATCCACGAGAAGGTTCGTGTAAACATCCAGGGAGCCAGTGACAGAATGAAGGAGCGTTACGACATCAGGGCAGAGAAAGGTGGATTCCAACCTGGAGATTTGGTCTGGCTACATGATCCTCGAAGAAGGCGAGGCTACTCACCTAAACTTCAGAACTCCTGGGATGGCCCGTTTGAGATCATCAATAGGATAAACGACGTCATCTATAGGATCACAAAGCAGCCAAAAGGAAAACCCAGGGTAGTCCATTTTAATAGACTGGCCCCATACAAAGGAGACCATGGCCCGACAAAAGACCAGCAAGTCAGGAACCTCAACAACGTGGAGACCAGTAAGGTATCAGTTGCACAACCTAAGGTACAAGGTTTCCGTGGAGTAACTCAGGCAGTATACAGAGATATCTTCTCGTTACCCGCGGACTATTCTCTGGCCCATTGTGTAGCCGAAGATCTGAGGACTTCCCGAGGGATTGCAACGGTCTTCAGGAAGAAGTTTGCTGGAACTGAGGAACTGGAACGCCAAGGACCACGCGTCGGGAAAGCACTCCACCATACGCACGAAGGACGACACCTGTTCTACTTAGTTACCAAGTGTGCTACTGATCAGAAGCCCACATATGACGCACTGCGGCGAAGCCTCGACGACCTGCGGAGTAAGCTTCTGAGACTGCGTGTCACCAAGCTCGCGATCCCTAAGTTGGGCTGTGGATATGACGGCCTGGAGTGGAAGGTTGTCAGGAACATGCTTGAACAGATATTCGCCAACTCTGGAGTCGCCATATTGGTGTGCACGTTCAACCCCTGGAAAGGAAATGCGTCTCCATCGAGGGAAGCTCATAACCGCCCGATTTCTCCGGACTATGCTCTGAGACAGAGCACTTTTAAGGAGGGGGCAGTGTTACGGTCAGAGCAGGAAGTAGGACCTTGGCAGGATTAGGCAAACAATGGGATTAAGCGGAAGGGATTAAAGAAGTTGCCGAGGCCAATCTCGTTCAACCTGGATCGGCCTGGATGGTTCTCGATCCTGTTCCGAGTAATGCCCCACCACGACCTACCTTGCCTATATAAAAAGGACAGCGTTTTCGGCCGCGGCAGTCAGTAATAAGACGAGTCTGTAATAAGCCAGTGAGTAGCAGTCGTTAACTAGTGGCAGTGTGTGTGAGTTAGTTAGTATTAGTATCAGTCTGTAATAAGTGCTTAGTGAGCAACAGTCACAATTAGTGACCGTGTAATAAGTGTAATAAACTGTGTGGCAGTTTGTCATATTTGAAGAGTCTTACGGTCGGTGGACTTTAGTTAGCGAACTGTAAGTGTTAATTTGTAATTGTAAACTATAGGTTAATATTATTGTATTTGTACAAATTTATATGAATAGTTTAGTTACTTAGTATAAACAATATCTTATATTATTTGTATATTATCTTAGAAATTAGATAACATTTAGAAGAATATTATTATTGTAAATTGATATTAGTTTAATAATTTAACTGTTTTAAATAATCTCATTGTATTCTTTCTAATTTGTTAATAAATGTTAGATTCTTGAATTAAGTAATAGTTTAGTCCATTTTACACCCAGTAGCCCGTAACAATATTAATAATAATAAAGTCTTTATTTGTTCTGCCCATTTAGAATAATAATGCAGGTATTAACATGTAAGCTATTAAGTCTTAGAGTATCATGTAATTACATTTAATTAATTAAATCAATTAAATTAACAAATGAGAAAGAATTAAACAATGCGAATCACCTCCAATGTTAATATTTAAAGAATAAAATAAAACATAGTAAAATAAATAAAAATTAAAATATAAACAAAATAACAATAATATAGAGGGGGAAACAATTGATAGTTGCAAGCGTATGAAAATTACAATGTCAAGTAAAAAAAACAAAGGAAATAATGATAGAAAAAATACAAACAATATCAACTAAGATAACTTATTTTTTTTAAATATCTAACCGGATGAGTGAACCGTCAAATTAGGAGGAAAAACAAATTTTTTTTTTTTAATTTGTAGGCATTGTGTGAAATCTGAGAGGACATTTGCTGTTTAAAACTCAATCAATTAACTATTTAATTTATAAATAATAAACTATTTATTTATTCTGTTACAACTCCCTTTTGAATAACAATATAAAAATAAAATATAAAGAATAATAATACAGTGTGCTAAATACACTGCACTATATGACTACTATACTGTATAAATAAAAACACAATACATTAATATTTAAGCATTTTTTTCTCTTTTACGATATAAAATACAGACAAAATATATGAATTTGTAGGAAATAAAGTTATCTTTCATACAAGCATTTATACCATAATCGAAATATATATTTAAGTTCTTTGCTAATAAAATAAAATGTCTATTTCCGTCTTTTTTCCCACTTTTGCTCGGGGATAAAGTAGATGTATATATAAGCCCTTTAAGTGTATGTATATGACTTAAGTAAATACATCATTACCATAATTTGTTTGCGTAATTTTATTGTCTTCCATTATCTTGTTAGATCTCTCTTCACTCTTATTCAGTATACGATATTTCATTTCTGTCTATAAAACTTTTATTTTCTTCAGTATATACTGTACTGTTCATATAATTATTCTGTTTTGTTTTATTTACTGTCTTGATAATGACCAATAAATTCGGCCGAAAGGTAGGTGCAAAGCATACCAGTTTTATTAGAGTATAAAATCCATGACAACACACCTCGACCACGTTCAACATTTCTCGGGATACATATGGTCAAGTATTTACTGATGATTTTGTGAACAGATACCAGTAGCCGAAACCTAATTCTTCAAAATTAAATAATTAAATTCAAAAGCGATTAAAACAGTCATTGTAACGAACAGAGAATCCATCGTTTTCGGTCGTCAATCTGTTTATAACAACCAAACTTGTAATTCGATTTTCTTTGTGTTTTTTTTTTTGTCTAAAGTTCGCTAAAACGTTCCTTGAAGTCGGGAAGAACGGCAAATATGTTCTGGATCTGATGACTGATAGCAGTGATGATTAATGATATGGCCAGTGAATAAGGAGAGAATGGGTGATTAAGTTAATTTTTTAACTAAAGAGGTAGCATTTTAAATTATCTACGTTAATAATACAATTGATAAATTTAAAATCGTGAAGAGGAGTGTGTGGATAAAAAAAAACAACTTAAGACCCCAAAAACTGCTTCTCTAGCATTGTCATAACATATCGCTCCTTTAAAAGAAAACTGCCATAATTCACAATTGCCATTTTTGAGCTATGTCTTCAATTGGTATTGTATTCATTGAAGGTTTTTAATTGAAGAACGAAATATCTTATATTCCATTCCAAAAATTTGGAAATGGAAAATCAGATACGTCTTCACTGAACTAAAAACGTCAACCAACAAAATACCTTCTGAAGGCTTAACTCCAAAATCCCTTCAATGAAAAAAAATCAAATAAAATTGTATACAAAGAATTACATCTTGTCAAACGTTTGACTTATTTTATTTATTTATTTAAACACCCTTCCTTGCCTTACGGCAACGCGGGTTTTGACATTATTAATTATCACACAATAATTGTATTGTCCATACACTTTTCACTCCAATTTTCTATGTCTCCTACTGGCCATTTCCATGGGTTCTACTTCCTCGATTGAAGAGTGTTATTCCCAATCCCGCTTTCCATTCGTACACAAACTCTTTGAAATACGGGTAATTGTCTCGGGTCATTAACGTTTGACATGGAATCCTCGCACTAGACTGAAAAGACTAGAAACTCCTCGCCTTTTCTGGTTACTACACCACAAAGTAGACAAACGCTCTAAGCCCCAATTAATTACAAAACACTCATATACTCATTTATATGTATATCATCTATTATAAGATCTATTTGGACTTACGAAGTAGAGCTCTGGGACTCCACAAAGCCATCGATTCCTATGGTATCCAAAACTTACAATATCTTAAAGGTACGAATAAAGTCATCAATAATGACCTCAATGTCCAATTGTTGCTTACTAGGCCTTTACCATTCCTTTCATGACAAACGTTAATCCCACTCAAACCCACCACTAGTTTCAAACCTAGATACTTCTTCAATTCCCGATAATCCTATGATACGCCTGAAAAGATGATGCCCATGTGACCAACTAAAATGAATTTGTTGTTTAAATATTACCACTGGGAGTTAATCTACTATCCTGCATCCATGTCATTATGTACCATCCATTATATTTAATTGTTGTATTGGTATAATACAGTTGTACATTTCAACAATTTTTTTTTTTTTTTGAGCTATGTACTTGTATTCTGAATGAATCTATAGAAAGGTTACCAAAACATTTATAATCATTAAATAATTCTATACCATAATACAAAAATATATAATAATCTATAATTACGACAAGACATTGTACTGGTTCGAATACTTATAGGCGATTCTTCAAGGTTTTGTTATGCATAAAGATGAAGAGTATAAACTTTTCACGATCCTCTCTGTGACAATCCAACCGGTGACTAACTTCCTTTTCTATAAAAATAATCTACCTCCAGTTCAGGATAAGGTGTAATGAAGTGTGCCAATTCAGGTTTAAATTGAGTACACTCAGCTTCCAGCAGTATTAAGTGCTTCAAAAAGCGGTTGCCCGGTATCCGGTGAATTGGAAGTTCAGCCAATAGTTCAAGTACACGGCTCAGCTAAGAACTCCTAGTTAAAACTAAGCACCCGGTAATGATCTGGTACTCGACCTACAATAATATTCTATTCATTTACATGATAAATAATTATATATTGTAATTATTCTTATTAATGATTTTCGAATAATAATGTCTAACTGGTGACGTATTAATCTAGACCTGAATAAAATTCATTTTGAAATGAAAATAATAAGCCTAGTACAATTGGTGAAGATCGGATACCGAGGACAGCACTAGTGATTAATAATTCATTATAATATATTTCATTTTCCTCTGATAGTTAATCATTAAAATTGTAACCAAAGATACTTATTTTTTTGTTATTATTAAGTTATTTGATAAATAAATCAATCTTACTTTTGGGCCCCCGCCATCCAGCTTATTTGTTTAGTGAAACTACTCCCATTTTTATGAAAGATTATTTGGATAAATTGGAATCATACTAAAATTTAAATAAGATAAACAGAATATCTGGCCATAATAATAAACAATAAAACTCCATGCAAGCTCATATTAGAAGGACTGGTTTTAAGTTATAAAGCCGAAGAATTAGGTATGAAATATAAATACTATATTAGTAAACTATAAACAGAAGAAACAAAATAATTGAATATGAAAGTAACCATATACCAGATACAAAAAAAAAACTTTATACAAAAAAAACATAATAGAAAAAAATTATTATCACTGATATCGGCTGAAACAAGCATATTTTATCCTTGAAAAATATATCAAAGAAATATGATATCTGAAATGAAATACACATGAATAACACCATACAACAAAAGCGGGGTCACCTGTGTGTGGTCTAGTGATTAGCTTAACAACCTTCTATTCCCAAAATCGCGAATTCGCAACACGGCAGGTGGCCTTTGGATTGTAGTATAAGGGAGTAAGAAATAATTGATTGTGCCGTCCTTCGAAAGATTCGTAAGATCAGGAGTACCGTGTTTATACGATAACAGGTACTAGTTAAAGTTCTCTATCCAACTTAGAGACAGATAGACGAAATTCAGGACTCTCACTGTAGTATCGTTCAATTAGCCATAACAGCACAAAGTGGTGTTGAATGAATAAACTAAAAGTTTTGAGAGACAAGTTAAAAGTCAGGTCATCCCTGGTTTTTCGGGGCCGCCCCCACTTTTTGCCACCTTGGTTACAAAGTTAATAAAACATTTCTTACTTTTTGGACAGAAATACTCTTATTTAAGTATTGAAAAAAATAATAATAAAGGGAAATCAAAAATACAGTAGAGTTGGCCGGAGAGCGCCAACGTAAGAGGAAAGAGCCAACGTTTCGAACCACATCGCAGGTCTTCTTCAGGGCTGAGGGCTGAGGCTGAGGCTGAGGCTGAGGCTGAGGGCAAGTGTAGCTTCGTCACTAACTATTCGCATAACTGAAACTAACTACTCACGTTTTTGTTAAATATTATATAGAAGTATTTTAATGTATAAATGTATAATGCATTTATAAATGTATATACAAATATATTAATATAAACGTATTTTATTTATGGTATATATTTTTTAATAGTATATAATACTAATATTAAAAAATCTCATGTCACAATGTTTGCCCAAGCTAATCTCCGAAACTACTGGACCGAATTTCCGATCTCCAAATGAAATTTTGCACAGATATGTAACTTTGTACAATATAAAATATAGGCTATATATTTTTTTTTCCTAACCACGATGCTACAATTTATTTTACATTTATTTACGTTTATTCACACATAGGTATATTCATTATAGAAGCGTTTATTTACTTTTATTAATGTAATATTAACTTATTTATTGTAATGGTGATGTGTAATTAAGAATTATTAATTAATTATTTAAAATGGAACTATGAAAGTTTTAAACAACTACGAAAAAACTATTCGATGGTGCTGTTCTATTACTATCTGGTGATTTCCGACTGGCATTGCCAGTTATTCGTCGGTCTACTTTTGCCTAGCTCTACATGAGATTAACACATGTTTAAAACATTTTTATGGCGAAATGTCGAAAAACTTCGATTGACCGTAAACATGCGAGTACATTACAACATGATCCCTCAGCACAAATATTATCAAAACTATTGCTGGATATTGGAAACGGTGAAATAGAACTGCAACCAAATATACAATCCATTAAGAAAATTTGCTTTGCCGAGAAAATGCCAGAAAATTTCAGCTCTGTTGTTCAGACAATAAGTGAATTAATTAGCAGTGTCTTCGTAGATATACAAAACAATTACTTGGACCTAAATTGGCTCTGTAATCGTGCTATTTTGGGAGCGAAAAATGCTGATGTTGACGAAATTACCTTTCAAATACAACAGTTGTTACCAGGTGATCTAATTTCCTTTAAATCAATCGATACTATTGCTGATGACAGCCAAGCCATAAATTATCTAACTGAATTTTGTGAACCACACAAACTTCGGTTGAAGATCGGTTCACCTATTATTCTTCTGCGTAATTTGAATCCATCTAAAAAATGGAATGGTACACGTTTGGTCATCAAAGAGATCCCTGGAAATGTTATTAAAGCCGCTATGTTGACTGAAAAGATTAAAGGAGAAATCGTCCTGTTGCCACGTATTCCAATGATGATACCATGATGACCCACAATACCGTTCTAAAGACAAAAGGACAGATTAACAAAAAATATTGCGCATCGATAAGCACTCAATTAAATTGAAATAAATAGTTATAATTTAAAATAATATAATTAAAAATCAACCATTATATACCTCATTCATTAAACTAATTTTTATATTTTATCAGTTTATATGAAGGAGTTTTTAGAAAGAAGAGGGAAGCCACATACTGTATTGAGTGATACTAGAAATCTAAAAAAAAAATATATAAATTTTCAACACAATTAGTCATTTACCCTTGGTCCATTTTTTCACTTGATTAGTATCAAGCTGAATCTTCGTGAGTAGCTTCGTTTCAATGAGACGCTCAACAATTCCCCGATCGAAAATTCTCGATTGTGGTAGCTAAAAGAGGTAGCAAGGATAAAATATGTCGATTTGATTATTCTCAAAAATTTATTACTAACTGGTTTTTTTTTTTTTTTTGATAAATCTCAACATACTTATCTAATTATTTGAAAAAATATGTTTCTTACAAAATGTATGGTTTGATCAAAGAGTCCCCTCCTTCCAATATGTATCGATGACGAAGTCAAAAAAGAAGAAGTAAAAAAAAACAGCTGGTTAGTAATCATTTTTGATGACCTCGTTATCGATACACGTTGGAAGAAGAGGAATCAAATCTTTGATCAAACCATACATTTTGGAGGATAAATATTTTTTCAAATATTTAGATAATTATGTTGAGATTTATAAAAAAAAAACAGTTAGTAATAAATTTTTGAGAATAATCAAATCGACATATTTTATCCTTGCTACTTCTGTTAGCTACCACAATCGAGAATTTTCGTACAGGAAATTGTTGGGAGTCTCATCGAAACGATGCTATTCACGAAGATTCAGCCTGAAACTAATCAAGTGCAAAAATGGACCATGGATCCTGGAATAAATATAATAATCTCAGTAAACATATAATAAGTTTTTTTTTCTAAAGATAAAAAGTAAACAATCAACGAGCCTTAGTACTTTTTTAACATTTGAAAGGTGAGTTTCGAAAGAAAATATAAGATTTCTTTATGGTTTTTAGTATTCCAAGGGTTCACTTTCAAAAAAATCCTTTCCGCTAAGCGGAGAGGTCAGGTCCGGCAGCCACTCGATATCGCGGTCACATCTAGAAGTAATGCGATACCAGGCTTTTTAAGTGCACCCTGCCACACGTACAGCTCGTCGCGCTAGTGTGTTCGCGTTACTGTCATTTCTTCTGTGGAGACTTTTTTTTTTTTATACATAAACTTTGACCTTTTATGAACAAAAACCTAAGTAAAAATATTTCAGTTCTTTTTATTTTGTTTTACGTGAAAATCTTTTTAAATTATTAAGACAGCATTCCATCCAACTCTCGATTTTCTCCTTGAAAATTAAGTCCAAACACTAGCAACCAATATACAACCAAACCAGTTACAGAATTAATTCTTTAAATAATGATAAACTATTTATTAGAATCCTAAGTTTCAACCCACAATTATCAACTTTCTTTTTAAGAGACTTTGATTGATAATTTCCCAGATGAATGCTGTGAATATCAAACATTAAGAACTGACAATGTTTGACTATGATAGATTGCTATCGATTTCGGGGTGTTTCACGAAAAATATCAAAGGAAATAGATTTCATATGGTAACTATTTTAAAAGATTGAAAAACTGAAAAGTAGTGTTGTGACTTGTACCCAGCCATAATTTAGCAGCCCGAGAGGGAACTTAAAATATACCTGGCTAATTAAATGAATTGAGCTAATCATTCATTTCACCGGCTACAGTATACCCATAGTTTGAACAGTCTTATTATTCGGTAATTAGGCGTTACGAAATGCATTGATACTTCTTGTATTTTTTAAACAGAGAACAAGTCATTCACGTCTTCCAGAAAGCGTCAAAAACAGCTCTAATTTTTGGTCGGTGAGTCTATCGGATTTTCAAAGATCATTCAACCACCTTCCTCGTGTAGGGATATTTTATTCGCATTAAATATAATGGTAAGACCACATAATAATAATACTGAATGCAGAATTCTGAGAAAGCTCATGAATTCCTACAACACCGTCTTTCCTACAACGTCGATTTCTAGTAAATAGTTTATGTACTATTAAAGGAATCAACTATTCCTCAAATCGGTTCCTTGACCTCCTCTGGATCATTTTCTACCCCATATTTAAATAAGCTCAACTGGTATAATTCAAAATAAGAGTAGAATCATTTGAAGACGCAAATATTTTTTGCATATTGTCGGAGAGGATTTGAGAGTATTAAGCGCCACGAGATGAAGATAAAATGCCGAAAAGGAGAGAAATGGAGAAGCAGTGTTAAGGAAGCCAAACATGTGCAACAGCTGTTACGCATAGCCAAAAAAATCTAGCTTCGCCTTAAAATGTAGCCGACCAAGTGACCAAAAAGGGATTGCGGCCAAGGTTGCAAAAAGGTTGCGCACATTTGGTACCCGAGAGCAACAAAATAAAAAATGAAGCCATAAAATCGGTCTTCCAAGAGATACATCTACACGGCAGGCACGTTGTAACTGCAATCCGCTTCGAGGAATCATTTGAACGGTTTCCCAACAGTATACTATTTTTATCTGGTCCAGTTAAAAAAAATAATGGTAAGCTTTGCCGAAATCATGAAAACTCATGAAATTGGGTTCCATACATGATAGATACTGGACTGTTCAATGGTATAGACTGTTCTAAATTAACAGGTTTTTTCCCAATTAAGAGAAATTTAATTTTATAGATGCCGGGTGAGCCCTAAAACCGTCTATAGATCCCACCCAGTTCTTCTCTGGCTGTTAAGAGATTTTATAATTTATCTTCCCCAACCGGATATAAACCCGAGACCTTAAGCACAGCAACTCAGCACCTCGCACATTGAGCTAACTCACATTTTCACGTGTCCAAAAAAACTATAAAAAATGCTTACGATATTTTGTTCGATCCTCACTTCGCCATGTTATGCTAAAGGACTGTAGAAAAATTAATAGCTAACAGATAAATCTGTGGATGGTATGATAATGATTTTTATTGTCATGTTTTTTAATAATGAAATAATCTTTCAAAAGAAAATATTGGAAATTTGTTTAAAATTAGGTGCTGTATTTATTTTTTATGAAAAAGTATGGTATATAAAAATTTATTTTCTCGCTCTTGATTTATCATTATTTTTAATAATAAGTTTTAAGAAAATGTACTGACAATAAGACTTCAGGAATTTAAAAATCCTTTAAGAGCTTTTGGCATAATATTTGGTTTTTAGTTTTAGCTTTTAAGTCCAAGATCTCTTGAGTGGCTTTAAAATGAATTTTAAAGTATCATCACTATTTTTTTCTCAATAAAAAACATATTAATATTTAAGGATTTAAAATCAATGAGTAATCTCTATATGTATGAATATAATTATTCAAAAATAAAGTTGGGCTATATATACAGGCGACAAGTTGCAACTTTTAATTTTTTAACTTTTTATGGAAAATTCTCGAATCATGATGCAAGAGATATTTTACGTAATATCTTTTTTTAATAAAAAAAAACTAGTTTTAGTTGCTTTTGTTAATTGATAATTGCAACTTTATCTTGTTTTCTGGTCGATACATGAAATTACAAATCTGATTTAGGTTGACAACTACAAATGTTGAGTTGAAAAAACAAACTCGGACCGAAACAAATGAAAGTTAGACTTAGCTCAGATCATACTTTGGAAAAGGCAACATTGTTTGAAGAAAGCCAACTATACCACAAAGAAAATGTAAAGGCTTCAATCTACCTTCAAACAACTCGAGCTATGTCTGGAAAAGAGAAAAGTTTGCCTGCTATACTAAGCCAGCCGAACCTCAAACGCCTCTGATCCTGAACTAAGAAAACGAACACAGAGAGTTACAACGATGACGCTGGGGAATGGGAGAGTAGTCTCATCGACTTTAAAGTCCCTCTGGGTCCGGATGGCCCTCGTGGGATGCTCTGCAAAGAGGAGGAGGGTTAACTGAGACAAAAACTTTAAAACCCACTGTGATGTTCACAGAATTACACCGAGGATCGATCCAAATTGTTTTTATTGTGTAATATTAAGTTAATGTTTAACCAAAAAATGAGGTAATGGTAATAATATTTAGTAATTAACATATGCTCTTTGCGAAATACTGTTAAACTCCTTATTGTTACTTTAACCGTCATGATCCATTCTGACCAATCCTCTTAAATCAGTGCCTTTCTTGGTCAATGCATACCTTTATTTGTCGCAGGAAGTCTCATCTTAACAAAATGTACAAAAGACTGGAAAATTGAATGTAACGTTTATTTTTAAAACGTTTTTTCATACTTTATATTATGGTAAAGCCCTTGAATATTAAAAAGTAATGTTTATTTTATAATTTTTTTTCTTCTATACTGCACTCATTCCCTTTATAATTTTATTGGGAAAGAGAAAAAAAACATTTTCCTGTCGGTTAAATTTTCTTTGATCTTTATTTTTCTCTGGAGACGTTTCGTCAATATGTCATTTTCAATCTTATCACATTTTTTGTTTTCTGCATCGGTAACGAATCATTCACATAACTTTATTATAGTTACAAAACTAAAATATCTTCTAATTAAATTCATTTTAATTTTTATTTGAAATAAAATTCTAGGGGATCATTTATCCCCCATAGTCAAGAAAATACATTAATTATATTTTCTTACACTACAGAAACATAAGTTGTAACGTTTGAACACAAGACCCATCATAAGTTGTAATGGTACAGATTTTTTTTTTAACATTTAAAAATCACTCCATATAATTTAATCTTTGAAAAAATAGTCTGAGGGGTATCACAGACTATAATTTTTTGTCATATACAGTTCCTAATTACTCACAAACCTTCATAAATCCTAATTTGTTACATTAGCGTTTTTGTTTTATTTATTCTTGTTTGGTAACTAACAATTTGTGTAAACATAATACATCATCAAGGGTTTTCTATGGTTTAAATGCTTCAAAAATAGAACAAAAACAGTTTTGCTTCTAGGAGAATGTAATGATGAAGTAAATAAAGTAAATGGCGAAGGTGAAAAAATACAATGGAAAATAATTAAAAAAAAAAATTAAACTTTTTCTATAGGTTGTAACAACATTTATGGACATGAGTACAGTATTAGTGGCTTCATGTTCACGCTGGAGAGACATCATCGACGAAGACCGCAATATCACTTGGGTGATTGAGGATGCCAAGGATTACAGGGTGTCTGGGATGAACTAAATCATTCACGATCGCCTATCAATGATGTTGTGGTAGTTAATTAGATTAAGATTTAAAGTAGTCTTGACCAACGTCGTGCAGCACTTCTCTCGCAAGTACAAAACCGAAGACATGGAGTACCGAAATGAGGTTTAGTCAAGGCCCTATTAAGAAACTTTCAGGATTGGAGATGCCCTTGCCGTGACCCTTGAATAAAACAGTGGTTTTAAAAGAACTTTATATTTGAAAGGTTTGATTGTTTGAAATGAAGAATGACAACACAGAACTAAAAAAGCTTTTTTTTTTCCAATTTCGTAACAACCTTTTGGATTTATTTATAACTACGATATTTCACCGTTATCGGTTTCTCTGTTCCTTTAAAATGTACTATTTGAAAATGATATTAATGTGCGTTCCGTTCAGTAATGGTAAATTTTATTACTGATGGTCCTCCAGTGTTACAACACTGCTTCTGAAATGTTTAGGCCTATTCATTTATCTTAATCTTATTCTGGATCGTATGGATTCGTTTTTTTTTTCTTGTTTTTTTTAGTAATCCTTAAACATGTGATTGAAATCTTGAAAAAGCGTGAAAAGAAAATGCAACCGACATTTCCCTTTTGATCTTCAGTATCACAAAAAAGTTTTGATTTTAATGTTTTCTTTGGGTACGACTGGTTTAACAAAATGTACTTATATCATGAGCCGCATTACTCTCGTAGCTTTAAAAACTCTAAATTTAAATAATTATTTGCAAATATAATTTCCTTCGTAATTGAATTAAAAATACAATTTTTAATCATCATATTCTTTTCATCTTCTACCGCTGTGCTTATAGAGCTTGGACCAAGAATCTCTTTCCTGAACCAACTCCCTTCTTCAGTCATATTAACGGATCAACGGATCAAACTATACTAAAGATATTTTTATATGTTAAGAGAGTCAGTTTACGGAAGTGGAGTACACTAGTTAGGATGAGGTGAGTGGTAATTTTTGCTTAGCTACTTGGTCTCTGATAAAGGATAGATTCATTTCTATAAAGGAAGGCCCTGCAGAAGAAACTCAGTTTTCTTTGAAACTAACTCCTTTGTGGTCGTTAGTGATTGTTCATTTTTTTTTTTTTTTTTGTATGCCCTCTTAAGTTTTAAAGATTGTTGTACTTTCAATAATGTGTAATTAAATGTGCAACGGTAAGTGCGATCTATAAACAAGACCACCTTAACAGTAAAAAATAAAAACCATTCTAAAACTAGAAACAGGTAAGAGTTGAGAGCTACGGAACGCTTCTTAAAAAGGCAAGGAGCAGAGCGGTGTTTTGACATTAAGGCTGAGAGAGGTCTCAGGTTCCTGCAGCAGGTGTAGATTTTTTTCATCTCAACCTTCACATAAGTTTTTCTAGGACATTTAAGTTTTTTCCCAGGAACGAATTCGATTTCGTTGTACAGTAGAAGAATCCTGGGCTGTCTCCATCTATCAAGTGTTTCTCCACCGTTGTTATATATAATTCAATATTAATAATTCTTCATTTATCCAGAGAAAGGATTGCTTGCAACTCATAAATCAGTAGGAGTTATATCGATAGTAATAATTAATTATAACGGAACTGTGTCATACGGACTACTTTTAAAATAATCTGATCTGTACTAATGTGATATAGAAACATTCATCGGAATATCGAAACAAAAACAATATAAATCAATAAACTAACATCGATACAATATTGCAGTGTGCTATTTGCTATATACCAAATATGGAAATAGTAATTTTCTAAAATCGAATATTGGTTTCAATTATTTATGGGGTATCTATATTCGATTTTCAATTTTTTTTTCAATAATCTTATTCAAAATTTACTAAGATATAATAATGCTTATTAACAAATCACCCTTAAATAGGGCTTATTAAATTCCAATGTTTAATGTTATTAAATATCTGTTTGGTAATTAATTTCAAATACAATAGGCATTTAATATTTTTCAAGCGATTTTGTGAACTCTAAACACTTATTGCAACTAAGTGATCGGTAATTCTAACTCTGCTATCTTAGGATTTTGCAAAATTATAACGCTTTGTTTTCTTATAAACCTCAATGTCCTAAAAATACTGATACCAATATGATGTTTAATAATTAAATACGTGACCTAAATAATTAAGGATACAAAGAACGGCTGATTTAATTAATATATTACCTCTTAATAATTAACCAGATTAATATAAACATAATTAATGAATGTAGTATTATTATAAAAATAATTTGTAATTATTTATAGAGAAGATCATTATTTAAGGTTGTAATGCAACTTCAGTCCAGAATAAATTATAATTACAATGTCTAATATAGATTTTAATTGATCTTAAATTCAAATTCAATTACAAGTTTACTGTCATCTAAACCATCATAGAGTTTCATTTTAAATTCCTTATAAAATCCACAAACTATATATTTATGATGTAGTTATATTGAAAAATATAATAATTGTTTTTGGGAGATGATATGCAGAAGCAGCTGTAAAGAAAACTATTAATTTTAAATTTGAAAAAAAATTAATAATTATAAAGTCAATTAAAAGTTTCAAAAATATTATCATAAACTTTTTCTCTAACTTACATAATTAGATGAACAGAGCATTGTTATATTAATTTAATGATAATTAATAAATGTCAAAATTTTGTGTAATATAAAATTTGTTTGAACTTCTTTAATAGCTGTTTTAATGTTTGAAGTAGAAAATGAAAGGATTTATTTATATTGGATCTTTTTTAATACTGTATTACACATCAGTAGCTTATATTACATCTTAAAAGTGCATATTCAATTCATCATTCTTACCCTTCGATCCGAACAGAACATTTGATAAATTGTCTGGAAAACTACTAATCCAATTTCAATAAGAAACGTGAATCGGATAAGTTATGGGAAAAAAAGAGAAAACTAATTTCATAAAATGTTTCGAGCAATTCGTTTCCAGTAATACCACAAATTACACTTCGATCCATTCTTGGAAGAAGAAAAGAAAACGGTAGAAGTAGAAAATACGTATTACTTTGTTTCTGTTGGAATGGATTGAAGAGGAAGGAGGCGAGAAAGGTAAGGAAGAAAAAGAAAATTAAAGAAAGAAGAGACATAATTCCTTTAAGTCAATGGCCGTTCAGATGTGACTCGTATTCGGCCATTTTCTTTGTTCCTACCCGCTGTGACCCTTCAGCTTCAAATATTTTATCCATTAAGAAAGGTTATTTAGCTACTTTTATGTGTTATTTTCCACTGTGTATAACGTTTTATATACGACTACTAAATAGCAAACTAAAGAAATGCCCTGGGGTCTTAAGTTATTGGTTGCCTAAGAATGTTTCGATATTACAAATAACTAATTTTGGTTATACATGTTTGCTTGTTGTTGTTTTTTTTCAGAGAATGAATGTTTTTAGTTTTTAGAATAGAATAGAATAAAAAACAAACTTTATTCTGGGACCAAGTCCCTTTAGAATAACAATAAGGAACAAGTAAAATAAACATAATATTCATCTGAGCAGGAGGCTACATAATAATACAAATCATGAAGTAATCATGAGTGACAAAACATAATAGAAATAGGAAACAAAAATAAATGATTGTGGTCACCTATATCCCTGTGTCCTCGCAACTTTTTATTTATTTATTATAGGATCGGTGAAGAGAACAGATTTGTCTGACCTGGATATGACCCCTGGTAGCTCAGGGGCTTAGAGCATTGCAGCGGAAATGCAGACGACCCGGGTTCGAATCCCGGCTAGGACAAATCTTTTCTCTTCAAAAAAAAAACATTTAAAAATAATCACCATCAAAATAACAATTAATAAAAATATATTTTTATTTTACTAAGATATAAATTTATATTACCAATTCACTGGAAAATTTTTAACAATTTGCTGAGTGTGTGAATCACAGGACTTTCCAATACTCAAATTCAAATTTTTATTAACATTCTTTAGTTTTTTTCCGCTTATAAACAGTTAGTTTTGATTAAAGATAAAAATATAATAGAAAATTGTTTTTAAGTAAGACATTTTCTTCTTACGTCAGTCCATATAATTAGCTCATGAGTAATCTTACAATTTTAATCCGAACAAAACCATAAATAAATATTTGGAAAACTCATATTCGAATTTCAATAGGAAAGATATGTCCGATAAGTTATGAAAAGAATAGAAAATAAATTTCATAAAATGTTTCCAGGAATTTATTTTCCAATAATACCACAAATTAAACATCGATCCAATGGTATAATTTGTATACTTGTTTTTAATATTAGAAATTATTTCTCCCCTTATTTATTTAACTAACTGCAATTCATACTGTTACGGTCAGAGCGGGGATGAGGACGGCTGAGAGGATTAGGCAAACAATGGGATTAAGCGGAAGGGATTATAGAATGTCGTAGAGCCTACTAGATCGGCCCGGAATGTTCTAGGTGCCCCCATCCCAATCTCCCTAGCCTATATAAAAAGGCGAGCTGTTTTGGCCGCGGAGTCAGTAATAAGACGAGTCAGTAATAAGTCAGTGAGTAATGAGCAGTGAAGTAATAAGCCAGTGAGTAGCAGTCGTTAACTAGTGATAGTGCCTGAGTTACAGTGAGTTAGTATCAGTCTGTAATAAGTGCTTAGTGAGCAACAGTGACAATTAGTGGCCGTGTAATAAGTGTAATAAACTGTGTGGCAGTTTGTCATATTTGGAGAGTCTTACGGTCGGTGGACTTTAGTTAGCGAACTGTAAGTGTTAATTTGTAATTGTAAACTATAGTGTAATATTATTGTATTTGTAATAATTTATATATAAATAGTTTAGTTATTTAGTATAAACAATATCTTATATTGTTTGTATATTATTTTAGAAATAGATAACATTTAGTAGAATATTGTTATTGTAAATTGATATTAGTTTAATAATTTAGTTGTTTTTAATAATCTCATTGTATTCTTTCTAATTTGTTAATAAATATTAGATTCCTGAATTAAGTAATAGTTTAGTCTATTTTACACCCAGTAGCCCGTAACAAATTGGTGTCAGAAGTGAGATCTTGTGTAATTGTTATTTTGTCTAGCATTTTGTAATAATTGGGCTACTGTTTGAAAAATGGCTTCTCAAAGTCTTAATTTGATGGATTTAAAAGTTGAGGATTTAAAACGGGAATTAGAAGAACGTGATCTGGATTCTTCCGGAAATAAAAGTGTACTGCAACATCGCTTGCGTCAATTTTTTGTAGAGTTAGGGGAAAATCCAGAGGACGTTCTGTTTGAAACTGATTTAAGCAAGTTGTCTGCAACTTTTAAAAATGAATTAGGCAATGTAGAAAATAAGCTAGGTAATGAATTAAGCAGTGTTAAAAGTGAATTAGGCAATGTAGAAAATAAGCTAGGTAATGAGTTAAGCACTGTTAAAAATGAGCTAGGTAATGAGTTAAGCACTGTTAAAAATGATTTAATGGATACATTAGAGTCTAAGTTAGGCACATTAGAATCTAAGTTAATGGAAAATGTAGATAATAAAGTAGCTGATGTAGAATCTAGGTTAGGAGAAAAATTAAATTCAATTGAAAGCAAACTTAGGCAAAGAGTGGAAGCTATAGAGGGACTTATGAGCAACCCACCGACGAACAACACCGACCGTTTCCCCGAGGTCAGTCTTCATAAAACTATTCTGCCCGCCAATAATGGGACGCCACCAGCTCACAACACCATTCCAGTATTCGACGGAAAGACGCCGTGGGAGGACTACATGACTCTCATCGAGACAGCGGCTTCGATCCACGGGTGGTCACAGGAGACCCAAGCTTCAGCGTTGTGCCTGGCCTTGCGTGGAGACGCCTTGGGAGTTCTGCAGGGGATACCCATGTCGGAGCGGTCCAACTACGGGGAGCTGATAAGAAGACTGGAGATGCGTTTTGGCCACCGCCACATGGACCAGCTGTATCGCTCACAGCTGAGAAGCAGGGTCCAGAAGACCAACGAGATTTTGCAGGAATTTGAAGCGGATATTGCCCGGCTGGTGAGGAACGCCTACCCATCGGTCACCGACGATGTCTACGAAAGCTTAGCTGTCGACAAATTCCTGGATGGACTTCGGGACCCAGAGACACAGCAAGCAGTGAAGCTCGCCAGGCCGAAAACTTTGGGAGACGCATTATCCCAGGCTATGGAGTTCGAGGCTGTTAGGCAGTCTGTACGGGGCCATGCGCGAGTTAGAGCAGCAGAAGCGGAGCCTAATGTGATCCCTAGCATCGAAGACATAGTAACTAAAGTTTTGGAGGCTCTCAGGACCCGTAAGAAGGAGATACGCTGTTGGAGCTGCGGCCAACTTGGACACCCTAGAAGCAAGTGTCCATCGAAGAAGCAAGAAAAGCCACAGGAAAACTAAGTAGGGTTGATGGGAAGGGGCAACTGTCAACCCGTAACGTCAAAGGCCCCAGGAAGACCATCAGAGTTGCGTCAATAGGAAGCATAACGAACAGTTTCTACGTTGATGGGATGGTGAACGGGCAGCTGCGAAGTCTGCTAATAGATACCGGCGCAACCATGACAATCTTGAACTCGAAAACACTTCCACCTGAGAAGATCTTACCAACAACTTGGGCATTACGGACTGCCACGGGACAGCCAGCCAAGGTCTACGGGGAGACAGTTGCCACCTTCATCATCGGGGGTCAACATCTGAAGCACCGCGCTCTCGTGGCAGAGATCGATGAAGATGTCATATTGGGCATGGACTTCATGATCGCATACGGGATCAAGCTGGACATGTCAAAAGGTGTGCTGACGATGGGAGACGAGGAGGTCATCCTTCGGCAGGGAAAGGATCTCTACGCACGAGTGCTCTTACTAGAAGACACCACTTTACCTGCACAGAGCCAAATCGTGACGCATGGGACGGTCGAAGGACATCTACCAGAGGGTCAATGTGTACTACTGGAACCCGGAACGCACGAAGAACAGGAGATCGGACGCGGCGTACTGGTTGCTAGGTCTCTCATCAAGATTGGACGTATCACTCCAATTAGGCTAATGAATCTGAACAGCTTCCCGGTAACACTGAAGAAAGGAACACCGGTCGGGGAGTGTACAACCGCTACCTCAGTGGTTCGTCAGCTGCAACGTCGTCCCACCGAGCTCCGAGGACTGCCAGAAGAACTAAAAGGATTTGTTAACGAGTCATGCCGCGACCTTTCACCTGAACAGAGCGAGGAAGTGAAGAACATGATTATCCGATGGCATGACGTCTTCGAGATCGGACCAGGACCACGGGGCAGAACGGATATCGTCCAGCACAGGATTGACACCGGGGATGCGAAGCCCATCCGACAGGTCCCGCGGAGGCTGCCGTTAGCCAAACGGGAGGACGCCGAGAAGATCATAAAGGAGATGGCGGCTGATGGTGTCATTGAGCCTTCGAGTAGCCCCTGGATGTCTCCTGTCGTATTGGTGAAGAAGAAAGACGGCACAACGAGGTTCTGCGTAGACTACCGTCTTCTGAACAACGTCACCAAGAAGGACAGTTATCCGCTTCCCGGGATTGACGATACGCTGGACACCCTGGAGGGGTGTAAACTCTTCTCTACCTTGGATCTCCGCAGTGGATATTGGCAGGTTGGATTGGCACCTGAAGATAAAGAGAAAACGGCGTTTTCAATTGGCACTGGGCTCTGGCAGTTTACAGTAATGCCGTTCGGGCTTTGCAATGCTCCTGCCACATTCGAGAGGCTGATGGAAAATGTGTTAAGAGGTCTCTCTTGGGAGGTATGCCTGGTGTACCTAGATGACATCATTGTGCTGGGAAAGTCCTTCGCTCACCATCTGAAGAATCTGGAGAAGGTCTTCGAACGACTGCGTGCAGCGAACCTTAAGTTGAACCCGAAGAAGTGTAATCTCTTCCGAAGGCAAGTCAACTACCTGGGGCATATTGTGTCAGACAACGGAGTTGCTGTTGACCCAGAGAAGGTAGCAGCGATCACCGACTGGCCGGTACCTCGAGATAAGCACCAGGTGAGAAGTTTTCTCGGGCTCTGCACCTATTACCGGAGGTACGTGAAAGGATTTGCTAACATCGCAAAACCGCTTACCAGGCTTACCGAGGAGAAAAGGACTTTCCATTGGGATCACGAGTGTCAAGCATCCTTCGAGGAGCTGAAGAGCAAATTGAGTAGTGCTCCTATTCTGAGCTATCCACGTCCTGAGGGCAAGTTCATTCTAGACACAGATGCCAGCAACATCGCTATTGGAAGCGTCCTCTCTCAGATCCAAGATGGAGAAGAAAGGGTCATTGGATATTTCAGCAAAGCACTCTCAGCTCCGGAACGCAACTACTGTGTCACAAGGAAAGAGCTTCTGGCAGTAGTAAAGTCAATAGAGCATTTTCATAAATACCTATACGGACGAAGGTTCCTCCTGAGAACGGACCATGCGGCTCTAATGTGGCTGCTGCGATTCAAGTCACCAGAGGGACAAGTGGCGAGGTGGATCGAGCGCCTTCAAGAGTATGACTTTGAATCTGCTCATCGTTCTGGAACGAGCCACAGGAATGCGGATGCTTTGTCAAGAAGACCTTGTGATGAAGGCTGCAACCATTGTTCTCGACAAGAAGAGAAGCAGGCAGCGGTGTTGAGAACTACAGTTGTCATCGACAGTTGGCAAGATGCAGAGGTGTCAAAGGAACAGGACGAGGACTCGGACTTGAAAAAAATAAAGGAATGGAAAATATCGGGGCGAGGTAGACCGACCTGGCAAGATGTTGCTCCAATGTCGAAGAATGTAAAAACGTACTGGGCCCAATGGAACTCCATTTTAGTGGACAACGGGCTGCTGAAACGGGCATTGGAGAACACGGAAGGAGATCAGCGTAGGCTACAGCTCATCGTTCCAAGGAATAAAGTGCCCGAAGTGCTTAGGGAACTACATGACGGTGTAACTGGCGGCCATCTTGGAGTTCACCGTACATTGGAAAAAGTTCGTGAACGCTTTTACTGGGCAAACCTTAAGGACGATGTGTTAGACTGGTGCAGGCGTTGTGCGACTTGTGCGGCTTCTAACGGACCAACAAGAAGAAAGAGGGCCCCTATGAAGAAGTACAACGTGGGAGCACCGTTCGAGAGGATAGCGATCGACATCGCTGGCCCTTTCCCTGTGACGGACGAAGGTAACCGATATATTCTCGTGGTTATGGACTATTATTCTAAGTGGGTGGAAGCTTATGCCCTTCCGAATCAAGAGGCAGTCACCGTTGCAGACGTACTTGTGAAGCAGCTCGTCAGCCGGTTTGGAGTACCCATGGAACTTCACGCTGACCAGGGAAGAAACTTTGAGTCTGCAGTCTTCTCCGGGATGTGCGAAGCACTGGGAATACGGAAAACCAGGACGACACCTCTTCACCCTCAATCGAATGGCATGGTGGAGCGCATGAACAGGACAATGGGTCGATATTTGTCTAAAGTGGTTTCCGACCATCAGCGAGACTGGGACCAGTATCTTCACTTGTTCTTGTTAGCCTACCGGAGTTCAGTCCATGAAGCAACGGGGCAGACCCCCGCAAATGTGGTGTTCGGCCGAGAACTTCGTTTGCCTTGTGATCTGAAATTCGGGTTCAAGCCTAATGAGGAAGTTGCCGGAGAGGAGTACGTCACGAATCTACGGAAGCGGATGGATAACATCCACGAGAAGGTTCGTGCAAACATCCAGGGAGCCAGTAACAGAATGAAGGAGCGTTACGACGTCAGGGCAGAGAAAGGTGGATTCCAACCTGGAGATTTGGTCTGGCTACACGATCCTCGAAGAAGGCGAGGCTACTCACCTAAACTTCAGAACTCCTGGGATGGCCCGTTTGAGATCATCAATAGGATAAACGACGTCATCTATAGGATCAGAAAGCAGCCAAAAGGAAAACCCAGGGTAGTCCATTTTAATAGACTGGCTCCTTACAAAGGAGACCATGGCCCGACAGAAGACCAGCAAGTCAGGTACCTCAACAACGTAGAGACCACCAAGGTTTCAGTTGCACAACGTAAGATACTAGGTTCCTGTAGAGTAACTCAGACAGTCTACAGAGATATCTTCTCGTTACCAGTGGACTATTCTCTTGCCCATTGTGTCGCCGAAGATATGAAGACTTCTCGAGGGATTGCAACGGTCTTCAGGAAGAAGTTTGGTGGTACTACGGAACTAGAACGCCAAGGACCAAGCGTGGGGAAAGCACTCCACCACACATACGAAGGACGACACCTGTTTTACTTGGTAACCAAGTGTGCCAATGATCAGAAGCCCACATATGACGCCCTGCGGCGAAGCCTCGACGACCTGCGGAGTAAGCTTCTGAGACTGCGTGTCACCAAGCTCGCGATCCCTAAGTTGGGCTGTGGCTATGACGGCCTGGAGTGGAAGGTTGTCGAGAACATGCTTGAACAGACATTCGCCAACTCTGGAGTCGCCATATTGGTGTGCACGTTCAACCCCTGGAAAGGAAATGCGTCTCCATCGAGGGAAGCTCATAACCGCCCGATTTCTCCGGACTATGCTCTGGGGCAGAGCACTTTTAAGGAGGGGGCAGTGTTACGGTCAGAGCGGGGATGAGGACGGCTGAGAGGATTAGGCAAACAATGGGATTAAGCGGAAGGGATTATAGAATGTCGTAGAGCCTACTAGATCGGCCCGGAATGTTCTAGGTGCCCCCACCCCAATCTCCCTTGCCTATATAAAAAGGCGAGCTGTTTTGGCCGCGGAGTCAGTAATAAGACGAGTCAGTAATAAGTCAGTGAGTAATAAGCAGTGAAGTAATAAGCCAGTGAGTAGCAGTCGTTAACTAGTGATAGTGCCTGGGTTACAGTGAGTTAGTATCAGTCTGTAATAAGTGCTTAGTGAGCAACAGTGACAATTAGTGACCGTGTAATAAGTGTAATAAACTGTGTGGCAGTTTGTCATATTTGGAGAGTCTTACGGTCGGTGGACTTTAGTTAGCGAACTGTAAGTGTTAATTTGTAATTGTAAACTATAGTGTAATATTATTGTATTTGTAATAATTTATATATAAATAGTTTAGTTATTTAGTATAAACAATATCTTATATTGTTTGTATATTATTTTAGAAATAGATAACATTTAGTAGAATATTGTTATTGTAAATTGATATTAGTTTAATAATTTAGTTGTTTTTAATAATCTCATTGTATTCTTTCTAATTTGTTAATAAATATTAGATTCTTGAATTAAGTAATAGTTTAGTCCATTTTACACCCAGTAGCCCGTAACAATACATACTACATACATATATCTGAGCCAATTTTACGTTTTACTATTACCAGAATAAGAAAATTATTAGTAATTATTGATAATTTAACATATTTTTCTCAATTATGAACAGTAAATAATCCCAGGTAGAGGCGGAAAGAAACAAACTTCATCTTACTTTTATGTTACTTTATTGAGATCTTTAACTTCAGTAAGATTCTGTACTGTAAGAGTGTTTTTATCCAGAGTGACCGCGGTTAAAGTGTCTTAACACATTCTTGTCACACTTAACCTGATGTATATTATATATCTTTCGAAGAGAGAAAGAGTAAGTACTTAGAGCATAGTTTAGTTTTAAGATTTTGTTTTGTTTATGGTAAGAATATTCGTTATATATTAATAACGCTAGTCATTTATTTCTTGTGTCGGACCTAAAATTACCTCTAAACAAAACGAGGTATTGACAATAATTCTGACACTCTTTTCTCGTGATTTCGAGTTAAGATGTTATGTTTTTCGATGGCCTTGCAAGATAGGTAGCGGAAATAGTAAGGGCGCTAAGGGTAAGAGAGACCGATACCGATGGAGACGTTGAACTGTAAAACCGAGATTGTTGTAGGATAATGGGTGGATCCCGGGGAGACCCATTATGGCGGAGCACCTGGGCCTGGCGCGATGGGGGGCGCATTGTCTGCATCTTACCTGGGCGTCCCTGGCCAGCCCGTGGTCTAGGAGTTAATAGAAAGATCACTCTCCCTAGACTGCTAGGCCATTTGGGGCAGAGGATGTGTCGCAATAAGATATTTATGGCCTATAACGGCCAGTTTTCAGCACGTGGTTTAGGGTGTTCGTTTCTTGAACCAAACAATTTGAACTCCATACAAAGGAAATGGAATTCAATCCACATGTTTTTATTTTTTATCCACCCATTTTCTTTTAAACAAATTTCAATAAGTCATATTAGATCATTTCTTTTCCGAGAGTTATTTGTGGTGTAGTGGTAGACATAGCAACTATTCTAAGCTCGTCGGTTCGCACCGGTGCAGTGTCAGGTACTTCATGAAGATTTCTATCCCAATTGTACCAGGATGGGCAAAATTTAGGAATCCCACTGTAATATGGTCCTATTAGCCTTAACAGTTCAATTAATGCAATTGCAAAATACTGACATTTTTGTACTACAGTTTCAGAATTATTCAATTACTTTTTAAGGTAATTGAAATAACCAATAGTACATTTACTCGGAACAGTTAAATTAGTAGGCGTATACAAATCCAGATCGAAATCACGTAAAAATAACTAGCTATAAACGGAGAAAGGTACACACACCATAACAATACTGCACTCAGCCAGTAACACAAGACAGCTGGGGATAGGTTACTCATGGATGTAAATAAATAAAAACTGTACAACAATGAACTAAAAAATAAATATTTATTAATAAAAGGATACGTAATAAATATAAAATGAAGTGATTGAGGCAGTGGCAAAACGTATTCGCAAAAACTTCTATGGTCACCTAGCGGTGTGTAACCTTCACTGTAATTATCGCTATCACCGCAATCCCGTGACAGTTTTAATTCTTTTTACAGAACTGTCTAATATTAGTAGAAGTTGACCTGTGTCATTAATACGAAGTATGCTTTTCTAGCAATCACAGATGTTTCACTGAACAGTTTTTTCCATAAATTTTGAAAAAAACGATCCAAATTACCACCGCAGGAAAAATAATGCTGTAACGAAAATACTCGGTGACTCCCGGAACAGAGGATGAAGGAGAGTGGACGGCGACCGGACGTGCCGGCTGTGGAGAGATGGAGTTTATATTGGCGGCAGCGTATTGTTTGCCCCCGCCACTACAGACCTTGTTTCCTACATTTTATTTGTTAACCCTTTCAATTAACCCTTTACTTAAGGCTTCCCTCAGGCGGACTTTCAGAGCCTCGAAAATAATTTCATTTATCTGCCCAAATTTTATCTTACTTGGAAATCGGCTACACTTAAAAGAAATTCATAACTAGTCAGTTCCTACGAGCTTTGATTACATGACCACAAGTCCATCATAATTCATCTGTGTAGGTTTTGAAAACAAGATATAATTCTGGTCTTAATCTAGCTATTTCTTTTACAAAAAAATAAAAAATAAATAAAATGTTTCGGCATTTTCTATTAGAATTTTGGAAGACTCGTTTAAATCACCGATAAACAGCGCTCATGCAATATAATGCACATATGGAAATATATCTCCCCTTATGTATATATTAAGCACTCATTTGATAATTAATGCTTAAAATTGATTAATTTTAGAAGTGTTATTATGAGAGAAACAGGGAGCTACATACAATATGTAGAATGTTGGGTTGCTATCCTGAGGTTTCCGGGTTCAAATACGGCTGTGCCAGATGAATTATTTTATCTATTATCATTCACAAATGGACCATGTGGAATCTACAGACCCTCCAACAACAAGTGACGAACACTAACTTGTTTTCTTTTTCTTTTTTACCAAATTGAAAATGCTTTTTTGAGGCTGGCCCCATTAAACAAATAGAAAATAAGGAAAACTCCACAAAGAAAATACAGCTTCATAGATTAAGAAAACAAGAAGCATTTGTAATAAGTCTGAACAATGTTAAATTTTATCTTCTAAGTTACTTTCGAATCCCAAAAATTTGAAAGAATAAGATCGAACTGGTTAGAAGGACTCTTGAGCTGGTCGAGTTTACAGTTGAAAATAGTAGTTAATTGTTAATTTTTGTCACTCACCCCCCAAAAAAATCACGTACCACTACAACCGTGAAGTTTCAGAACTTGTTAGAGACTGTACTGTTTCTGAGATGACTTGGGGAGATGATTTGTTTGTGATCACGCTCAATCACCAGATTTTCCTCTAATCAATGGTACCCATAGTATAGAGGCTGGATGACCCCAGGAGGATTGGTAGATCTTACAGCTTCCTTCCGTGGCTATTAATAGATTATGTATTGTATCTGCCACAGCCGGATTTCAACCCGTTGCCTTCGACAATGCAACTCAATTTTAATATTTTCTCAGATCATAAGAAAATAATGTTTTGAATATGCATAAGAATTTGTATTTTTTATTTGGAATATAACGGTGCAAGTATCATCCTCTTCATATACTAAGTAAGCTTCAAGGGCATCAGCATTTTAGCATACTTAATCTTAATCTGAAATGACGGATTCTCAGAGTGTGCCTTAAAGCAAATATTAACATCAGAAGCAGAGCTAAGAAAGGTGAGAGGAGATAATCCATTGGCTTCTACAAAGAGTTCTATTTACAAAGGGCGCAAACTATAGCCCTTACGTGCCAGAGCCTCCAGCCCACAGGATTATGTTAAATCCCCCCCAGGCGTATGTTTATTTACCTGCAAGTCCGCTCGGCTATCGACCTCGTGCAACGAGGGGGGCCCTGCAATAGGCCTTTCATTGTCCCTTTTCCTTCGCTCGTTTATCATCAGATCCTATGAATATTCCCTATCTCTTATGGTTCGGGTTGGGTCACTTTTGTCCCGGCGGAGGGTGACGGGGAATTCAATACACACGGCGTTGCTGGAACTGACAATGGTCCCCGGATTCCACGGCGTCTGCCATCCGCGCCTGCTTCCCTTGTGCTCGCTAAATGGCGTAAGGAAATGATCTTTAAACCTTCGGGAACTGAAATCTGATATTTCTCCACAACATTAGTCATCGCTTAAGGAACGCTTTCCGAAGCAGTCGTTCCCGAATCCGAGGCACTACTAATTGCGGCCATTACCTTGCGTTGCTTATGGCAGACAAATTTATATGAGATTTACACCTATTAAAATTTAGCTAATGGTTCTCCAGTTATAAAGAAAAAATATCTCGTTGGTATTTCATAGATAACACAACTCAAAAACATCCATTAATCGGTGTTTTTTGTCATGAAATAAATGAGCAAATTTATCTTTATTACTCATCAAAACTAGTTGCTGAGACCAAAACCGCTGATCTAAAGCTATGTCCATACTGAGACATTTGCTAGGCAATAGACGAAACAAACCTTAGTCCGTCTAAGCAACGGTCTCAGCAACGGCCTAAGAGCAGCCGGACTAGTCTCGTGTAGCGTCCACACTACTATTTGAGTTTCTAGACCAATCTTAGTCAATAAACCATGGAGAGGATTGCTTTGTGCGGAACGAGTTCTTGCTTTATGCTTATTTAAAATGAAAGAACGCGAAAACGTAAACGTTGATGGTCCTGCCATCTTCTCGCTGAGGTAATACGGATTCCTTCGGCAATACGTTATTAACCCACAAGTACTGACATAGTTTTCCTTACGCTAGTACTGACATCTGGTCACACTGTTTTTCTATGTTTAATATAGTTCAATATAGTTTACCTGATTTAAAAATGTAATAATAAATACAAAATAAAATATTTATACATTTTATTGGCAGTTATTACTTATATCAACCTTCTTGCATTTCTCAAAATCAACGAATATATGATATTTTTTCAAATTACTTACTTTACTTATTACATACTGTATTTTTTAAATTTTCATTACCTCTGAATTTGTATATTTATTTCTTACTGTATTTTTTATCATTTTTATTTTCTATTTTATTTTATTACTTACTGTAGTTTTATTTTATTTTTTATTTTTATGGTCATTAATGCTCCACATGATCATCCATGCTCTTTATTGATATATATCTCATGTTCTTCTCCCTCCCCCATCTTTATTGTCCACCACTCAGATACCTGATACTTATGTATTTTTTTTTCTTTATATTTTCATTCACACCTTTCCAAAACAAGTAATTGACAATCAGCGGATTGTATGAGTGGAAAATAATACAGAATGACATGGAAGGCATGACGAAGAACAGTGCCCAGGGATACCTCTCAATTGGCTTGCTTTAATTTCCTACTGCAATAGGTCCCTCATCCAGTTTCTTTTTAGTCCCCCCTAGTGTTCTCAGGCATGAGAGTCGGGGCCATTTGTTGTATCCATGGGTTTGGGTGTCCGTATAGTTTTTCTTGAAATCGTTTGTAGTACGTTCGTATGTGCTCGTCAACCGTTTGTATTTTTAAGTCCGTTTGCAAAGTTTTGTTATCGACGTATCATGGTGAATTGGTGATAACTCTAAGTACTTTTGACTGAAAAGTTTGCAGTCGTTTTCTGTGAGCCTGTTTAGCGATGCCGTAAATTTGTAATGCATATGTCCAAACTGGGTTTAGTAAGTAAGTTTACGTATTTAATTTCTGACTTATATCTAATTTGGAGTTTTAGTTTCGAGTACATTAACTTGAGTTTGTGATTTAGTGATTGGCGTTTCATCTTGATGTGAGGACCCCATGTCATTCATTCTCCTATCAAATGTTACTCCAAGGTATTGTACTTTGACTCTCTGCGGGATGGGTGAGTTATTAAGGTAAATGGAAGGGCATGTTTCAAGTCTAAGAGTAAAAGTGATGTGTTGTGACTTTTCGTCTGATTTTCCGTAATTGGCACCACTCATTCACCTTTTGTAAGTTTTGTGAGGCCTGTGTCGCCTCGTGATGTTTGGAGATCATGGCAGTACTTATGTATTTTAACTTTAATATTTAGCCATTTTGATTTTTAATTTTTATCTTTATTACTTTATTCTTTAATTTTTAACACTTTCTGTTTTATTCTTATTTTATTCTTCAGTATGTATTTTACTACCTTCCTGTCACTTGGTTATTAATATTATACACTCATACATTTTAAACTTTATATTTACCATGCTCAGCAATTTTTTATTATTTTTAAATTTTCAATTGTCAGTATTTTCCATATTTAGCCACGAAGAAGACCTGCAAAGTAGGTCTACAAAGTAAACGTTGGCTACTTAATAAAAATGTCTCCACATCTAAGAGAAATTTATTGACCTATACCCGGACCATTTCTTCCACATAATTGCATTTAGCACATCTTTCACGTCCAAAGCATAAGTCAAATTAAAAAACTTTTTTTTGTAGTAGGTTCGATGAAGAGCTGTAGCGTCCAGCCAAAATGCATATGAAGACGAACACTTACTGGCGACGGTAGAAATAAACTTAAAGTGTTCACTAAAAATTATTTCTTATGGTAATCTAATGTTTTTGAGGAAATGAATTCTCTAATTCTGAAGAGCCCTTGCTTTAACGTGACACAGTCCTTTCTGGATAAGGAAAGCCCTACTGGCAAAGAAGTCAAGTTAAAAAAAGTGAAGTGTATAAATTTTAAGTTAGCAGTAACCTTAAATTTGTATAAGACAACCCGAACTTTCTAGGAAAGGAGAGCTACAATAATAGTGGATTTTCTTCCAGCAAGTAGGGGCCTGATTGTAATATTAAACATTATGTTAGAGAGATAATTTTCTAGAAAACAAAATAAAGTTATGCATTACTGACATAAATCTTTTATTAAATATTAAAAGATTAATATTTTCAACTGTAGCCTATGAAACAGTTCACTTGGCACATGCCATTTAGTCTGGCATGGGTAAAGATTGCATTAGTTGTGAATAAGTAAATCATTATAGAAGAAAGATTATTTTGGTGTTTGTAAAGAAAATTTGTTTTGTTAGTGCTATAACGAACCCTCAACGTGATAATGAATAGTCTTTTTCCGATTCCCATAAGAAAGAGATATACTGTTACAATATATTTATAAAGGAATACTTTTGCATATTTTCAAGTAAGCGTCTTCTTCTCCCGAAACTCCAAATCGGACCTAGCACTATTAGAGGAAGTAGTGCAACTTCTAGGATAAGTGGTGTGTCTCGATTTCTTCCTGTTATTAGATGCTGTGCTGCACGATTAAGTGGAAAGAGGCATCGGTAAGACAGCCTGTGGAGGAACACTAAATTTTACACGATCACTGAGAGGAGAGGAAAAAAAGAGAATTGTACATGCAGAAAAATATCCACACCGACCAAAGGTAAGGATGTGGACCAATGAGAAAATAGAAGGGAAGATATTTCTGCCAAGCAATGAAACAAAATGCATTTCCAATCCTGAATAAATGATAATCAACGCTGAAACGTCCTACTTTGTTACCTAATAAAGTTAAATTAAATAACAAAACATCGTAATAAATTATCCAATTATCAAGATTATTATGATAATATTATAATGATAAATAAGTTCACAATGGAATGATCAGGTAAGGTTGCATATTTACATATCTGTGGATATGTATCTTGTAACAAGAAATATTGGCTTTGTATTTTATTGCATATGTTATAAGCATGTACCCACTAGTTAGTAGTGATGACAAAATTACAGAAACTTTCTTCTTGGAATTCCTGTAAGCGATTTATTATGGTATTTTTACAGGAACAATGACAGACATTCACAAATAAAAATTTTATTCGACATTGAATCTCGAAAAAACACATAAAAAGATATCTCCTTTCCATTCTCTATTCTACGTTTTTTTTTCTTTTTTTTTCAGTTTATTCCTACCGTCGCCAGTTAGTGTTCGTCTTCATATGCATTTTGGCTGGACGCTACTGCTCTTCATCGAACCTACTACAAAAAAAAGTTTTTTAATTTGACTTATGCTTTGGACGTGAAAGATGTGCTAAATGCAATTATGTGGAAGAAAATGGTCCGGGTATAGGTCAATAAATTTCTCTTAGATGTGGAGACATTTTTATTAAGTAGCCAACGTTTACTTTACTTAAAAATAATAAAAAATTGCTGAGCATGGTAAAGATAAAGGTTAAAATGTATGAGTGTATAGTATTAATAACCAAGTGACAGGAAGGTAGTAAAATACATACTGAAGAATAAAATAAGAATAAAACAGAAAGTGTTAAAAATTAAAGAATAAAGTAATAAAGATAAAAATTAAAAATCAAAATGGCTAAATATTAAAGTTAAAATACATAAGTACTGCCTTGATCTCCAAACATCACGAGGCGGCACAGGCCTCACAAAACTTACAATAGGTGAATGAGTGGTGCCAATTACGGAAAATCAGACGAAAAGTCACAACATATCACTTTTACTCTTAGACTTGAAACATGCCCTTCCATTTACCTTCATAACTCACCCATCCAGCAGAGAGTCATTCTATGCCCAAGATCACGGGTTAACCGCACAGCAGGTAGGCTTTTTAACAGGAGTGAATGATCCTCGGTTATCATATCATCCGAAGGGAACCTAAAATGACAGTCCAGAGCCAGTGGGATGTCAGTTACTCGTTAAAGAACCCTATCCTAATTATACTATATAGACGACTACTACATTATTATAGTATACTACTAGCTGAACCGGCTACGCGTTGCTGTGACTGTTATAATAGTTTAAAAAATATTAAGTTAAAATATGAATTATAAAGAAATAATGAATGAATAAAAAAATGAATTAATTAGATTTTTTATTTTACATTTTATTCATCTTATCTAATTATGGTAAATAATAAATAATGTGTTATGGGTTATGTATTGAACATATTAAACACAATTTTGTGTTTACATCATGTTTTCGGACGATGAATTGTTATTTCATTATAGTGCGGTGGCTTGTGTTATTTCCACAAACATTCCTCCCCTCTGAACAGTTCTATAAATTCAAAAAGTAAATCTTTGCCCCGACTAACCATATTTTCACTCAGTAATAACAAACACACAAGACGTAGGAATGGAAAAGGGATTGAAAGGGAGATGTGTATCCAAACGACAACTGTAACCATGCTCAGATAACTAACGTGACCCACTGAACTGAGTGAAGGTACACACGCTCACTTCGGACTGTCCTGACGGTGAGTCACACCGAAATGATGAATTTTCATCAGTTCACTTTTTCGATGTGAGCTCACATCATTTTAGCTTACACACGGTCAGTTCGATGTGAACACACCAAACTGAGCGTGTGTAGCGGCCTTAAGGAAACTAGATGGTAAAGGTAATTTAAGACCATAGATACTGTTTAGATCTAGCATAATTAAATCCTGCTAGTTGATATTAGCGATTGTAAATACGCTTAATGGTAATAAACTAGATCCTGTTTTTGGCTACCTACAGTAAAAATTTGGTGACACCCTCAGCAATATGATGATTTTTTTTTGTTAAATTGAGTGCTCAGTTCAGTTATTGAATAAATGTTACATATATACTCTGAGACAACTCTGTACTAGTGTAAACAGCATATATCATTATATGGTTATATAGAAGTCATTGTGGAGAAATAAATTTGAAACATTTCATTCATAAAACAAAAGATTTTTTTTCCCTCTGCGGCAGGAGGTCAAAATGGAAAGCTATTGTTTGTATTATTCACAAATGGACTGAATAAAAAATTCGCCAAACCCGAGGAGAATGGTCTACCGCCTTAACATCGGAACCCTTTCAACAATTAAACGAAAAGATACAATTAAAATAAAAATAATTTACACCTCTCTCCGAAAAAAAATAATGGTTACCCTCCCTCTTGCACCGGCTCCAATCTGATAACAATGATTACGAATTAATGGAGGAATAATAATGCAGATGTAAAGGACTCAGTCTTCCTAGAAAAAAATCATTTCACAATTCATCTGCTTCTAAGTTATTGTTCAAGCATTTTTTACATGTTTTTTTCAATTGCTCTTTGAGTCAAATGAAAAAAAAAACGTAGAATAGAGAATGGAAAGGAGATATCTTTTTATGTGTTTTTTCGAGATTCAATGTCGAATAAAATTTTTATTTGTGAATGTCTGTCATTGTTCCTGTAAAAATACCATAATAAATCGCTTACAGGAATTCCAAGAAGAAAGTTTCTGTAATTTTGTCATCACTACTAACTAGTGGGTACATGCTTATAACATATGCAATAAAATACAAAGCCAATATTTCTTGTTACAAGATACATATCCACAGATATGTAAATATGCAACCTTACCTGATCATTCCATTGTGAACTTATTTATCATTATAATATTATCATAATAATCTTGATAATTGGATAATTTATTACGATGTTTTGTTATTTAATTTAACTTTATTAGGTAACAAAGTAGGACGTTTCAGCGTTGATTATCATTTATTCAGGATTGGAAATGCATTTTGTTTCATTGCTTGGCAGAAATATCTTCCCTTCTATTTTCTCATTGGTCCACATCCTTATCTTTGGTCGGTGTGGACATTTTTCTGCATGTACAATTCTCTTTTTTTCCTCTCCTCTCAGTGATCGTGTAAAATTTAGTGTTCCTCCACAGGCTGTCTTACCGAGGCCTCTTTCCACTTAATCGTGCAGCACAGCATCTAATAACCGGAAGAAATTGAGACACACCACTTATCCTAGAAGTTGCACTACTTCTTCTAATAGTGCTAGGTCCGATTTGGACTTTCGGAAGAAGAAGACGCTTACCTGAAAATATGCAAAAGTATTCCTTTGTAAATATATTGTAACAATATATCTCCTTCTTACGGGAATCGGAAAAAGACTATTCATTATCACGTTGAGGGTTCGTTATAGCACTAATAAAACAAATTTTCTTTACAAACACCAAAATAATCTTTCTTCTATTATTATTTACTTATTCACAACTAATGCAATCTTTACCCATGCCAGACTAAATGGCATGTGCCAAGTGAACTGTTTCATAGGCTACACTTGAAAATATTAATCTTTTATTATTTAATAAAAGATTTATGTCAGCAATGCATAACTTTATTTGGTTTTCTAGAAAATTATCTCTCTAACATAATGTTTAATATTACAATCAGGCCCCTACTTGCTGGAAGAAAATCCACTATTATTGTAGCTCTCCTTTCCTAGAAAGTTCGGGTTGTCTTATACAAATTTAAGGTTACTGCTAACTTAAAATTTATACACTTCACTTTTTTTAACTTGACTTCTTCTAACTTGGTGCCTTTACATCTAGAAGGTTGTATTTCACCGCCAGGGCTTGATGCAAAATATTGGCCACATTGTCATGCCTCTGAAGATATTCAGTGCCAGCCAACACTCCACATCCACCAGTGATGTGTTGGATTGACTCCGATGTAGCCGAGCATAGCCGACATTTATCTGGCGTTGATGAGTCTTTTAAAACATGCCTTCTATATGATCTGGTGGCGATAACTTGGTCTTGAATGGCGATAACAAACCCCTCTGTCTCGGAGAATCTATATATATATATTATTATTATTATTATTGTCAATTATTCCCCATTACGAGAGCGCTAGAACGTGAATCAATCACAGCTTCACTGCTTTTCCTCTCTTCCTATCTTCCCAACGCCTCTTCATTGATTCACTGTGTTTTTTCTTCCTTTTCTCTTTCCACTTTTTCGATTCTGTTTCTTTACTAGAGTCTTTTTCAATTTTCTTGTTCCTGATCTTATTCCTGAATTGTTGACTATTCTGAATTTCATCTTTGGAAATTTAAAATAATTCCATAACTTATTGTGTTTCTTTCATCCAAATTAGACTTTAATTTACTAGCATTGGCAATATTGAAAATTTTCTTAGTGAGTCTGCTCTCACCCATCCGGCATAGGTGCCCTTATGATTGTAGCCGTCTTTTTCTAAATTTATCTGTGATGTATTCTGTATTTTCATAGAGTTCCTTAGTAGGTCTTTTGATCCAGATTCCATCCCGGAGAACAGCGCCATAATTTTTTCTAAGAATTTTCCGTTCTTGTTTCTCGATGTCATGAATTTTTGTCACACCTTTAATTACTGTATTTTCCAAAACCTTTCTTTTTTTTTAAATAAAAAAATGCATCTCTTTTATAATTATTTACCGTGGATTTAAATTTTGGAAACAATCATAATGCATCCACAGATTACAATTCGATCATGGGGAAAACCGACGGTTAAATTCTGTTGATTTGGGAGGCTTCCCAGTAAATGGCACATTTAGGTTTTCAACTGTTTCCAACTGTGTAATGAGCTTATTAATTTATTTTCAACTGCAAATTCATAACGTATATTCCGCACATAATAAATTGGATTGAATTCGATTTACAAAATTGTAATGATTATTATAAATGCATTATAATTTTCATGCTGTAGTGACGATATTAATAAATAAATCATAATTATTATTATAAATAGTAATAATGATAATTATTTCAGCTCCAAAGGCTGTCTACTAAAATTACGAAATGCTAGTTACAATTTTTATTTCTTTATGAAATTATTACTGAAATATACACATTTCCCATAATTACACCCTTCAAACAAAACAAAAAAAAACATGATTATTTTAATTTTCGTGAATATTTTTTTTTTTATTATTATTTATTTATTGATATTTACAACTATATTACAATAATATAACAAGTAAATAGGCTAAGTGATACATAATGACATGATATAATGACAAGTAGAGAAACTACCCACTGGTACTACTCAAATCGCATGTTCAACTAAGAAGGTCACGTGGCCATCTTCTTTTCAGACGCCTCGGAGGATTATCGGGAATTGAAGAGGAAGCTAGGTTTGAAACTAGAGGGTTTGAGTGGGAATGAAGTTTGTTATGAAAGGTTAGATAGCGGGTTCGGGTTCGTGAATATTAAAAAGGAAACGAATGAAACGTTAAAACTTGCTTTGACATAACTCAAAGAGAACAGCTGTAGAACTGATAGCTAAAACTGTATTTGAAATTTCTCAATAGATGAGTTATGGCTTCATATCGACCACAAAAGAACCCCCAGGAATATAAATAGAATAGAATAGAAAAATAATTTTATTCTGGAACCAGGTCCTTTAAGAATAACATATGTGTACAAAATTTAATAAAAATATATCTGGCCAAACGACTACATTATTAGATTATAACAAGATTACTACAATAGTTACATAACAACATGAAAATAAATATTAATTAAAATGTATGTTACGGTAGTGAATAAAAAGAATAAGAAAAGGAAACATCATACAAATTTACAATCAAAAGAAATAAGCTAAGAGAAAAATAAAAGCACCAAACAATACAAAAATTAATATTCGGCATGAGTGAAGGATATTTACAGTAGTTCATGAACCAATAATAAAATGAGCAATTAATTATTGTAAGGAGGTGCTGGAAAAGCTTGGATTTGAATGTTGATAAGGAAGACGTGTGGCGGATATCTGGTGTGAGTGAGCTCCAAACAGTGGTAGAACGGGCAAGAAAGGAACTCTCAAATGTTGTAGATGTGTGGGAATACTTAAAAAATAACAAACTCAGTAGTACAAATTGTATTAAAACTTTAAGTAAACATTCCAGTCGCTTTATTATTATCAAAGAGGTAGTAAAGTGCATCATTGATAAGTAATTTAAGGAATCCCCATGCAGAGGCAGAGGCGGCAACCTAGTCACTTCACACAAGAGAAAATGAATTTCCCGAAAATCCCGTTACTTCCTTTCATGGTGAATCAATTCCATCAGAGGCTTCTAAGAACCTTTTGTCAGTTCCCTTAACTATACGAGTCGAGCACACATTACTCACAGTGTCTATTTATTCACATTCTGCCTTCGGAATACATCGATAGTGGTTCAAGATCAAATGTGCATAGTGCGATTGGCATCTCATTTTATTTCGCAAATTTCAATTTTATTCATTATTAATTATTAAATGGGTTACAGATTATCTTTTAAATAATAATGTAATGAAAAAAGGGTGTAATGTGTATGTTTCGGTAATCATTTCATCAAGAAATAAACATTTCGAAGAATATATAATATATGGTAGTTAAAACGTTCATTTCTTGCTGGAATGATTACCGAAATATATAAATTTCCTATTATTTCACTCTTTTTTGCGAACTAAACCATACGATTAATTTTATTTTCGAGAATATTAAAAGGTAGCCGAATGGAAACATAAAACTTAAACTATACGCAGGGACAACCTGCGGAATAATTACCAGCAAAATAATCACAACATTTATGGATGTTGAGCAAACCGTTACCATCGTTCATTGGAGAATTTTGATCCTGAAGTCATATTAAAAACTAAGGAATATACTCCATCCATTGTTTGCACTAGGATGGACAAAAACTACCCTTTGATAAGTAAAAAATCTATAACATCTATCAAACCTTACAGGTACTTGGTGAGAAAAATGAAACCTCCCGCAAGGAATTGTATAACACTGTTATACATTGCGTATAAGGTATTGTATAATATTATTTTCGAGAATATTAAAAAGGAACCGAATGAAAAGTTAAAAATTGAGTCATAACTCGAAGCTACAACCTGCGGAACTGATACCAATTTTATTATGGACATAAGAGTGTAATCATGGGAAATCTGTGTATTTTGATTATTTTGAAGTATAGATAATGATACAACTTAAACAGTATGTTTAAATAAGTTTTTTTAATCTAAATCCAGCCAGATATGCAATTATTTATATCTGAGACAAGTTGATAAGTGAAAACGTTGTGATTTTACTGGAAGCGGTAACCTGCGGAACTGATAGCTCCTGTTTCGTTTTTTATGACCTATCTAATGCTTAATAAACAATGACAAGCAAATGAAGTCATGGACTGTTTTCAAATACAAAAATCATTCAATAAATACCTTGCAAGATACTTTTTTCATAATTTTGGAATACATTTTTGGTCTATCTTTATTTTTAAGTATTTAAGTAAATACTTTATGATTTTACCTATGTAACCTCTTGGTCAGATACATATTTTATTATTATTGTACATATTTGTTATGCTTTAAGACCTGGTCTAAGAATAATATTATTTTTTATTCCTAATTATAATATTGTTACGGGCTACTGGGTGTAAAATGGACTAAACTATTACTTAATTCAAGAATCTAATATTTATTAACAAATTAAAAAGAATACAATGAGATTATTAAAAACAACTAAATTATTAAACTAATATCAATTTATAATAACAATATTCTACTAAATGTTATATATTTCTAAAATAATATACAAACAATATAAGATATTGGTAATACTAAATAACTAAACTATTTATATATAAATTTGTACAAATACAATAATATTACACTATAGTTTACAATTACAAATTAACACTTACAGTTCGCTAACTAAAGTCCACCGACCGTAAGACTCTCCAAATATGACAAACTGCCACACAGTTTATTACACTTATTACACGGCCACTAATTGTCACTGTTGCTCACTAAGCACTTATTACAGACTGATACTAATACTAACTAACTCACACACACTGCCACTAGTTAACGACTGCTACTCACTGGCTTATTACTCACTCACTTATTACTGACTCGTCTTATTACTGACTGCGCGGCCAAAGCAGCTCGCCTTTTTATATAGGCAAGGGAGATTGGGGTGGGGGCACCTAGAACATTCCGGCCCGATCCAGTAGGCTCTACGACATTCTATAATCCCTTCCGCTTAATCCCATTGTTTGCCTAATCCTCTCAGCCGTCCTCATCCCCGCTATGACCGTAACACTGCCCCCTCCTTAAAAGTGCTCTGCCCCAGAGCATAGTCCGGAGAAATCGGGCGGTTATGAGCTTCCCTCGATGGAGACGCATTTCCTTTCCAGGGGTTGAACGTGCACACCAATATGACAACTCCAGAGTTGGCGAATATCTGTTCAAGCATGTTCCTGACAACCTTCCACTCCAGGCCGTCATATCCACAGCCCAACTTAGGGATCGCGAGCTTGGTGACACGCAGTCTCAGAAGCTTACTCCGCAGGTCGTCGAGGCTTCGCCGCAGTGCGTCATATGTGGGCTTCTGATCAGTAGCACACTTGGTAACTAAGTAGAACAGGTGTCGTCCTTCGTGCGTATGGTGGAGTGCTTTCCCGACGCTTGGTCCTTGGCGTTCCAGTTCCTTAGTTCCAGCAAACTTCTTCCTGAAGACCGTTGCAATCCCTCGGGAAGTCCTCAGATCTTCGGCGACACAATGGGCCAAAGAATAGTCCGCGGGTAACGAGAAGATATCTCTGTATACTGTCTGAGTTACTCCACGGGAACCATGTACCTTAAGTTGTGCAACTGATACCTTACTGGTCTCCACGTTGTTGAGGTACCTGACTTGCTCGTCTTCTGTCGGGCCATGGTCTCCTTTGTAAGGGGCCAGTCTATTAAAATGGACTACCCTGGGTTTTCCTTTTGGCTGCTTCCTGATCCTATAGATGACGTCGTTTATCCTATTGATGATCTCAAACGGGCCATCCCAGGAATTCTGAAGTTTAGGTGAGTAGCCTCGCTTTCTTCGAGGATCATGTAGCCAGACCAAATCTCCAGGTTGGAATCCACCTTTCTCTGCCCTGATGTCGTAACGCTCCTTCATTCTGTCACTGGCTCCCTGGATGTTTGCACGAACCTTCTCGTGGATGTTATCCATCCGCTTCCGTAGATTCGTGACGTACTCCTCTCCGGCCACTTCCTCATTAGGCTTGAACCCGAATTTCAGATCACAAGGCAAACGAAGTTCTCGGCCGAACAACACATTTGCGGGGGTCTGCCCCGTTGCTTCATGGACTGAACTGCGGTAGGCTAACAGGAACAAGTGAAGATACTGGTCCCAGTCCCGCTGATGGTCGGAGACCACTTTAGACAAATATTGACCCATTGTCCTGTTCATGCGCTCCACCATGCCATCCGATTGAGGGTGAAGAGGCGTCGTCCTGGTCTTCCGTATCCCCAGTGCTTCGCACATTCCGGAGAAGACTGCAGACTCAAAGTTTCTTCCCTGGTCAGCGTGAAGTTCCATGGGTACTCCAAACTGGCTGACGAGCTGCTTCACAAGTACGTCTGCAACCGTGACTGCCTCTTGATTCGGAAGGGCATACGCTTCCACCCACTTAGAAAAATAGTCCATGGCCACGAGAATATATTTGTTGCCTTCGTCCGTCACAGGGAAAGGGCCAGCGATGTCAATCGCTATCCTCTCGAACGGTGCTCCCACGTTGTACTTCTTCATAGGGGCCTTCTTTCTTCTTGTTGGTCCGTTAGAAGCCGCACAAGTCGCACAACGCCTGCACCAGTCCAACACATCGTCCTTAAGGTTTGCCCAGTAAAAGCGTTCACGAACTTTTTCCAATGTACGGTGAACTCCAAGATGGCCGCCAGTTACACCGTCATGTAGTTCCCTAAGCACTTCGGGCACTTTATTCCTTGGAACGATGAGCTGTAGCTTACGCTGATCTCCTTCCGCGTTCTCCAATGCCCGTTTCAGCAGCCCGTTGTCCACTAAAATGGAGTTCCATTGGGCCCAGTACGTTTTTACATTCTTCGACATTGGAGCAACATCCTGCCAGGCCGGTCTTCCTCGCCCCGATATTTTCCATTCCTTTATTTGTTTCAAGTCCGGGTCCTCGTCTTGCGCCTTTGACACCTCTGCGTCCTGCCAACTGTCAATAACAACCGTTGTCCTCAACACCGCTGCCTGCTTCTCTTCTTGTCGAGAACAATGGTTGCAGCCTTCATCACAAGGTCTTCTTGACAAAGCATCCGCATTCCTGTGGCTCGTTCCAGAACGATGAGCAGATTCAAAGTCGTACTCTTGAAGGCGCTCGATCCACCTCGCCACTTGTCCCTCCGGTGACTTGAATCGCAGCAGCCACATTAGAGCCGCGTGGTCCGTTCTCAGCAGGAACCTTCTTCCGTATAGATATTTATGGAAGTGCTCTATGGATTTTACTACTGCCAGAAGCTCTTTCCTTGTGACACAGTAGTTGCGTTCCGGAGCTGAGAGTGCTTTGCTGAAATATCCAATCACCCTTTCTTCTCCGTCTTGGAGCTGAGAGAGGACACTTCCAATGGCGATGTTGCTGGCATCTGTGTCAAGTATGAACTTGCCCTCGGGACGTGGATAGCACAGAATAGGAGCACTACTCATTTTTCTCTTCAGCTCCTCGAAGGATGCCTGGCACTCGTGATCCCAATGGAAAGTCCTTTTCTCCTCGGCAAGCCTGGTAAGTGGTTTTGCGATGTTAGCAAATCCTTTCACGTACCTCCGGTAATAGGTGCAGAGCCCGAGAAAACTTCTCACCTGGTGCTTATCTCGAGGTACTGGCCAGTCGGTGATCGCTGCTATCTTCTCTGGGTCAACAGCAACTCCGTTGTCTGACACAATATGCCCCAGGTAGTTGACTTGCCTTCGGAAGAGATTACACTTCTTCGGGTTCAACTTTAGGTTCGCTGCACGCAGTCGTTCGAAGACCTTCTCCAGATTCTTCAGATGATGAGAGAAGGACTTTCCCAGCACAATGATGTCATCTAGGTATACCAGGCATACCTCCCACGAGAGACCTCTTAACACGCTTTCCATCAGTCTCTCGAATGTGGCAGGAGCGTTGCAAAGCCCGAACGGCATTAGTGTAAACTGCCAGAGTCCAGTGCCAATTGAAACCGCCGTCTTCTCTTTATCCTCAGGTGCCAATCCAACCTGCCAATATCCACTGCGGAGATCCAAGGTAGAGAAGAGTTTACACCCCTCTAGGGTGCCCAGCGTATCGTCAATCCTGGGAAGCGGATAGCTGTCCTTCTTGGTGACGTTGTTTAGAAGACGGTAGTCTACGCAGAACCTCGTTGTGCCGTCTTTCTTCTTCACCAATACGACAGGAGACATCCAGGGGCTACTCGAAGGCTCAATGACACCATCAGCCGCCATCTCCTTAATAATCTCCTCGGCGTCCTCCCGTTTAGCTAACGGCAGCCTCCGCGGGACCTGTCGGATAGGCTTCGCATCCCCAGTGTTAATCCTGTGCTGGACGATATCCGTTCTACCCCGTGGTCCTGGTCCGATCTCGAAGACGTCATGCCATCGGATAATCATATTCTTCACTTCCTCGCTCTGTTCGGGCGAAAGGTCGCGACATGATTCGTCCAAAAATCCTTTAAGTTTCTCTGGGAGTCCTCGAAGCTCGGTGGGATGACGTTGCAGCTGACGAACCACTGAGGTAGCGGTGGTACACTCCCCGACTGGTGTTCCTTTCTTCAGCGTTACCGGGAAGCTGTTCAGGTTCATTAGCCGAATTGGAGTGGTAGGTCCGATCTTGATGAGAGACCTAGCAACCAGTACGCCGCGTCCAACCTCTTGTTCTTCGTGCCTTCCAGGCTCGAGTAGTGCACATTGACCCGCGGGTAGATGCCCTTCGACCGTCCCAAGCGTCACGATTTGGCTCCGTGCAGGTAAAGCGGTGTCTTCTGGTAGCAGCACTCGAGCGCAGAAGTCCTTTTCCTGCCGAAGTATGACTTCCTCGTCTCCTAGCGTCATCACACCTCTCGACATATCCAGCTTGATCCCGTATGTGATCATAAAGTCCATACCCAGTATGACGTCCTCATCTATATCTGCCACGAGAGCGAGGTGCTTCAGATGTTGGCCCCCGATGTGGAAGGTGGCATCTGTCTCCCCGTAGACCTTGGCTGGCTGTCCCGTTGCAGTCCGTAATGCCCAAGTGGTCGGTATGATCTTCTCAGCTGGAAGTGTCTTCGAGTTCAAGATCGTCATGCTCGCTCCGGTATCCACTAGAAGACTTCGCAGCTGCCCGTTCACCATCCCATCAACGTAGAAGCTGTTTGTTCTGCTTCCTATTGACGCAACTCTGATGGCCTTCCTGGGGGCTTTGACGTTACGGGTTGGACACTTGCTTCTTGGGTGTCCAAGCTTTCCGCAGCCCCAACAGCGTATCTCCTTCTTATGGGTCCTGAGAGCATCCAACACTTTGGTCACTATGTCCTCGACGCTGGTTACCACATTAGGCTCTGCTCCTGCTGCTCGAACTCGCACATGGCCCCGTACAGACTGTCTGACAGCTTCAAACTCCATGGCCTGAGATAATGCGTCTCCCAACGTTTTCGGCCGGGCGAGCTTCACTGCTTGTTGTGTCTCTGGATCCCGAAGTCCATCCAGGAATTTGTCGACAGCCAAACTCTCGTAGACATAGTCAGTGACCGATGGGTAGGCGTTCTTCACCAGCCGGGCAATATCCGCTTCAAATTCCTGCAGCGTCTCGTTGTCCTTCGGGGCCCTGTTTCTTAACTGTGAGCGATATAGCTGGTCCATGTGGCGGTGTCCGAAACGCATTTCCAGTCTTCTAATCAGCTTCACGTAGTTGGACCGCTCCGACATGGGCATCCCCTGCAGCACTCTCAAGGCGTCTTCACGCAGGGCCAGACACAACGCTGAAGCTTGGGTCTCCTGTGACCACCCGTGGATCGAAGCAGCTGTCTCGAAGAGAGTCATGTAGTCCTCCCACGGCGTCTTTCCGTCGAATACTGGAATGGTATTGTGAGTTGGTGGCGCCCCAGCATAGGCGGGTAGAATGCTATTACGATGGCTGCCCTCGGATGAACGGTCGGTGTCGTTCGTCGGTGGGTTGCTCTTACGTCCCTCGAGAGTTTCCATTCTTAGCCTAATTTCGTTCACTTTTTCTCCTAGCCTAGATTCTATATCAGCTACTTTATTATTTACATTGGCTAACTTATTATCTACATTAGCTAACTTATTATCTACATTTTCCATTAACTTAGTCTCTAATGTTCCTAACTTAGACTCTAATGTATCCATTAAATCGTTTTTTACAGTACCTAGCTCATTTTTAACAGTGCTTAACTCATTACCTAGCTTATTTTTAACAGCACCTAATTCATTTTTAAAAGTTGCAGACAACTTGCTTAAATCAGTTTCAAACAGAACGTCATCTGGATTTTCCCCTTACTCTACAAAAAATTGACGTAAGCGATGTTGCAGTACACTTTTATTTCCGGAAGAATCCAGATCACGTTCTTCTAATTCTCGTTTTAAATCTGCAACTTTTAAATCCATTAATTTAAGACTTTGAGAAGCCATTTTTCATACAGTAGCCCAATAATTATAAAATAATAACAATTACACAAGATCCCACTTCTGACACCAATTTGTTACGGGCTACTAGTCCAAGAGCTAGCTACATAAAACAGGGTCGATAAGGTGCGTGCAGTTTTAGTCTATAAACTGGGGGGCCCAACTTAGTACGTCACCAAACGCCACTTCTTAAGGTCAGCACAGGTCGGATATGAAAATGCCAGCCGGTTTTCCCGGACGAAAAAATTGAGTGAAAAACCTCATAACGTGCGCGCGTGAAACTTCTTGTAACGTGATGTTCGATCCTCAAATAAGAGCGGTGTAATAGTGTAAGAAGTTTTGCAGGCCGGAAAACCCTCGTAAGAAGTGATCGAAAGTGCCGGAAAACTCAGCTGAAAAACCTCATAACGTGCGCGCGTGGAACCTTTTGTAAAGTCAAGTTCGAACCTCAAATAAGAGCGGTGTAATAGTGTAAGAAGTTTTGCAGGCCGGAAAACCCTCGTAAGAAGTGATCGAAAGTGCCGGAAAACCCAGCTGAAAAACCTCATAGCGTGCGCGCGTAAAAATTTTTTTATTTGATTTTTGGGTTCTCAACTAAGAACGCTGTAATAGTGTAAGAAGTTTTGCAGGCCGGAAAACCTTCGAGACTGAACTGACGTATTCTAAGATTTCTACAACTATTTTGAAAAGGGTTGTTAGCTTCAAAGCTCCAATAATTCATCTTATATTCGACCAGTATTTTTCTCCTTCAATCAAAGATTACGAACGAAACCTAAGAGGCCCCCCATCAGACCGTCAATATATCATTACAGCAGATATGAGATTGTCATCCGCTTTTTCTGCAGAATTGCGCAACACGAACTTCAAGAAAGCATTTATACAGTTTTTAATTGAACATTGGCAACGGCCAGAAATGTCAATTTTCTTAGAAAGTAAAACAGTCTTTCTAAATTACGATGAATGTCATCAGTACAAACGAGGAATTGGAGAAAATGGTGAAATGAAAGTTGATCATTCCATTAATACGACATTTACGGCGCCTAGACACGAAGAAGAATTTTACTTACTTTTATTATTGTTTATACAGCTCAGTTCTACTCCTTTAATTATAAAACTGCATGTAAAAAGCATAAAATTCAATTGAAATAGAAGACCGCGCGTTGGATGAATAAATACGCATTTTTGCGCTGCGAGAAACGAGCGGCAAAATCACCATCTTCTCTCGACGTTCATCAATGTTTCTTGGAGTGCCAGATCCGGTACTCATTATTGAGCAACTGTATCAAAAAGTGCAACTATTCCCAGAACTTAAAAAAAAATTTGAACAAAATCGGTTGATAATTAGCGCAGTAAATGAGTTTATAAAAAAAAAAGTCAGTAGCCCGTTTTTTGCGACGTTGGCGTTACCGGCGGCGGCTCGAATAGACGGAAAATGAGTAAGCGCTATAAAATCGCGCGCGCGATAAAAAATTATTATATTTTAGCGAGTTTCCATCGTATCCTGACGATTTTTTTTTTAATTTTGGATAGCACGAAGAGATATTTTGAATGGAATCATCAAAACTAATTTTCCATTAAGCCGAATGCGAAAAATTTTCATTTCTAATATACGCCGATTTTCTTTAATTTTTTTCGAAGGTTTTCCGGCCTGCAAAACTTCTTACACTATTACAGCGTTCTTAGTTGAGAACCCAAAAATCAAATAAAAAAATTTTTACGCGCGCACGCTATGAGGTTTTTCAGCTGGGTTTTCCGGCACTTTCGATCACTTCTTACGAGGGTTTTCCGGCCTGCAAAACTTCTTACACTATTACACCGCTCTTATTTGAGGTTCGAACTTGACTTTACAAAAGGTTCCACGCGCGCACGTTATGAGGTTTTTCAGCTGAGTTTTCCGGCACTTTCGATCACTTCTTACGAGGGTTTTCCGGCCTGCAAAACTTCTTACACTATTACACCGCTCTTATTTGAGGATCGAACATCACGTTACAAGAAGTTTCACGCGCGCACGTTATGAGGTTTTTCACTCAATTTTTTCGTCCGGGAAAACCGGCTGGCATTTTCATATCCGACCTGTGCTGACCTTAAGAAGTGGCGTTTGGTGACGTACTAAGTTGGGCCCCCCAGTTTATAGACTAAAACTGCACGCACCTTATCGACCCTGTTTTATGTAGCTAGCTCCCCGTCTATACTGGGTGTAAAATGGACTAAACTATTACTTAATTCAAGAATCTAATATTTATTAACAAATTAAAAAGAATACAATGGGATTATTAAAAACAACTAAATTATTAAACTAATATCAATTTATAATAACAATATTCTACTAAATGTTATATATTTCTAAAATAATATATAAACAATATAAGATATTGGTAATACTAAATAACTAAACTATTTATATATAAATTTGTACAAATACAATAATATTACACTATAGTTTACAATTACAAATTAACACTTACAGTTCGCTAACTAAAGTCCACCGACCGTAAGACTCTCCAAATATGACAAACTGCCACACAGTTTATTACACTTATTACACTGCCACTAATTGTCACTGTTGCTCACTAAGCACTTATTACAGACTGATACTAATACTAACTAACTCACACACACTGCCACTAGTTAACGACTGCTACTCACTGGCTTATTACTCACTCACTTATTACTGACTGCGCGGCCAAAGCAGCTCGCCTTTTTATATAGGCCAGGGAGATTGGGGTGGGGGCACCTAGAACATTCCGGCCCGATCCAGTAGGCTCTACGACATTCTATAATCCCTTCCGCTTAATCCCATTGTTTGCCTAATCCTCTCAGCCGTCCTCATCCCCGCTCTGACCGTAACAATATTAAGAATAATGTTATTTCCTATTCTATAAAACCACGGATTAAAACTAATTTAATGATGAACTATAATTGGCATCGAATGAGATCAAATGTATTTCCGTCTCAATGCCAACATACATGGCAACTTCAATATATTTTTAAAGAATTTTAATAAAAGTTAGAATTTTTTTTTCTGGAACGTTGGGGAACTAGATATATATGTCTTTTGTTTTAAATTAAATGAAAATTCCTATGATATTTTATATAGTGAATAAAACAGATTTTCCTTATTAATAGTTATACTGTTCTTTAATATTAGTTTTTAATAAAATGTTAAAATAACTTTTCTTACTATTATTGTTATTGTGTTTACTTATTACCCGTGTATTGTACCATAACAATTGTGTCGAGTGGAATGAATGACCTGTAATATGTTATGTCCTTGGATATTAGACAACACTTTTGATACGTCCTTCAAAATATCCATTCATAGCGATTATATCACATTATCTAATCTTAAGTAACAAAGAAAGTCATTGTAGCTGCAATGTAAATAACAAACCTATTATTATATATTAATTATATTATAATATAATAAGAAGTTTATGGTCTAGCCTATATAATGGGTAATAACTTCAGGCATCTCAAAGGCGCGTCAAAGAAAATAGATCGATTCAAATTCATTGAATACGTTCTCAATTCTGGTAACATTACAAGTCAGTTTCATCTTTTGGACTCCATTTAGTAACATGAATGTATTGATAATTGAATAGGTAATCTAGTACTTTACGATTTTTCATTGCAATAAAACCATACTAAATAATAGTTATTTATTTGACAAGTGAGGAAAGTGCCACATTATTACACCCGAATGAATTTTACCACTCGTGGTAATTAAAAGAGGGTGTTATAAGCACTTTTCTCACGTGATAAATATTACATTTTTCCTGTAACCATTTAAAAATTAAGAAATTAAAGTTGAAACTTTAGATTTGTTAAAACTACACTAGCGCTAGTGGATAATACTAATGCTAGATCTCCAAATTTTTGATGTGTGAAGGTTCTAATACATTTAAGGTTATATTAAATATTTCTATAAAATGGTTTCAAAATAAATAAAATCTATCTTGAATTAAATTTAAAAGAGTTCTAAAAGTATTTATTTTAATATTTTAGGAATATAAAACAAATAATATTATAATACCGCCATTTAACATTTAAAATAACAGAGTGCTGATTGTCAAATTCGATCTAGGTGGCTGTTACTTTCCCTCGCTAGTGAGGGAAAGTGGTTTTCCCTCTCTAGTGGGGGAAAGTGGGGCTTTCCACACCAGTTTTAGTTGAGTAATGGATAGCATTACTCAATGGTTGCAGGAAAAAACAATTTCATTATATATACCATGTTTACTAATTATCATATAAAAATATGATGATTTCATTCAATGGACGAGATTTGTAATGATGTTGATGGAAAGGATGAATTCATAAATATGAAATAAAAAACCTTCCAACTATATAAGATGAAAGAGGGCAGTAAAAAAATATGCCAACAGAAATAACAATAATATTTTTTTCAGTAATGCTGTCCATTACATTTATTAGATGTATATTCCTTCTTTAACTTTTTTGAAACCTCTGATTGTATATTTAAATTCGGCTTGAATTAGCGACCTCTCTCCAGCAATTATAATGTGAGTATATTTTGTAGCTCTCTGCATAATAGACAACAATAATAACCATCTCTTTGATTATAAATGCCTGGATAGATTTGCAAACCTTTATAAAGTAACGATATAAAATATATCCCCTGCGGTCCGGTCGGGGTTCCACTGGGGTGTTGTTGGTGAGGGGGGGGGGTGTTGGCCTGAGAGGTTGAAGTGAGCTGTAATCTACCAATACATATTATCAGAATAACCAAATAAAGGATTTAATAGATACGTCAATACTAATTCCAATAAGGTATTTACTATAGGTATACATATCATCAACACGATTATCCACTGGTGTTAGTCACCTAAGGTTGGCAAGCCAAAAAATAATAATATGTTTCTACGTAAAAAATTTATAGGAAAATATGTACATTTTTGTTAAAACTTCATAGTTATACAAACAATTAGACCATGCTCAATGTGAAACATCTACGGATGTCACGCTTTTGAAGAGATCCAGGGTCCCCAGTGATAACAAATCAGCTCAAAGAAGAAAAACGAAACATAGAAATATATATACAGCCCTAGTGAATTAGGGTTTAAGTCGAATTTTCTCCAAAATGAGTTCGTTGTACATTAAGAAAGCATAATGGTGTTATTTTCGTAGTGAACAAGGGGACAAGTCTTGTAATGGAATAATTGCTTATAATACAGCAAGCACCATTTCAAACCAAGAACTTCTGGAATGGCACCATTCCACTTCTCTCAATACAACTTAATGAACCTTGACGAAATTATTCACTATAGCTGAAAATATATTTCCTGGTTTAGTAATAACTTCTCTGTTATCTCACTAACAATACTGCTTTACAGAACAATCGCTGACTAAATACGTTTTTGTTGCCCTTTGTTCCAATAAGTAATGTGTCCTCCAGGGAAGAAATCTTGTTACGTTATGTATGCAGCATGCCAAGAAATTGAGGCAAAACATGTTCTAAATTCAAAACAACCCATGGCGTTTTTTCGGTGATGAGTTACGACCAGGAACGAAATGAGCAAATACCTCTTTTATCAAAACTTTACCAACCAGAGGTATTACCAGAGCTTGTCTACTAGAAGGGACCAGCATCACTCTTAGGGTTCTGATATTATTCCAAGATCACTTAATGTTTTTCCGTTTATTTTTAATGTAGGTTTTTGAGTAGTGTAACTTAAGAAATTGTAGTAGGATATATTACTATATTTTAGTATATAGCTTACAACCAATGAAAAAATCTCATTGTTGTGTTTTTGAAAGTTTCCTCAGTCACATTGTTGTGGATCGTTTGTTAACCACAAGATTCCATTCTTTCAACGAAACAAAGCTCACGCCGTCTCCTTTGAAGTAGCCGAGTGTGTGTGTATACATGTTTAATGTCGCGGTCGACTCGATTTGAATCGTGGGTGTTAGTTCCAGAACTCAGTGGAGCAGATGCGATCGTTGGTTGCTCAGATTCCTAGCCTCCGTGCCGAATCCACAGCCACACATTTACTGAGGGTCAGTTTTTGCTGCGTCCTCGGGCGATACCTGCCCTTGGGCACCTGCTCCTCTCTTGCCAGGGAACTTCTTTGTCGGGTCTTCGGCTTCTGAGTACTGTTGTCCTAAACGTTTCACGTCTAGCCTTACCCACCAGTATCATATTCTTCTTTGTAGATGTAACGATAAATACTTCACTAATATTAATAACATCATCTATAACGGCATGGTTAATAAATATAAGTCGGTTTCTAATAAATACCATATCACTATTTAAATTTATTTCAAAGTAAATAAGTTTGGATAATGTAGAACATTTTTATTGAATAAGTTAATACCCAAATCACAAAAAGAATAAATAATTATTAACTTATAACATTTAAAAGCAACATTAAAATCTTTAACATAGAAACATAACATAGAAAAGCATTTATGAATGTGAAAAAAGTGCACTTTTTCATCTCACTCTCTTCATACAATTGTCACAAAGGAAGGATGCTACGTCATAGATTGATTTAATATTGAAATCATTCATTCATAGACATGATTATAGCTCTAGATTCTGTCTACTTAGGACTAAATTACAAGAGAAAATGAATGAAGGAGCGAAAAATCATGCGGTAGAAAAAGATAGAGCTAATTAATTTTTCAAATATTGGCTAATTCATAATGTAACGGAAGCACCGAATATTGAATTTAAAAAGAATATTACTAAATATGGTAGTGTAACCTATATTAGGGGCCTGTCAGAAAAAATTGGACCACCAACACTAAATAATTATGATATACCAGAAATAAAGATAGCATATAGAACCAGAAATCCTATTAAAAACATAATAAAAAACCAAAAAGATAGGATACCAATCTTAGAAAACAAAAATTTGATATATGAACTCACTTGCAATGATTGTGACAGGTTATACATAGGACATACAAGTACACACCTCAAAAACCGAATTTATCACCATCAAAGCAATCTTAAACCAAAAGCAAAAACTAGCACACCATTATCTACACACTGTAAAAAAGAGTCACATACTTTCAATATCAGTAAACCTAAAATTTTGCATAAAGAAAATAATACCTTAAAGCGAAAATATTTGGAAGCCCTATTTATAAACGATAATTTGGAAAATGCAGTAAATGATAGAAAAGAAGCTGGAGATATAAGCAAATTGTATTCCTCCATAATTTTAAATAGAGCATAGAAAGTTAAGCCTCAGAAACAAGTCAGATGATAAATAAAATTTTCCAATTAATACTCAAAATTAAATTTCATGTTTTTAATTAATAATTTAATTATTAAAATGGTAAAATTTAAATAAATACCATATTTGTCTGTTATAGTTTATTTTTGTTTTTTGGAGTACATTTGTTAATTTATTTATATTCATAAATGATCTTAATTTGATCTAGTATTGCAGAGATCAAAGTTTGATTTTCAATGTAATACCTATTGTATTTGACCGTGGAAGATAGTTAAGTTCCAGGATTTTATATATATTTTGACTTTTTGACTTTTAAATTGTTTGAAGTCAAGGTATCTATGCTTATTGTTATTAGTTATTTTTGACAAGCTATTTATTATCGTATTTTAGTGTATTTTTATTGTTTTTACAGTAATGATTTGGGCTTGTAGATTTTAAAGGAAGTTGTATGAGGAATTACTTAAATTGAGAATGACAAATAAGTGTCGAAACGTTTTTTTAATCATTTGTTAATTTTTAATAACAATTTTTGACTGGAATGTGGTTTTTTCTTCATTATTAAACTATATAAATCAAATATTGGTTTAAATGTTTTATGGGCAACAAAAACATTTTGGTACGGAATGTTTTTAAGAATTAATATTCATGACACGTCCCGACATCCTTGACATATTTGTTACATCCCAGATTTCCCCCGCACAAGCCAATATTGAATCCTTGGACGACCTTTCATCAGATCATAGTCCAGTCCTCCTTTTCTTGCACTCAAGTTTTGCTCCCAAGCCTTCCCCTCCCTCATTGATTACAGGACGTGTCAACTGGGACGATTTTTGTTACGACTTGGAGGACAAACTGGACTTAAAAATTTCACTAAAGACAAAACAAGACATTGATACAGCCATAGAAAAACTTACAACTTCAATCAGAAGCAGTTTACATGATAACATCACAAATCATACAATTAATAACTATCAACAGACTGATTTGCCACAGCATATTCGAATCTTATTAAGAGAAAAACGCAGAGCAAGATCGAAGTGGCATAGAACTCGATATCCAGCAGATAAAACTATCTATACAAAATTAACTAACAAACTAAAAGCAGAAATCAAGAAGTTCAAAATTCAAAATTTAATTACCTGGACTGAAAATCTTACAACCACCGACAAATCATTGTGGATGACCACCAAAAAACTCCTAAAGTTCAAGGAATTTAATCATCCACTCCTCACTGGATCAAATAACTGGACAAGATCTGACGGAGAAAAATCACAGTTATTTGGTCAATACCTTTCCAAAATTTTTCATCCACATCCTGAAATAATTAACCCAAATCACATTGAATGTATAAAAGAAGCGTTAGATGCTCCCCTCCAAATGTCCCTTCCACCCAAAGCATTCCATCCTACAGAAATATCCAACATTATTCACAGACTACCTTCCCGCAAAGCTCCTGGGTATGACCTCATCACAATTCATATCTTAAAACACCTTCCTAGAAAAGCCATTCTATTCCTTACCTATATATATAATGCTGTACTCCGCTCCACATATTTTCCTGACCCCTGGAAATTATCCATTGTAAAAATGATACCCAAAACTAAAAAAAAAAACAGAATACCCTTCCTCTTACCGTCCTATCTCTCTTCTACCGTGCATGGGTAAAATCCTAGAAAAACTCATCCTCAAACGATTGTACCCCATCCTTGATGCAAATCATGTAATACCAGATCACCAGTTTGGATTCTGAGCATCCCACTCCACTATTCAGCAATGTCATCGTGGGGTGGATGTGGTCTCCTCTGCATTAGAACGTGGATCATATTGCTCGGGCGTCTTTCTTGACGTGGAACAGGCTTTCGACCGAGTCTGGCATCCGGGCTTGCTCTACAAACTCCGTAAATTCCTACCTCATACCTACTTTCTCATCCTTCAATCCTATCTCACAAATAGAACTTTCCAGGTAAACCATAATAATGTCCTTTCATCCCTCTTCTCCCAATCTGCTGGTGTTCCTCAAGGTAGTATCCTTGGCCCAATCCTTTATACAGTTTATACAGCTGACATCCCAACTCATCCTAACACTATCCTTACCACGTATGCTGATGATACATGTGTATTATCAGTCAACACCAATCCAGTTATTGCATCCCAAAGGCTCCAATCCCATATCACTGATCTTGAAGAATGGGGTCAAAACTGGAGAATTAAAATAAATTCTCAAAAATCCCATCAAATCACTTTTACCTTACGTCGTAAACTAATGACTTCCTGCCCTTCAGTATCCTTTAATAATATCCCACAGGTAGAACAGATCCGATACTTAGGGTTGCACCTCGACAAACGATTAACCTGGAATCCTCATACTAGACTGAAAAGACAAGAAACTGCTCGACGTTTCAGGCTACTTCAACACTTACTAGACAAACGCTCTAACCTCCCAATAAACTACAAAAGACTCATCTACATGACCATCATAAGACCTATTTGGACTTACGGAGTAGAGCTTTGGGGCTCCACTAAGCCATCGAATTCCTGTCGTATCCAATCCCTACAGTCCAAAATCCTTCGTAAAATCCTCAACGCTCCTTATTTTGTTAAAAATACCGTCATCCATAACGACCTTAATGTCCCATTTGTTGCTGATTTGGCCCGAACCCGGTATCTTTCCTTTCATAACAAACTTCATTCCCACTCAAACCCTCTAGTTTCAAACCTAGCTTCCTCTTCGATTCCCGATAATCCCCCGAGGCGTCTGAAAAGAAGATGGCCACGTGACCTTCTTAGTTGAACTAGTGATTTGAGTACTACCAGTGGGTAGTTTCTCAACTTGCCATTACTCATGTCATTTGTATCACATAGCCTATTTACTGGATGTATTTTTTTTTTTTTACAGTTGTAAATATCAATAAATAAATAAAAAAAAAAAAAATATTCATGACGTTCACGGTCGTATTACTGAAAAATTAAAAAAAAAAAGTATCTCATTTTATTACAGGTTTAGTGGAGCAATTTTGCCTAACACGACACTTTGCCGCCTTATTTCTCATGATTTTAGTCCAGTTCTGAACCTGATGTTTTGGGCGAATATAGTATTGCTAGTCTATACGAGCAAATAATGTGAAGAAATCAATCAATGAAATTATCTGCTTTTGATTCTAAAAGCTTCTTACATTACGGTCATCATATGAACATAAGTAATGTAAAAATTATGGGTCACATGAAAATATTTTAGAGGAAGAAAGTGTTCAAAATATATTCCTATTTGGAAGTGGCCAAAAATACATTCCTAAATAGTAAGTATACATTACTTACTATACATATTATACATACTATACTATACTTATTATACATTAGTATTTTAATATATAAGAATTTATTATCGACCTCCACCTCGATCATTTTTTCTAAAACCTATCTAATATTATTTAATATAAATATTTTAACTTCAAATATTTTGTAAAAAAATTATTAAATTCTCATCCCTTGTTTTTTCATCCCAAACGATCTAAATTTTTACTTAATTACAAATACTGGTACAATACATGAAGAGAGCATGAATATTATTTAGTAAATGAAAGGTATCAAAGTAATTCTGCATTAACATAAAACTTAAATATTTTGTTTCGACGATGCTCCATTCCTTCCTCGTGTGGTTCCTGACTACTCCGAAGCTCTCGTTCAGTTGCCAGTTCAGTTATATAGAAGTTTCGTTTTCAGGCTCGGCAGCATATGTCGGTTCCAATTAGCATATTTTTAACCCGAATACGCAAGTTGGCCTTTTCTATTTACATATATATTAACTCGGGGCGGTCATATCAATAATGAACGGAAATTGTACTTTTTTTTTTAAATTATTAATATTGGTTATCTGATTTTCAAACTTTATGTAATGTAATAGCCTCTTATGACTTCTGAATCATAAAAGTTTCCTCTAGTAAGTGACTTAGAGTGTCTTCCTGCGTTTTGATTTTATGATGTGCTTTATTCATTTTTCCCTTAGCTATTAATCTCTTCATGAACTGAGTATCCCTGAATGGGTGAAATATAGACTGGTAATTTTTGTTTCCTGTTTTTGTTTAAAGAATTAATCCTTTTCAGTTCGAATTTTTCTACTAATGTCAATAATTGATACATTAAATAATTTAAAATGCATTGTCACTATGGTAAACGAATTTAGAACAGCCTTTGACCGAAAAATATAAATAATATATTAAATTTAAATACTATAATAAATTAGCAATTTTTTTTTATTTTTCAATGTCGAAGAATCAGGAGTACCTGAACGAATCTTAATCTTGAATGATGCATTTACCATTACAGTCATTATGTCCAAGATTGGAAAATACTATTCCCTTCCACCAAAAAACCAGCAATCATAGTTATACGTTTGTCACTTTTCAAGTTCATGCTCTATAAAAAATAGATATTGATGGGAATGGATTAATCTCTCCTGACAAATACAACTGTTTCCAATAGTGTTTTTTTGTCAAATAACGGTGGAGAATGTGATGGCCAAGTATTTCGGGGACAGGGCTTTGAGTACTAAGTATTGATCTTTGTGAGTTCAATTCCTTGGATCAAATAACTTTTTTTTCTTGGAGGTCCCTAGAAATGAACTCCCTCTCTGAACGTTTCTCTGAACGTTTAAATATATAAATAAAACATAAATGCTTATAATTAAAATATATACAGTTAATACAGATGGCAAGTGAAGGTTTAAGAAGGGTTACGATTGCTATTTGAATATTAATCCCTTCCTTGATATGCATAATTGGTGGATTAGTATCAAAATCCGGGAATCCTTGCTGAATACATTTTCCATTCCTTAAAGTTCTACCCGCATCTTAATACTAAATTACTTAGTGCATTCGCTGAAGAGGCTGAAGATGTAAATGTGTCTAAATCTGTTGAATAATGCTTTTACTCAAAACTTTGAGGAACCAGGAAGACTATAGTTTTACAAACTTAAAGATGGTTGATCCAGTAAAAACAGAGCATTTGTGTTAATCTGTTAGGCCTGGATAATTGTCTGCCCTTTATACGAAGTTTATTGAAGTAAGTATGAACAAGCAATTTAAATACTTGTTGAATGAATGAATTCAAGTTGATTATTGAACAAAATATTTACAATAAAATCATACCATTTTTACAATAACACTAGGCAATGTGCTATTGTATGGATAATCCGTTTTTTGAGTCTTGTGTTTGACAATTTTATTTATTTTTCTTATCTCAAAGTTATAAATAAATAAATATAAATGTATGTACATAAATTAAAAAAAATATATATATATAAATTCTACTAAAGTTCATAAATTAACATAAATATATCTAATGTTTCAATTAATAAGACTTCATTTTTTACATTCATCTTCCTATTTTTGTTATCCATACAATCTATAATTATAAATAGATATATCCATTATCTTTAGCAAACTAACCGCGATCTTCGCAACATGGGCTCCTGCACGATTTTCGGTTGGCACCTCTTAATAAACTAAATAATTCTTCAGTGGCACAAGTCTCCCTCCCAATTTTTTCTTTCTGATATCATAAAAAAAAAGAAGTTTTTTTTACAAATTATCCATTTTATTTTCTATCCTTCATATGTTTAATTATGTTCTTATGATTTTCTTTACTTTTTATCAATTGAGTACCTACTTTCTTCTGTACTTTCTCCTGAAAAAAATTTAAATTTTTGTTAAAAACTTTGTCCTTAAAATTTCTCTATTATTTTATCATTTATTTCTTATTTATTTGCTTATTCTTGTTTTGCGAATTTCTGCATTTTTTATTTTAATTTACAATACTTTTAACATAATGTGAAGTAACACGCGTAATAATAGAAACATAGGACGTATTAATATTTAAAAAAAATTGTTGGAAACACTCCAACCACTACTGTGAATGATGTTTTTATCATCATCGACGCTGGCGCAAGCGTGAAAGCTGAAAAACTTAACACACATTTAATTTAATTTTAGTTTTTTCTGAACTTCTTTTTGTCTTTAACCATATTCCATAATTACATAGAAAACATAAAAATGGTATCTGTTCCGCAGATTGTTGCTTCCATTTGAGTTACCAATAGTTTTAACTGTTTATTCGTTTAATTATTAATATTTTCTAAAAACACAAGTTATTGTGAACTTTATTCTGGAAAAGATAATGTAATTAAGGGTAATGAGTAGATTTCGGTAATCATTTCATAAAGAATAAAAGTTTCAACTAACATTTCGAAGAATAGGTGATATAATATATGTTTTGTGAAACGTTCATTTCTGGATGGAATGATTACCTAAGTATATAAATTTATCGTAATTACATTCTCTTTTCCATAATAATGCTCACGATAACATCTATTTTTAGAAAATATTAGGTGGGAAGCTAATGAAAATTTAAAACTTGTGGCTCAACTCGATATGACAACCTGCCTAATAATTACCGGAAAAATAATGACAACATTTATGGTTGTTGAGAAAACCGTTACCAATACATCGTTCATTTTAAAAATTCAATCTTGAAGTCCTATTAAATACTAAGGATTATACGGCATCCATTGTCTGTACTGGAAAAGAAGGAAAAAAAAACTAGCGTTAGATAATGAAAAATCTTTAGCCTCTATCAAACCTCACAGGTGCTGGTTGAGAAAAAGGAAAACTCTCGCAAGTTATGGATGGAGTGGGGAGTTGAGTTTTGATAAGTGGAGGAGTTGATACCGGGAATTATAAGTGGAGGGGCAGATGCAGGGCCAACTCCCGCCACAACTTCATTTTCTTCTCCAGTCGTGGGCAATAAGGCACCACTTGATAATGTGTTTGCATTAACTGTATTCCATCATTTAAATTTTATAAAAATGATAATTACTTTCAGTTTGAAGGTTGGTTTCTTAAAACGATCCGATTTTAAAGTTACTTAAAAACTCAACAGTGTATTTTACCTATTCTGTAAAAAAAGATCTGGAGTGCTTTCACTGCTATTATATAAAACCAAATAAAGAAAAGTGAGAAAAAGAAGGGGTAACAAAAATAATAGATTGGAATGAAAGGCGGTTCATTTACGTTCTTAACCATTTTTTTTAATTTCCCAAAACTTGCTACTTTTGCTCATATCCCTCCAATTTTATGTGAAAAACTAAACTTTAAAAAATATAGGATATTGTCTCTCACGACCAAGCTACGTATAGCACCTGTGGTTCCTTTAAAAACCGAATTCTGTTTTGTGTTTTTACGATCGTATACTTCCTCTTAGTGATAGTTAAGGGAAATGCCTTATACTAATTATGCTAAACTGTCAGTACATCAAGTTTTCGAACTGCTTCATTTGAATTTGACTAACATTGCCTGCACAGTTTGGAGGCCAGCAACATAACAATAAAAGCAACAATAAGACAATTTACTTAGCAGTTAGCGCATTTCCACAACAAAGCCATTGTGAGGTGGGATTGGGAACCGAAGTCACGTATGTTTTAGGTTCGTGACTGGGTTAGTCTAGGCAGAGGGAGGCTGATCGCAATGAATTTCCACAATTGCCTAGTTAATGTTTTGTCTTCCAATGAGGGCACGCTGTAGCTGACCTGAAGGAGTATGATTTACCGTGCGGCGTGCAGTTCTACTAGTAACACGCGTATCCTGTAAGAGAAATATTATATTCCGTTAGAGAAATAATGTTATATTCCGTATTTGTTGTGTATATATGTGAGGCGTTAGGTTACAAAGCCAGTTACAGCCATTTTCTGATAAAATAAATATTCAATTTTAAAATATATTCCATTAAACAAATTGTTTTTATTATTTTTCTTTATTTTGCTAACAATTCACTTCAAACAATAATTACTGACATTTTTTTATTATCTTCTCTTTTTTTAAATTTCATTTAGTATTAACTTGCACAATTGCAAGAAAAGAAATTGGCTTGTAGCCGTGAAGTCCACCTCGCTTTTATTGATATTAAAAAAGCCGCGTTCCATTGAAACTACTATGGATGGCTCTGGGAAGCATGGGACTTAGTAAAGATCGTTGACGAAATTAAACGCTTCTACTGCGGAGTAGAAGTCCTCACTTATCGAAATGAATTTTTTGATCTTTTAGCTATCCAGAATTATAATTGAATTTCGGATGGAGATGATAGATACATAGCTATCACACCAAACTCTATCCCCCGAATTTGTTATCATTCGTTTTGTAGAATTACTCCCACTATTGAAGCAGTTTTAAAGACGTATTCACGTCAAGAAACAGTACTATATACTGTCCTAAAAGAACAAAGAAGTATTAATATATCACTCCATCAAACGAGCTGTGTCTGTCAGATACATTTCTTAGTATTTTCAAGACTTTTTACCCTTAGGAGTGTATACCTCCTCTCTCCCATTCCTCTTGCTTACCTCCCAAAACAGTTTACTTTCATGTTTGGATGAGTGATGTGCAAAAAGTCTAGGTAATCATTTGTTGATGTCATCTTAGATTTTTCTCACCAAGTACACCCAGTGATACAGAATTATTAACCAGATATTATTTATTAAACCGGTTAACATGTAATAAATTGGTACATGCCTCAATTGCAATAATCTTGAAACATTATATGTTTTCACATGATAAGGAATCATTACGGGTAATGATTCCCTACCGTGTATTATTTGTGGATATAATTTTTAGAACTTAATACCTGTCCATGTATTCGTAAACTTATAAACTTAAATGAAACTTATTGATCTATACTTACATAAATTATTTACCATTGGCGATATTTTTGTTACAGGTGATTCAGCGGCGCTATCCAAGAAAGGTGAGGAACAATAAAATAATTTCATATGATAATAATATATTTCAACTTTACAAATATTCAATTGATAATTTTTTAATTCATACAACTAATATACAGAGTTAAATTTCATTTTTGTCTACAATTTATCCATACTACTTTTATTTGAACAAATTCACATTTGTGTTAAAATAAGTAAATACAACGTTCTTAAAAAATAAATTTAATTATTACTAACTATTTTATGTTAATATATCTTTATGTTATATAACTTTTAATTAAATAAAATGTAAATCTTGGGCTAGTTTAATAAATTACTTCAGACTATGTAAACCTGTAAGAAGCAATATCAATCAGTCAAAATGATATTATCATTAATTTTTTTTCTATCATGAGAATCTCGATCCTAAGATTAGATTAGTAATGGTTAGTACAGAAACTTATATATCTTAAAAACAATAATAAATGCAGGTGTTGAATTTCAAGTTTAACTTATACAAAAAAAAACTAAAATCCACTTTTCTTGATATTTTATAAATAACAAAGAAATAAACATAAACGTACTTCTATATCGCGAAAAATTAACTTATAGTTTCGTATTAATTAGTTTTCATTATAGTTGCCTTTCATGACATTTTTTAAAGATTTTTTCCATATGGAAGAAAGTTCCAATTGCATTTTTCACTTTTAGAAGAAAGAAGATTAAATAGTGTAGCAGTTCTGAACTCCGGAAAGAATTCCATTTAGAAGGAGACTCCAATAAGAAGGGAAGAAGTAAAGAGAGCCTTTGCTTCATTTCATCTTAAAGGCAAGATTAAACGTACACTCAGCAACGGGATTTATTACAAGTTATTACATGCTGGACCCGACCCGAACCGACATATATATTTAACAATATTATATATTACTATTAATGATATTACCCTCATTATCGACATTATATGTAATTAAAAAAGTCATTTATTATAATCGATAATGACATATCATTCTGATAATTATTACATTACATAATCACATTCCACAACTCGTCTTATAAGTTAACGAATATGAGGGAAAGTCTCACAGAAAGCGGGAAATAACTAGAGTTGTATTACAATCATTTAATTTTTGAAACATTGCATAGAAGAATTCTTGTTCTTTTAGATTTTATTCGTCTAACACAAAGGATCTTTTATGTTCAGGGTATATCTTGACAAACGTTTAACTTGGTATCCTCAAACTAGACTTAAAAGACAAGAAACAACTAGCCATTTCAGGCTATTACAACACTTACTAGACAAACGCTATAAGATCCTAACTAATTACAATAGACTCATATACATGACTATTATAAAACCTTATTTTATTTTATTTATTATTGATTCTATTAATTTTTAAATATTTTTATAAAAATATTTACAAATATTATAATACCTGTTTGGATTTACAAAGTAGAGCTTTGGTACTCCACTAAGCCTTAGAATAACTTTGGTATCCAATACTTACAATCCAAAATCATTAATGCTCCCTACACATAAGTCATCAATAATAACCTAACCATCCCATGTGCTGCTTTTTTTGGCTCGAACCTATCACCAGACCTTACATAGCAAACTTTATTTTTACTCCTACCGACTAGTTTCAAAACTAGATTTTCTTTGGTTCTCGATAATCTTCCGAGGCTTATGAAAAGAAGATGGGTGGCCTCTTGACCTTCAATGTTAAATTTTATTATTTGAGTACTACCACTGGGTAATTTCTCTAATTACCATTATATAACCATATAATTATATATCCTTGTCACTATGTGTTGTAATAAACTAAAAATAAAAATAAATGAAATTTGTAATTTAGAGTTAGGAATTATATTGTTAAGTTCTGATCTGAATCTGACTCTGAGGAACTGAGGCCGAGACGTGGCGACAACTCATTTTCCACTCAGTTCTGTAAACATAGTCGGAAATAGAGAAATTATCCAAATTTGTTCGCTAGGGCTCAGCACATTACGGTTGAATATTGAAAATGTTTATGCTGGCAGGAATGAGCCTTTTTAATAGCGTCATTTTCCCCAATAATTCAGACTTGAAGACTGGTACTTTCGGCAAGCAGGGCCGTGTTCCGACCGGAAGGAAGACTAGATTTAGGGTGTAGCCAGAAAGTAGTTCGGTTTTCGATAGAGCCAACTAAGTATAAGAATTAAATATTATATTGTTTTCTTCTCTCTTTTCTTTTTAGCTTTTAACGCTTCGATCGCCGAACAGACGTGGTGAATCTTGTTTTAAATTGTATTTATTAAGAGAAAATGGGGCAAGTCCGTCTATAGCTTTTTATGAAGCATAAGGCAAAGCCGCAATCTCAGTTTTCTTATGGGACTCGGCTACGTCAGTGAGTATGTGATAAACCGATCATAGGTGAGATATTTATTAAGTGCGTTTTTATTTCGATTAATGTGATAATAGGTAGTCTCTTATAATTCAGCAGTCAAATATATTATTCAATTGTAATAAAAATATTAAATAATTTCACAAACTCGCATGATCTTAGAGTTGTTGGCACCTACTTTGATGGTCTCATGTACACTGTTGCCAAGTGGCATTTGATGACAATCAATTTTTTTTTTTTTTAATTTGTTGCTATGGGACAAGTGCTTCACTGAGGAAAAACAAAGACAAAGCGATAAAACTTCTGGTATAAAGTCTATATTTTCTGACAATGAAAAGACAATCAGAGGCAAAAAATGTGCAAAAGTGACAGAATTATCTATACTGAAAATTTCGGAGAAAGAGGGGAAAACTTTCTTGCTTGTATTGTATTGTAATTCGCGGATTCTCGTCAAGAGGAGTGGATTATGTGTGCTCAATGTGGACAGTGGGTGCGTGAAGATTTCACAGCAAAAAAGGGCAATATGACTTTTTTTGCGACATTTGACGTTAAATTTTTGTCATGACGCAAATGGGGCAAGTTGCTCATATGACACTTGTTCATAAAAGTCAATGTTTTATAAATAAAGAAATGTTTTATTTTACTTTTTTAATTAGTGACTTTCCGTTGGGGCACGAACGCTCAAAACGCTGTAGTTATAAAATCTACCGCACATACGGGATCATACATACTGAATATTGTCCAGGTCATAAAACTGGGCCGATTGTGGTGGGCAGGGAATTTGGCTCGCATGAGTGAGGAAGATTTTCCCAGGAAGCTGCTGGAGGAGGCCAGGACTCATCACTGGGTTGTTGGACCGAATTAGTTAGTTAGTTAATTAGTGACTTACGGATTCTAAAGAATATAAATTTATGTTTGTATGCAACTGCTTTTATTTATACCTTCTTATCTGCGACCTCTAAATGGTCAAAGCTTAATCTGACACACTTGCTCCACTGTACCCTATTTTTGTAGGGATTACTGCTGAGTGCCTTTAGGCCTACGGTTATTGATGGTGTAATTTTTTTTAAATTGTAGCTATTATTTTGATTAATGCCTTTAGGATTATTATTATTAGATGTTGTTATTTTATTTTTGTTTAATATATAAAAGTTTTATTTTTGATATGAGGATGTTGTGGATTTATTTCCTTACCAAATTTCCCATGTTTCCTTGACTATACCTTGCTTCCGCCACACCCAGCCCTTTTTAGATGTCCACGAAGTCCAAGAGAGAAGCCGCTGGTAATAGTATCATTTATATATTTACGTATGTTACTGGCATGTTTTATAGCATTATAAAAATTACATTCTATTTCGAGTGGAATTGATAAATGTTTCAAAATATTTTTCCAAGCCAGTTACCCGTATTTTCTCAAATATTATTCCCTCTAATATATTTCATGTAGTCGATACAGGATACAGGTCAATATAGTACATTATCAGTAAATATCAGAAAAGGGATGAGTATTAGGCTATAGGAAAGAGCAGATTGGCCGAAAGCGGCCCGCCATATATCTGCGAGTCCTTCCTCGGTCTCGGGTATTAGCATGTAAATAGAGCCAGCGCCGTTCGTCATATCCTGGTTCCGAGCCAACTCCGGGGGGGGGGGATATCCAGGATGGCACTCTCGTAGAACACACTCCTTCGGGAAACGATCCCTAAACGTCGTGATGCGTTTTTAACACCCTCCTAGGACGAAGGGATCGGTCTTTCTTCTTCGATTAAAGGGATAGTTGAAAAATCCATCAAACTTTTTTTAATTCTTTTTTCCATTCCATCCCGTTGATGGAGCCGTTTATTGGAGATGGGATCAGGCCCCCCTCTCTTTACCCCCCCTTGGATACTTTTTACAGAAACTGGCATCTGCATTAAATTGAGGGGCACGTTTTAAAATATAGATTAACTTTTTTTTTACTCCACAAAAAATAAGTTGATTTTGTAACATTGTTCCTATTTAATTTCTCTTTGCAGATGATCTTTCTTCTTTTATTTTTTTTTTAATAAGCAACAAAAAAAATATACTAGTGTACTATACTAAGGAGGTATAGTACCCTATTGGCCCTTCGGCGGTCTATTTCCTATTTTACAAATTATGTACTCTCTTCATCAGTTAAACTCAACTTTTTTGTGGTCCATTGTTATTATTTCACCTCAATGAAAAATAAAAATGTACATGGTGATTACTAAAAACGTTTTTATAAAATAGACATAGGTGAGTCTATTTTATAATGGTCTAGACCAATACCCATGAAGATTCTTGGGTTCAATACGTAGTAGAGACCGTATTTTTTCTTGGACAACAGTTCTTCAGGAAGGTGATTTGCCTAGATCACGCACAACTACCAGAATTTCCCTCTATTTTAAGTATCCATTTTATAGAAGTTGGGTGAGCCCCAGGAGGGTCTCAGATCCCAAAGGATCCACCCTGAGCCACTCCGCTACTGCATAATAGAGAGAAATTTGTTTATGAATCTTATCCTTTTCTATAACAGATCTGAATGAATTTTACTTAATATGCCCCATGCTGGCGGGTTTTAAGTTATACCGGGGTGGTCTTAAGTTATAAAGCAGCAGAATATGGTTGTAAAAAATTGTGTACAACGTTGTAAATTGTGTATAGAAAAAAACAAAGAAAAGAAAATGAATGTAACTATAAGCTATATAACAGCAAGATAAAAAGATTTATGCAGACCTAATATGAGAATAATAATACTTATCATTAATATTAACACTAAAACAATTGATTTTCTTCCATAAGAGGCATTAAAAAAATACACACTAATTGAATGAAATAAACCTGCTTATAAGATTAACTAAAGGAAGCGTAAGTCAGGGTAGGAATGATATGTTTTCAAAGGTTTTCCAGCTTTTCCTCTGAATTTCTTCGCCTCAGTTAAGCCGCCTTGGTGTTTGAAGCTTAAAATGAAAACAAATTTCATTGCAGAAACAGGGACTGATGCCCAGGAGTAAGCAGTGCTTCTTTTTTTCTCGTTGGTAGCTCGCGTATTCGCTATTTGGGTGCAGCTCAATTGTGACTATACATAGCCTACTTGTATTCATCGTTTTTTATATTATTTTGTTCTAACCACCTTAAAGTTACTCAAGAAGATTTGAAGTCAGAATATCGTGTATTGGTTAAAAAGAGATGCGATAAATTGGAACATTTCTAGATTGGAGAAAAATAATTCAGACGGAAATAAATCAGAAAAGAAGCGTCAGAAAGGACTTTTTTATAGAATAGAAAATCAGTGTTTTTTCATGATATATGTGTATGTGTGCGTTTGTATTGAAACAGATACATATGTTATAAATTTATTCCGAATGGAACCAGGAGTATAACGAAAAGCACTGTGACGTATTTTTTCCAAACTTCCTTCATTTCTCCATACAATATTTTTCTCTCCTCCGTCCAACCTATTCCTGGTCTCTTCACTGCTTCCTTCTCTGACTTCATTATTAACTTTTCTACCTTGTTTCCAAACATTATTTTGTTAGAAACGTCCACAGGGTTCTATTTTCACTTTTTCTTAATCCATGGGTGGTTGACCTGATGTTTTGTAAGTACCTTACCATTCCATTGGTAATTCTTGTTAGGGAAGTCTATTTGATATGTCAATACAATTTTATTGGCCGTTTTCTTATGTCTGATATACATAAATATGTATGTATACAATAAATATATGTATAGTAAATATTTCATATTAAATCAGTTGACCTAATATATATGGGGAAGAAAATGGTCCGGTTGGATTCAGAAAAAATTTCTTTGGTAAGGATAACTGTTTATTTTAAAGCTAACGTTTTGACCCAAAGGTCTTCTTCTGGGCTAAATATGCAATATATATCTAAATTAAAAATTAAAATAATATCTAGTAAAGAATAACATTTAGTCACTTAAATAAAATAAAATAATAAAAGTTACTCACTTCACCTTCATGTTTTTCGTCAATGACTTTAAACATAAAATGTTTTTGACAGTAAGCCGGTGGTCCTACTTCCCACCATTGAGATCTATTACAGGAGATAACTCCCCAAAACCAACCCTGATAAACGGGTTGATAACAAGCCCGGTCATGGGAAGGGCCTTAAATGACACGCGACATTAATGCGAAGGGTGAGACCGCACCCCTCCATGACTAACCCGGCCAATCAGATACGCGGAAACATTCGCACGCCCCGAACTTCATTTTTTCCCTGAGTCATTGTTTACCTATTGTTAATTAGCATCTGGCGGTCAGTGTTTACAGCATGCATGATGTAGGAGCCCGGCGTGTTTGGCACGTCTTGCTGATTCACTCCTCATGTATTGGTGATGATGTTGCCTCGTTTATAATGAAACGTCCTTCCATATCGGCTCCTGAAGAATAGAGGCTATTCTTCTGTTTCGTGGCATTAGTAATGGTATTTATCTTATTCCTCGCTAACAATAATTTTGTTTTGAATAAATATGTCAGCGTGGCACTTCTCAATGGATGCCAGATGCCAGTTGTTATCCAAGGCCCATTATTTCAATCAATTTAACTATTTCGACACATAAACCAATACCTCTCTCGATATACCCTTGAGCATTTCCCAACCGGGGATCATTATTTTAGCATAAATATCGAACTAATAATGCTATTCCATCGAAATTGTGTTTAGTTGGATCTGAAAAGACGTGCAGTGGAAAGGCATTCTCCAAACTGTCATATTCGCCCTTCGGGCTTTAGGTTTGTTTCAAGATTTGTGGTGGAATATGGAAACTCGGGGAGTCCCTCATGGTGTCTGATTTCTGTTTGCGAATGAAGTCTAAAATGTTACTTGTTTTTCCTAATGATATTCCTATTCTATCTGGTTCTTGGTCCAATGCCCAAAACCGAAATGTTGAATATTGGGTAAGAAGTTAGGAGTCGTAGAATGTTTTAGAGCATAGTCACCATGTAATTTTATCTGTTTAAGGATTGAAATGTTCATGTGAACGTTATAGGAAATATGGTTATTTGAGGACAATTGTTAGTATAAATGACTCCATGGCTTCTAAGGAAGATTTAGAAGTACATCGTTATGATACTCAGTAAATTAAGGTATAATGAAGTGAGTTATGAAGATGCTTGGAACTGATACACATGATGGTCTATTCTACATTCAACCACAATTTTTACTTTTTAACTTCACATGATTTTTTAACAATCTTTTCTTGTAAGCGTTTACGTAATAATGTGAATACTTGATTGCGAAGATTGTTGGCATAATTAGGTCTGTTACCTACTGCTCGTATCTAGGACTTTGAGGACACCTGAAAGGGGCTGGGAGAGGATCGGTTATAGTCGAGGACACCTAGGGAAACTGGGGGAAGAAATAAACCCAAAACATTCATCTATCAAAATAAAATGCTATTATAATGAAAAAAAAGTTACATTCAACTATTATTAATAAGGCATTAATATAATAATAATTACAAATTTAAACCGAAATCCCCAGTCAACAAAATAAAACTCTAATTTAACATAAGATTCACCCTCAAGAATAGTACTGAATAATAACATGCGATCAAAAAAATCATATCCCAGATTCTTCCTCAATAATCATAATCCCTAAAACCACTAATAACTTAATAATAAAACGATTTCCGTAATCTATAACAATAATCATATGCACTAACAAGAATCACAAATTAAAATATTCCCCATCAGTTATTATTACCTCATAACCGCTAATGAATAAAACTCGATCCATCATCTATAACAATAATCATATACACTAATAATGATTACACTTAAATAAAAGATTCCTATCTGTTTTGTTGCCGAATGACAAAATAAAAGAAAGTCAGAGTTGAGTGACGCTATTTACAACTGAACTACAAGCGGGCTTCACCCAGAATAAATGTTTGACTGCAGTATAGAACAAGTTGCTACCTTCCATCTGGTTTCTTGTCATGTCCCTCTGCTCCTCACTGGTACCAGTCTTCAACTCTGAGTTTTGGTGGAAAACGGTATCGTATTTGAAGGCTTATTCGAGCAAGCGTCAACATTCTAATCCCGGGGTCCGTGAGGTGGTGCCTGGTGGTCGTGGTTATCCCAAGAATCTCTTGAATTGAATTTACTTTTTAGCGACGGAAATGCTGATTAATTTCCGTATTGGACTGATGACTCGGTGTCGCCACAAACAGACAAGACCCTTCTAACATTAATTAACGTTTAATAAAATATATCTAACTTAAATTATCTGAGTCCGTTACAAGTCCTTGAGAATGGGGGTTCCTGGGTAGAATAAAACAGAAAGAGGCATATTACGGCACATTACGAATGAAAGGAACGACTTTAAAACGCTGATTGACATGCAGAAGAGCTTAGTGTTAAAAAGAAATTTTATTTGTAATAGTTGCCACTTGAGCGCTCTGCATTGTAACATATAACAGTCTGTAATACCTTCCTACTTAGGAAAGTAGAAGTTCTTGTGCCATGTTGTATTGTTCCTAGTTAATTATATATTAAATGTTTGTTTTCTAATAATATCTTCTTATTAATACTTCCACAATTATTTCTATAGGTTATGGGCCCAGCCCCAGTTATTGGTAATTTGTTATATCGTTAGAAGTGTTTCATTTTTTGTTGTTGCAAAGTATCAGAAGTCGAAATCTGAAATTGCATTTTGTGCAAGTTGAATTCTGAGTCGAATCTAAAGAATGGAAGCCGTAAGTAACACTCTGTCTATTACTAAATTACGTGGAAGTGAAAATTGGAATCTATGGAAGTTTCAAGTAGAAGTTCTGTTAAAATCAAGAGGCTGGGCAAGCTGTATATTAAATGAAGTAACAGAGAAAGACAGTAACGAAAAAGTTCGAAATGATGAAAAAGGTCAAGGTCTTATCATTACACTTATTGAAGATAGAATTATATCGTATTTATTTCGTATATTTATATCGTATTATATATTTTCTGAAAAGAATGATGTAGAAGTTGTCAGAGATGTCATTTTTAATAATCAAGAAAATCAAGTAGTTCAGTTAAGAAATAATTCAGAAGAAGAAAATAAAGAGAAAACAATATCTTTAGATTTTGAAGAAATAAATGATAGCCACAATTCGGAAGAACTGGAAGAAGAAGAAGAAGAAGAAGAAGCAAATGAAGAAAATGAAAACCAAACTAGAGAAGAGCAGGAAAAAGAACACCAGTATAATCTGAGAAATAGAAGAGAAATAAGAAAACCACCAGAGCTTGAAAACTATGTTTTGATTGGAGAATGTGAAAATTTAACAGTGTCAGAAGCCTTGGATAATCCTGATTGGAAACTTGCTATGCAGAAAGAAATTGATGCTTTATATAAAAATGAAACATGGGAAATTGTGAGTCTTCCTGAAGGCAAAGTGCCGTTAACAACCAAATGGGTGTTTCGAAAAAAATTTAACAATGATGGAACAATTGAAAAGTGTAAAGCAAGATTAGTAGTTCGAGGATTCCAGCAAATTAAAGGATTAGACTATCAAGAAACCTATGCTCCAGTTGCACAGTATGACTCCATACGATTCCTCATTGCTTATGCTGCTAAGAAAAATTTAAAAATGCTTCAGTTTGATATAAAGACCGCCTTCTTACATGGAGAATTGGATGAAGAGATTTACGTAACGCAGCCTGAAGGTTTCACACAAGATAACTGCAATGAAAACAAAGTTTGTTTACTGAAGAAAAGTCTCTATGGACTGAAACAAGCTCCTAGAAAATGGGGAGAAAAATTTAAATCGTTTATGAAAAATAACAACTTTGAAATATTGAAATCAGATTCATGTGTATTTATCAATAAATCATCTGCTATTATAATTGCTCTGTATGTGGACGATGGATTGGTGATAGGAAAAAATCTATATAAAATGCAGAAATTAATGTCAGAGCTGAACAAAACTTTTGAAGCTACCTGGGGTGAAGTTAGTAAATACTTAGGTATGGAAATAAACCAACAAGGAAACGAGTCAATTTCAATAAGCCAAGGTCAATATGTTAGAAAAATTCTGCACACTTTTAATATGATTCATGCCAATTCAACCTACACACCAATAGAAGATTCAAAAAGTATAGCTGAAACTACATCCGCAGAAGGGAAACCATATCGAGAATTAATTGGTAGTCTCTTATATTTATCAACGATTACCAGACCGGACATAGCATACGCCGTCAGTTATCTCAGCAGGTTTGTGGAAAGTCCAACAATGGAACATTGGCTACAAGCTAAAAGAATTCTACGATATCTTCGTGGCACTATCGATTATGGAATTAAATACAATGGTAAAGGTGACCTAGCATTATACAGTGATGCTGATTTTGCCGGCAGTTTGGATGACAGGCGATCGACATCTGGATATGTACTTATGTTCTCAGATGGAGCAGTATCGTGGACATCAAGGAAGCAGAAGACCGTCGCACTTTCAACTGCAGAAGCAGAATTTGTCTCAGCAAGCGAAGCAGTCAGAGACATGTTGTTCATCAGAAGACTCGGTTTGGAGCTGGGAGTTGTTGAAGACTGTTCACGTGTATTAATGTTAGTAGATAATAGAAGCGCTATTCACATGATACAACAGGAAGACGGAAAGGCCTCAAAACGAACAAAACACATTGATACGAAATACCACTTCATCAAAGAAAAACTGAATGAGATAGATGTAAAACATGTCCCTAGCGAGGAGCAGCTGGGAGATTTCTTCACTAAGGCTCTTCCAAGAAAAAGGTTTGAAGAACTTAGAAATCGTCTAGGAATGTGTAAGGAGTTTGATAGTGATATGTGAATGATCTGAAAGTGTATAGTGTTTCTCATTTTTTTTGGAACTGTTTGCAAAAAATGAATTCTTTTTTCTTGGATATTGTAAACATAAATTTATTATTAAATATTTTTTTTTGAATGATTAAAATTTAGGAGGAGTGTTAAAAAGAAATTTTATTTGTAATAGTTGCCACTTGAGCGCTCTGCATTGTAACATATAACAGTCTGTAATACCTTCCTACTTAGGAAAGTAGAAGTTCTTGTGCCATGTTGTATTGTTCCTAGTTAATTATATATTAAATGTTTGTTTTCTAATAATATCTTCTTATTAATACTTCCACAATTATTTCTATACTTAGAAAGGAGTATCTCATACATGATTGAATCGAAAGTGATAAATCACAGAAAACTGGAGTGATTTTCTATTTATCATGGTTGATAAATGATGCCTTACAGAATTCGTAAGAATGGAGTCTGTATTAAGTAGTGGGAATAGAAACCCCATTCTTACGAATTCTGTAAGGCATGGAGAAGATTGAGATGATCCTACTGCTCGAGAAAGATCTTAATCTGTGAGTGGACGATTCTTTTGTGGTTTTGATAGGAGAAAAGTGAATAGAGAAAGGGCTGCAGTATGCATTAAGGATCGAACGGAGAATTAGCTATGTAATTTTTCCAGGTTGTTAGGAAACGTAAAGGTTTTTGAAGAGAGAGGTCAATAAAATAAATCTGCAAAGGGACATAAGGATGATGGGAAGATTAAATATATTTACTTCCATAAGAATGTGGGAATTTAGAAATTACTAAATATCTTCAAATGAAATATTGACTAAAATGAAAAATGACAAGGCCAAACGTTTTTTTTTTTGTTTTTTTTTTGGCTTAAGACTTGCTTTGAAGTCCTATACAGCCCGTATTCATATACTTGACACTACCCTAGTTAATTTAACTTTTAAAAATCAATATCGCATTCGTTCAAGAACCGGCATAAGGACTCTAAAAGGCTTCTGTCCAAAATTTTGAATTTATTTTGAAAGACCATGTCATTTTGAATGTCGGGATATTTGATCCGTTTGTCCTTGTATTTTTTGCACTTGGCGACGACATGGATTGGGTCTTCGACAATTTTACATTCCGGACATTTCTCGTTCTTTTTTACTTTAATCATTGTAAGTCCGCGATTCGTGCGACCATGGTTAATTCTAAGCCTAGTGATTATCGCTATTTGCTTTCTGTTTAGCATGAAGGTAGTATTAGAGAACCATGGGCGCAGACTTACGGTCGGGTGGATGGCGTAGTGGTCCCTACCTTTCGTTCTCGATTCCCAGGCATACCTATCTTGCCATTCGCTAACTTGTTGTTGTTTGATCCACCTAACAACCTCCTGTAAAGGTAACTTAGCGTTCTTTGGCCCTTCTATCCCCTGTTTTGCGAGTTTGTCTGCCAATTCGTTTCCGTACAGACCAACGTGCCCAGGTACCCACTGAACTGTGAATTTATTTGATGTACCATTGACCACCATTGTATTATATCGTTTATTAGGTATGATGAAATGTGCTGTCGATGGATGTTTTTAAGAGTTTTGCATACCGAAGCGGAGTCTGTTAAGATGACTATTTTTGTATTTTTGTATGATCTATTGGCTAACCTGAAGGCTTAGATTAGATGCTTACTATATGATAGTAACGGCATATAATTCGGCACTGTATATACTGAATTTTGTGGGGAGGTTCATTGATGATTTCTGGTTGGAATCTGCATCATATATTCCAATAGCAACCTTGTTTTTATCTTTAGACGCGTCGGTATAGATTTTGTGATGGCTTTTATATTTTTCTGATAATATTTCAAGAGTTTTTTGTCTTAGAGCTATTGATGAATAATGTGATTTCGAGAAGTCTGATAGATTCAACTTGGGGTTGGTTTTGATGGTGGTTTGTGACTTTGGAAAGGGAGTGCATAAGTCAAGTGGTCCGGCAGAGGTGGAAAGTGAATTAAACATATGTCTCATTTCTTGGGCTATGGTGCGGGCTTTTGGAATTAGTATGGCGTCGTTCAGAACTGCTTCGTATAGAGGGTGGGTACTGTTTGAACCTACTTTTAATAGAAACTTTTTTGTAACCCATTCCCTTCGTAATTGAAGAGGCATCTCCCCTGCTTCGGCTAGCAGCGCATTTGTGGGGCTAGTACGAAAAGCTCCTAAGCAAATCCTTAACGTGTTGTTTTGTACTGTGTCTAGTTTTTTAATTAGTGGTGAGCTGGACTCATTGTATATTACAAATGCATAGTCTATTATCGATCTGACCATGGTTTTGTATACCGTAAGTAAATTGTGGGGATGGGCTCCCCAGGTGACCCCTGCTATTGATTTGATAATGTTTAGGCTATTTGCTGCTTTGTTGTATGTGTTTTGTCTGTGCGTTTTGAACGTGAGTTTCGTGTCAAGATGTACCTCTAAGAGTTTGATTGTATTAGTGGTTTCTATTATACCTCTGTCCGTGCAAATGGTTAGTTGGGTTAGGTTGAGTTTTCTTTTTTTAGTGAACGGGATGATTTTGCATTTTGATATGTTAATTCGAACATTCAGTGCATGAAGCTTCTTTTCCAGTGTGTAAAAACCTTTTTCTAGAACATGACATCCTTCGGCAATATTGGGGCAGATTGTGTAGAATATTAAATCGTCGGCATACTGTAAAATTTCGCCATTTTCGGGAGGGTGCTTGGTTATCATGTGTGTGTGTATATATTAAATAAGATGGGGCTTAAAGGGTCTCCTTGGGGGAAGCCAGTGGTTGAGTGAATTTTAACCTCTCCTTCGGATGTTTGTAAATAATAGAGTCTGTGTGAGAAAAAATTAAAGATCCACTTTATCACTACTTCTGGGATATTAATGTATCTCAATATTTCTTTTAACTTGGTTATGTTTACTTTATTGTAGGCGTCTTGGAGGTCCAGGGTAACCGCTAGGAGTATATTTTTCCTTTTGTAGGTTTTATATATTTCATTAATAAAAAACATTATGCTGTCTGACGTTGAACGGTTTTTTTGAAAGCCAAAAACATTTTGACTTAATATATGATTTTTTTCCACAAACCACTCGAGTCTGAGGCCAAACGTTTACATTATATGAAAAAGTTCGGGTTAGGAAGAGAGTTCGGGGAATTCAGTTCTACAGAGCAGACAGGATAATCATTCACGATTTTTTAATTTAAAATATTAAATGATTAACTTCTATCAACCCTGCATCCATATTGGATAGTTTCTTGTTTCATTCATGTCAGTTTTCAGCAGAAATTATAGACCTATTTCAGGAACAATTTAGGTGACTACATAATCACAATAGTATTGTTATACTGGAAGGGCGTAAATCGCTACTCGGACTTCATGTAAGGCAGTTAATTAACAATAATAGGGTTCACATTTCAGATAACATAGGCGATTACAAAATATTTTATTCTCAATTTTCATTATCAGAAATTGTCCTTAGATACGATTTATATTCGAAATTTTGCTGGTAGATATGTTTGGCAGCAACTTTTAAGTACTCTGAACTATGTTTTAGACATGGCATCTAACTATGGGTAAATAATATTAGATAAAGAATTTATTAGTAATACAGGTTAAAAACGTGCGTTTTTACTGCATTACTTAGGGTGTTTATGATCTTACCTTTTTATAGTATCTCAAATCCATAAATTAATAATAAATAAATATTTATTGCTGACTTAATTGTGGATAAATCTAATGATAGAATGTATTACAATCTTATCATGGTTAGTATTTTTTATAATATATTACTATATATAAATTCTAGATGTTTGTTAAAATTGACTAACCGTTTGGTATTTTACTTGAAGTTCTAAAATAGGTATTAACGTAATATATATAAGGTCCCGGGTTCAAATCCGGCTGTGGCAGATGATTTATTAAATCTAGAGGTGATTTAAGACAAATCACCTACATCATAAATCGGAAATATATATAATGAACTTTGGTATTAAAATATAAACTATTTTATAATTTATTTTATTATATTTTTTTATTAGTTGTTATAATTTTTAAATATTTTTATTTTGAAGAGAAAGTATTTGTCCTGGGCCGGGATTCGAACCCGGGTCTGGAATGACCGGGATTTCGAACCACGGCGGAAACGTGGGAGACCCAGCTTCGAATCCCGTCCCTGGGCAAATCTTCAAAATAAAAATATTTATAAATTATTTTACTATGATAAACCAAATCTCACCCACATAATAATCCCTACCATATTTATACCCTAGGTTATCATTCAAATAGTTATTTAGTGAATAACTTATTGTATATGTGTCATAATTTAAATTTTTTTTATCATATCTAACCTTATACGTCAATTTACATTAAGTTAAATATTTATACACCGATTAGATTCTACTATTACACAAATTAGCTAATTACAGGTAAGGACTCTCAAAAGCCGGATGATCTTCGGATAATGACCTCTCTAATGCTCGAGTGGATGAAGTATTAATATATGCAGATTACAGCGTAGTCTTGATTGCCGGTGTTACACCATCAGGATGTCATTACTTCGTAAAGGTCTGTCATTACAAGAGATCTAGTTGTTAAATGTGAAATAGGCTGTCGTCAGAATATACGACCCGAGGAATAAGCCAGGTGTAGTGGTTAGTGACCCTGAAAGGAAACTACTTCAGAAGCTGTCTCAGAGACACCTGCTGCATCTGCTGGGCAGCGATTAGACAATAAGTGGACAGTCTCTCATATCATTAACTATGTCATTATTAGGAAAATGGGTAACGTTATTTTAAAGGAACGTCTTCCGTAATTAAGCCAATAAATTAATACCATTAATATAATTTCGATAAACAATAACAATAATAATAGTTGACCTGATGCGGTAGAAAATGGTCCGGGTGGAGGTCAGAAAAAATTCTCTTAGTGAGAAAAAGTGTTTATTTTCAAAGCCAACGCTTCGACCCACATTGCAGATCTTCTTCAGGGCCAAATATACAAAATTACGTATCGATTACACAATGCTGCATGAATTATACAATGCCATGTTTGATTTCTGATACATTTGACTACAGTATTTTCCCATGCTGAGTTCAAATCTCTTAGAGCTATATTCCTATCACGCTATGTTTTTGTGTTAAACGATTGTATATCTAGCATAAGAGAGAGAAACATTAAAGAGAGGCCCAATTTATGTTGGTGGCCCTGCTTTCTAGTAGCTTCCTTGCTTAGATGCATGACATTCACAAAGGAGTTAGTCAATTCAGTATTTGATAAGGCATAATTTTAGTTGTTATTTTTCCGCGTTACTCTTATAATTTAGTCTAATGAGAGATTTGTACATTACGGCGCGCGTGTGTCAACTGAGAACAGCGGCAAAACAGTGACAAAATATTACAAAGTTTTTGGAAAATATGTACTTTGCTTATTTTGGATTGAAACTTTGCGACCAAGATAAAGTATGGGCTCCCCATACAGTTTGTCGTACATAATAAATAAGGATATTACAATACATATAAATTAAAAAAATACATGGTAAAGAATAACATTGTATGTAGTATTTTGATAGAATAATTATATATGTAGTAGTGAATAACAAAATATATAGTTATCTAGGGATATGCGTGATAAAAAATGTATGTATATAAAATGGGGAACCCTTTAGGTAGATCTAACAGAAAACAAAAGGAATAGTTATAGAGAAATATCGAATGAGAGATAGGTAGTAACATAAATTATCTAATAAGTGATAACATGAAGTAATAAAAATTAAAAATAATAACATGACAGAAAGGCAGTATTTAAGATAAATTATAGAGAACTATAACTAGAGGAGATTGAATTTTATAGTACTAAAGCGGTAATATTTTTTTTTTTTTAATTATTTTATTGAATTGTACAACTGTATACACAATACATCTAGTACAAGGGCTGTATGAATAAATAAATACATGAAAGGACATGTAGAGGCACTACCCATTGGGAGCACTCTAATTACATTTCTATTATAGAAGGTCCCGTGGCCATCTTCTCTTCAGACGCCTAGGAGGATTGTCCGGGATGGAATTGGATGCAAGGATGGAAACTAGTGGGTCTGGATGGGCCTGGAGTTTATTATGGAATGATTGGTATCTGGAATGGGCTAAATCGGTAACATATGGAACGTTTAGGTCATTATGGGTGGTTTTATTTGTGACAAAATAAGGAGCGTTTAGGATTTTGCGAAGGATTTTGGATTGCAAGGATTGAATACGAGAGGAATTTGATGGTTTGGTGGAGCCCCATAGTTCAATTCCGTAAGCCCATATAGGTCTTATAACAGTCACATAAATAAGCCTTTTGTAATTGATCTGTAGCCGGTAATATTTAAAGCCAAAAACTAACAAATAGAATTAGAACAAGATTAGGAATTTTATTTTATAGAGTTATAAGGAATTTTATAAAGAATAACTAATAAGAATTTTATGAGGAATAACAAGAAGTAATAAAAAGTAATAAATAACAAACTAGAAATATGAAATAACAAGAAGTAATAAAAAAGATAAATAATAACATGATATAAAGGCTATAATATATAATTTATATATAATAATATGATATAATAACATGATATTATTTAAGATATTTATTTAAAATAAATTATAGGGAACCAACGCCAAGGGGGATTGAATTGTATAATAACAAAGAGTTATTATTCAAAACCAAAATAATAACAAATGAAAAATAGGAAAAGGATTAGGAATTACAGATAATTATAAACAGTTTATAGAGTTTTAAAGCTATTACAGTATATTCTTTACTGCATGTATTACTTTTCCAGGAATATATTAGATATAATGTTGTTCTTTACCACACATTATTTTAATTTATATGTATCTTATAAATCTAGCCCTGAAGAAGAACTGCAATGTGGGTTGAAACGTTGGCTTTAAAAAAAAACTGTTATTAAGAGAAGTTTTTCTGACCTCCATCCGGGCCTTTATATCATTTTATTATCTATTAATTTTTATTACTTCATGTTAACTCTTATTAGATAATTTGTGTTACCCCGTCTCATATGTGACACTTCTCTGTAACTATTCCATTTGTTTCCTGTTAGATCTACCTGAAGGGTTCCCTATTTTCGGTTATATATTTTGTTATTCTTTACAACATATATATTATAATTTTATCAATATACTAGATATATTGTTATCATTTACCATATATTATTTTAATTTGTATGTATCTTGTATATTTAGCCCTGAAGACACATTGGCTTTGAAAATAAACAGTTCTTCTTGATAAGAGAATTTTTTCTGACCTCCACCCAGACCATTCTCTTCCTCATATACATAAGGTCAACTAATATTGTTCGACTAATAATAATAATAGAAAACTATAAATCTTACGGAAGCTGTAGTCCAGAAGTTGTCAATATCGAAGATCCTTCATGGACCCAAGGGTGGTAGTACAGAAAGAGGTCCTGAGAAGAAAAGAGATGGAAGATCACGGACCAGTGAATAGCATTCAAAAAGAGGAAAGGACGAATCCTGTTAGAGCTCCCTGTATGAAGTGGCTGAGGACTGGGAGCCATCCTGGCGGAAAACGACTCACGGTCAGCAAACCTAACTCCTATTGTTAGCGTCTATATTTGTGTGTCTTATTGTCCTTCTGTTTTTATTGGCGGATAAATGGCATTGTTGTTGTATCTGATCGTATATTTTGTGTCACCAGTCTTTTCTACATTACCATCAGGCATAATATGAAAAAAAATATTAGTTAAATAAGGATGTTGTTGGTGAATTTCTTAGCGATCAGCCGGAATGCCATATTTTATCTACACTGACCTTAAAATACTTCAGTCCCTTTTGTTTATTTTGTATCCATTAAAAGTCACTTTATGATGTTAAGGCGAATCGGATGATAATACAGTTGAGTCCTAAATTTTGACTATCCAGGTATAATTAGGACAGGGATCGTTAAAGAGTACCTGACATCGCACTGCAATGACATTATAGGCAATGATTTAGTAGTATAAATATATTCCGTTAATGAACTAAATAAGTTCCCATTTGACTGCCCAATTAACAATAATGCAGATACGTTAATAATCCATACTAAATCCGAATGCAATATAAAAATGATTTATATGGGAGTGTAGAATTTAGATTTGTTCTTTATTTCTATCGACGTTATTTTTTTTTTAAATGTAGGGTTATAATTCGTATTGATATCTGTAATATTAGCCAACTATTTTTTTTCATAAATAATAATTAAAAATTTAATCTATGACATTACTAATCTCTAAACTAGTTCCATTTTCGATGATTTATTACAATATACACTCATTCTTAATTAAGCTTTGATAGTTTAAAATGTTATATATATATATACATAAAACTAATATTTTTTTTACAACATCTCACTTCATATTTATTAAGACCTTCAAAATATTCATCACCGGCTTAATGTAAATGAGCATGTGGTCCTTTATAAAAAAATTTCTTTTTCGTTATAAAACTTATTTTTTGCCTTACCTGGGCTGAACTGACAGCCTATTTATGTTATTCTAAGAAGATGTTTCTGTATATAAACATATTTTAAAATTATTATGACATTTAACCAATTACTTTGAGGATTTTCATTGTAATGTTAATGATATATTTATAAATAAATATACAGATGTGACATTCATACCATTGCGTTCGCTTATAAAATTAAAAAACTAATTTACAGAAAAGTTTTTTTATTTTTCCACAAAAATGTAATAAATTTGTAGCACATAACTTAACTCCAAGAGTTAGTATATATTGATAAGAGTAATACAATAGAACAAATCCACCCATATTTATATAAAATATAAATATTATAAGTAAATTTATAAAAGTAATTTCGAAATATAATGTCAATTAAGATGAAATATATACATGAAATTAATATATCACGGAATATTAAATTTATTTTCATCAATTTATTTTCCACAAATTCTCTTTTAATATAAAATCTAATAATTGCTACGCTTGCTATTAATGAGCGCGATTTTATTAGAAAATAGAATAATTATAACCAGTGTTTACCTTCCCTGCAGCTGTGAATATAATATGCAGAAAAATGCACCTTATTATTCCATTAAATCACAATGATACTCTATTTTATTTGAGTATAATATCATCGAGTGTAATAGAATAATTCTTTTTTTCAACAATAGCAAATTAACCAAAAATAAATAAATTAGTAATGATGCGTAAAAACTTACTTGAAATGTTTATTCTACTGCTATTACCATTTAAAGACTGTCGATGTTCTTTGTTTTTTTCGAGTGCTGAAAGGGCCACTGATGTTCCAAAATGTTCATTTATGATCTAAAATATTCCTTTTCCTTAAGTTTATACCTGATAAATTATTAAATAAGCAAGTTGTAAAAAAATAATAGATTAATTTTCATACCACCCAAATTCTTTCCCATCCCCTGTATTATTCAGTCTCAAAAGTTTTCATTAGTACTAAGAAATAAAAAGAAGAGGATATTTAGTTTTTATGGTAAGTGTAAAAACGAACAACAAGAGTATGTTGTTTTTAACATGTACTTTTTATATTAACTTATTTAAATTAAATAATTATGAAAATAATTTAAAAAACAAAAATTGTACTAATTGAGTGAAAATAATTAATAATGGTATTTGTATAATATTAAATCAATGGAAATAAAAAATACAGATAATAATTGTGCGGTTTGTGCGCGTGTATACCCGGCTTCAACTCTACAACCTATCCTAGCAGCCCTAAGGGTTTATATAAAATGGAAAACTTCATATTCAGTCCGTTGAGAAGGTTTCGCCTTAGAGTATCTCATCAATACTTCGAATCTGACTTAAATGATTCCTGGAAATTTAGAATGTCCCAAAATGCTCTGCTATGACAAAATAATCGCGAATTTCGAAGGCATTTTAAGAAAACCGAAGGAGTTTATATTTATAGTCAGGAAAATAATATTTTAAAATAAAATTTGAAATTTTGTTTCATTAAATTGAGAGTATGATATTTATCACTAAATTCAGCGACTGGTAAATATCATATAATAATGCAATAAGGAAAAAAATTCTCATTTCTAAGAATTTGCATGACAAAAAATATTAAAATAATTTTTTATTGATGAATTTTATTGAAATATTCTAAAGTTGTATGATACAATTAAATAATTCAAATAAAATTCTTTAGCACATTACTAAGGATTTAATAACTTAATGAACAACCTTTTGGCGACTGATCAGGACTGAACACTTTCTATCCAAATTCCTAGTAGCTGCCACATTAGGACTACTTTTAAAACAATATAATACTCAAAACCCGACCTGATCCAATTTTTAAAATAAAACGGATCATAATATCCGGAATATACCCAAAAATTAATTAATCAATAAATATTTTTATTATATTTCCTTCTGAGCTAGATTGTATTATAAACTTCACTTAATTCTTCAATTATATTTCATGTAATATTCCTTCAAATATCATTGAGGTAGGCATGATTTTCTCTTAAAAACTGAAACGTTATTTATTAAATTTAATTCTTTAACCATATAGTTATTCGTAGTTTTATTTATCTTATATTGGAGTGCTACCGATGGGTAGTTTCTCCACAAGTGTTTTTCATGTCATATTGTACATATCAGCACATTTACTTGTTATAATAGCACTGTAGTTGTAAATATCAATAAATTAAACTTTTTTAAAAAATTGATCTTCGATTTTGCCAATGTTTATTGTTTGCAATGCTAAACACTAAACCATATTATCTTACATTATCTTAATGAAAAATCAAGAAGCAAAAATAAATTAAAGCATCTAATGGAATCAACAATCCTTAATTATTACTTAATTTTAAATTCATAGAATATTTTAACTGTACGTTTAAATTTCAATGTTTTATATCTGTAGCCCCTGTGAATAAGTGGTTAAGTAGAACTTTCTCCATAATGATTCTTGTACTTAGGAAATTGGAATAGTGTCATTCTCTCAGTATATAAGTGGCTCCCAGGCTTTGACTTGAACTTGGGTTATTGCTTATATTAATCCTCCGTTTCAAGCCAAAAATAATAATAATGAAACAATTCTGCTTACCTAAATACAAGAAAAGCGTAATGAAGAAAATTCAACTTAACTTCTTCATTGAAGCAGCAAAGTTTATATCTAATTAACAAATAATTTGTTTTTAAGAGAGTTAAAGATTATTTTTGTTGGAACTAATGTATGCCCATGTCCCTAAACTTGTTACAACAAATTATGTGGGCTATTCCAGAGTTAATGTATCGCTATATATTATTGAATTATTTTGAATTATTGCTCACAGATGCTATTAGCAATTAGTCATGCGGAACCGTATGCTCAAGCTTGTTTCGGGCTTCCGTTTTTCGACGGCTATAAGTCAGGAGAGAAAACACACTAAGGGTTGGAGGCGAAGGATACAGATGAGGGAAAGGACCAGTGCGGTCAAACTTGCTACAATGATGAGCCACTAAATCTGCAATGTGGATGAGGAAGGGAGGGCAAGTTTTTGATTTAGCGGAGCGGGTGAAGTGCTAACCGAGCCAGCCTGAGCTAACTCATGCTAAAACTATTAGCTGGTCATTTCCAAGTCAAACAGGGCCTCCCAATTACCGGGCTCGGACCCCAACCTCCAAACTCCCTCCCCATGTCTCCAAAACGAACAACGCCGATTGAGGAACGGCCAGTGTGGCTGTCTTGGTGTCGTATACATTAACACTTCTCGATACAATTACTTCTAGATTCAGGAAGTGAGTTCATTTCCTTTAATCAGAACACTCAATATTTTAAGTTTTTATTGTATCCCTTTTAATTGTATTTCCCAATGAATTAGGCATGGGCAAGATGATAGTTACCAACTTCGATTAAAGTCTTCTTTCTGTTTTTAAAAATATTGCAAAACAGAATTGTGTACTTATTCCGTAGGTTGCCAGATTGCTGGTAGAGGAAGTTAAAGCCAAGTTAAATGACGTCACATTACGGCATTGATACATCCAGAGCTCATCTGTATCGGTGGGGTTCCTCACGGTTTCTTCCCGATAATTAAAAATTCAATTTCCTAGGATATCCATTTACTCATTTTATTATTAGAACCTGGTACAATTTTCTGTTCCTTTACATATATCAGAGGTTACATTACGATAGTTGAAATTAATCACTCTTGAAATGGTCACTCTATAAATAGTGTCTATCTTTATAGGATCTTACCTGAATAACTGTTTCATTTCATGCATCCTTTCCGTTCACGACTCCTACTATTTATTTCCCTATGTTTGGACGTTTGGTGGTCAGTGCTTATATTAAATTATTTGTACGTGTTAACTTCGTTGTTTTACAATCAGTATATAGGTAGTCTTAGTAAAGTAGTTGCAATGTAAAAGAAGACGACAGTATATAATTGCTTACAATAATTTTAATATAATTAATATCTAAACCTTTCATGGCTTAGACATAATAGGAATACATTTTTTTTTTAATATATAATTATAATAATATATGAGAAATAAAATGGCCCGGGCAGAGGTAGAAAAAAATCTCATAAAAAGGGAGTACTGGTTGGAAAGCCAACGTTACGAGCCACATTGCAGGTCTTCTTCAGGGCTTATAATGTGGTGTCAAGTGTTGAGGCATAACTGACTTTGACAACTAACTTTTTTTTTTTTTTTACTCCTTTTCCTGCCAGAATGGCATACAGGGTTTGTCTCCAGTGGGGGTACACCACTGGAGACACTGTTTCGGGATTTTTTTATTTATTCTGTTTTATATAATTTTTTCATAAAATCCGCTGGAACTATGGTGTAGCCCGGTGCACGGTTGTGCACCTTAGAGCTACACCTTATCCTTCCCGCCGTCTTCTTCCTTTTTTATCCTCAGCCAACCTCAGTCCGGTGGTCTTCCCGGTGCTGGTCTCCTCCTGGTGATCAGGAAGTGGGCTGGACCTACGGCCTCCTTCCATCCGTATACGTATTCCCTGAACCTTGCGTAGTTAACCTCCTCCACAAGCTCAGGGAACACGTCCTCGGTGATGTTATATATCCCGGTTTGCGTGGATAACCTCGCGCGCAGGGCGTCGTATGCGGTGCATGATGCTACTACATGCTCGGCAGTTTCCGGAACTCCACAGCTGGTGCAGTTTGGGTCCAGGTCATATCCGTGCTGGCTCAGCTTCCATCTGAACCCGCCGTGCCCCGTGAGGATCTGTGACATCCAGTAATCAGGAAGGACCCATTTGGCTCTTAATCTTGACTCGACGGTGGGAAAGTACTTCCTAAGGGTGCTCCCTTTTCCGGATGCCACCCACAGTCCATTCCACTCCGCCAATGAGTCCCTCCTGAGCTCTTCCTGCCATCTGCTCGGGTTTCCCCGGATCTTCTCCTGGATTCGCTCCGGAAGAGCTGCCAAGCCTCTTCTCTTAACATCGTGCTTTGTAGCATCTTCACCCAGCAGGAGGTCAACAGGCATACCTCCCGCCAGGATCTGCACCGCCTCGTGGGAAGTTGTGCGGTACGCCCTGGTCACTCGTAGCAGAGCCGTTCTCTGTGCCGCTGCCAGCTTCCTTCTCTGCCGCTGTGAGAGGTTCACGCCCCAGAAGGGAGACGCGTATCTCAGGATACCCAAGGTGACTCCTTTATAAATAGTCATGCTGACTGGGTACCTGAGGCCCCAAAAGGCTCCGCCAATCCGACTAAGGCCGTTCATTGTCTGGCTCACCCTTGTCGCCAGGTGGTCCAAGTGAGGGGTCACATCCAGGTGTCTTCCTATCCTTACTCCGAGGTAGGTGACCACCTCACTTGCCCGAATCCTATCCTCGTTTACACGGAATGTGATAGGGTGAGCTCTATCTGTTTTTCCGCGCAATAGAACGGCCTGTGTCTTGGCGGCTGCCATCCTCAGCGTCTTCCTCTCACACCAGGCTCCTACCAAGCTGGCACATCTCTCCGCTTCCACTGTGATCCCGGCTCTGCTATTCGCGTAGACTATCGCTGCGAGGTCATCCACGTACGCCGTGGCAGGGAACCGCTCTTCCTCCAGGACGCCGAGCAACTCGTCGAAAACAAGCTTCCACATGGCCGGTCCTAAGACCGAACCCTGTGGGCATCCTCGCTCCACCCTGTCCTCACACCTGTGGTAGCTACCCCGGACCGTGACTCGTCTATCCTCGAGGTAGCTCTTCACCAGGGCGAAGATATTGCTCGGCGCCTCGTGCCTATGGACAACTAACTATGGGTCGAAACGTTGTCTTTCCAATAAACAGTTATCCCTATTTAAGTTATTGTCTTTTTTACCTCCTCCCGAACCGTTTTCTTCCTCATTTTATTTTTTTGTTTCTTGTATGTAAACATATTGAGTTGAACAACGAACTCAATTCAGATTTCCCTGATTCTCATGGAATTCTTCAGATCAATGATATACTTCATGTAATGTTAGGATAATAACGCCAAGACACTGCAGCAAATAATACATATACTGATATTAGGGTGGAAGTATTTAAGGCAATCCTCAACCTATTTTTATATTTTTTGAAAATTGAACTAATACGAGCGCTTGATGATTCGGGATATAAAACCTACAAATTATAAATTGTAACGAACAAAATTAAAATGTACCTAGTGATGAAATTGTTCTTTCAATATATCCCAAACCTGAGTACAGGAACAAGTCTGTAACTTCGCACTGTAATGCTTTAGGGATTCTGATTTCTTCCGAAAGCAATTTTCACTAGTCAATATTATATACTTCGATCATCTAATTTTGAACGTTTAAGTACTGTTTTGGATCACAAACCACACAATCTAGTGTCAGGTTAGGCATAAATATTCAAAATTAATCAACGATTTGTCCAACAAGAGAGGATAAACATAAATCTGAAATAGCATTTTAAATAAATGTAAATTAGCGGCGGGAAATAGATGTCTGTTCGCTGTACAGAAAATATTGTGCTGTAAAAGGATGTCAAGGAAGGATATTATATATAAAACAATTGTGAGACTCATTGTGGCTTACGGATGCGAGGCCTGGTCACTGAAAAAATATTGCAAAAGAATCGTTAAAGTCAAAAGAAAAGACCTGGGTAAAATTTTTGGACCTATCAGAGTGGAGGACAAGTGGAGAATTAGGTCCAATAAACAGCTTAGGGACCTACACGAAGAGCCCGATATAGTGAAAGTCATCCAGCTCCAAAACATTACTATGGTTGGGGCATGTGGAGAGGATGGACCCAACGAGAACTCCAAGAAGGATGATTTATGAGATACCGAATGAGGGTTCAAGATTAAGAGGGAGTGCGGCTCGACGCTGACTTGAAGGCGATCGGTATAGACCGCTGGAGAAGCCTTGCGGCGGACAGAGACGAATGGCAGAAGAAATTAGCAGAGGCCAAGGTTCATCATGGATAGTAGAGCCCAGTAATAAATAAATAAATTTATTAGAAGAATTGGACTTATATTTGTTATAGAAATACGGTTTTGTGAACACTAAGAATGGACTTTAGGTCCGTAGATTTTCCTGGTCAGAAGCAGATTATGCGATGGAGCAAAAACATGGTTCGCAGATTCAAAGGAATCATATTAAATTGACTACATGTTTGGGTTTGAGAATTTTCGAGCCTAACAGCATATTTTGTTTAGCAGGTTGAGGTGTGGTGGCACATGATATTTCTGTGTATAGTGAATATTTCAATATGTGTCGGTATGATTATTTTACATTTTATACTGCAATTTAAGCAGAATGGAGAGAGGAATAAACATTCAAGGCACTAAAGAAGGAAATTTCTCGTCAATTTTTAGATTAAACAGGCTTTTAGTAAATTCCGATCCCTTGCTAAGCTGAAGCAGACCGCAGCCACATAAGAAGAGTACTTTTTTTTCTCTTTCTTCTAAAGCCTAAAGCTTTTAGCTTTCTAAAACGTAATGTTTAAGAAGTGAAGGCAGTCACAAAGGATGATGAGAAGATGCTTAAATTAGATATTGATCAATTATGTATTGCCATACGAAAAATTAGAAAATGTAGTTTTAGGGAGATTGCTTTAACATGTAACACATTAATTTTAATAATCTGAAATATGCCCAACATAGATTACAATCTTGGTTAGATGAGTAGGTATTTATCGAAAAGTTCCAATAAATGTTTCCGTTGTATGAACAAGTATTTATTTTCAAAAAGTATTTCCGAAATTCCTTTGTCGTGCATCGAAATACCGGGAGGGGTTTCTCATGGGCTCCCCCATATTCAATGAAATACCACGTGTTTATTCGGATTCAGCATTTCAATAAGCTAAAATATTCATGCCACGCTTCCAGATGGTTGACTTTTCTCTCAATAACTTTGCTCTTTTTGGTGGTAGAGGATGTGCATTGTCATATAGACATTGACAATTTAAAAAATATTATAATTGTTTTTATATAGCTGGTGTATCATATTGTTAGTAGGCTTTTATGAAAGAAAATTTATGTAAAAAGAACAAAAATTCAAGTTTTACGACTGGAACCACAAATTCACCCAAAACTGGGAGAATATCAGGAGATTCCGATCTTAACAATACTTCTTCTTCTCCTTCTAGTGGCACGACAGACGCCGAAAGCGGCCCTTGGCCAGCTCAACCATTTTGGCTCAGGATTGACTATCTGCAGCTTAGGCTAATTTTATTTCTCCTTGTCTAACGTCTGTCAGTACATTGTCCCTCCACCAAGATCTAGGTCTTCCTCTAGGTCTGGTCCCGACTGGAGTATTTTTGTACACCCTCGAGGGACACCTTCCATCCTCCATCCTAATAACGTGTCCCAGCCATTTTACTCTCTACACTTTGAAAAAATTAGAAAGGCTGAGATCTTGGTATTCCTTATACAACTTCATATTCCGACGTGACACCAGGGTCTATTTTCTTCGATAAGCCCCATTATTCGTCTCAGGACTTTTCTTTCGAAGCGGTATACCTTCTGTGCATCGGAATTGTTGAGAGTTCAGGTCTCACACGAATAGGATGCAACTGGCCGTATGAGGCATTTGTAATTCTGCATTTTCGTGCACACCTACTCCTTATAGTTTTGACGAAGGGGAAGTACGCTCTGTTTGCTGGCACCAGTTTATTTTTTATTTCAGCCTCCTTGTCCATGTTTTCTTTTATAGTAGATCCCAGATATTGAAAGCTAGGGACAACCTGGAAAGTCCAGATTCCTAGCTGTACTTGTTCCTTATCTTTTCTCCTGATCCATATCATCTTTATTTTATTCTTATATAGCTTCAGGGTCTATCTTTAAAAAAGCCACCTCTACACTAGCTATTGATCTACCAATAAAGGCCACATCACCCGCGTTTGTTAGTACTTGTACCATTCTTGTGAATACAGTGGCGTTATGATCCAATCCTGTCCTGCTTATTATTCTATGAAGGACTATGTTAAACAGTAGTGGTCCCAATGCGTCACCCTGCCTTAGCCCTCCATTGACACTGGACGGTCCCCAACTCTTTCCCATTATTCGGACTTGGCTAGTATTAAGAATGCTTCGGAAAATGATAATCAAGTATTATTTCTGCACGGCAATAAGATATCGTCATCTCATTCTTTGACTTTTGAAAGGTATATCGAATCATTGAAGAGAGACACTTAGGGAATTACTGAGGGAATATGGACTCGATCAAAACACCCTAAAGCTAATTAGGCTGACGCTAACAAACACTATATCAAAGATTAAATTCCGAGGAGAGAACCCTTCCTGATAAAAACACGTCCGACAATGTACAACGTGGTTCTAGATAGGATCTTGTAGATATTATGAAAAAGTAGTGACTTCAGTGGTATAATTGGAAGTCAAAATAAAATCCTAAGTTCCCGGCCCTCACAGATTATCTGCACTCCGGACTGAAACGGAACGGTAAGCAGTAAGACAGATAAATGAACTACAATTAAACAGATATTTAAGAAATGAGGGCTATTTATCTCTTTTAAAACACAGAGTTGATTGGAACCGTCATATAGATGGTAAGTAAAAGAAAAGACTTAAACTAGAAAAATACATCAATGTCACCAAATATGATGAAAACGATGGCCAAAATAAAGCACTATAATGCTGTTATATATCCGGTGGTCCTATATGGTGTGGCGATCAGAAACCTGGTGAACCGTGAAATGCTACATTAAGTTGGAAGGAGAATACTCAGAAGAATTTCAGGCCTTAGAGTGGTACAGGAAAACTACCAGGGGTCACCTCTCAGTCCTGACTGAGAGGCGACCCCTGGTAGCTCAAATAGTAAGAGCGCTGCCATGGAGAAGTGGGCGACCCGGGTTCGAATCCCGGCCTGGGCCTAATCTTTTCTCTTCAAAATAAAAATACATAAAACTTGATTTGCTTGAAATCTGATTTAAAACAAACTTAAAAAAGATAATGAAGAGTTATTTATACCATTCATCGGTATGAATTTTACTATATATAATTTATATTATTCGATTCACAGAAAGATACTTTAACGTTGTAAAAGTAGTTCATTATCCATTTCACCAATATCCATATCACTATCCCCTGAATATAATTTTTGAGTCTCGTGACGACGTCTCTGTGTGGGTTCCTGCGTCTTTTTTATAAATTAAAAACGGTGCTGCTGAAAATCCTTATTAAAACAGGATGTTAGGTGTAGTTGTGCAAGGTCTAGTTTTAGTCAAAATATGCGAGCAAAAAGACATATATCCCTTGCTATGTTCAAATACAATCTAAAAATATAAATAATTAAAAGCTGAAAGTGGAGGTTGAAAATTACAGCAGTTAAGACCGAGACTTGTTTTACAAACGACAGGTAGTGGGCCAAATGCTGGAGATTAGAAACAGGGAGCGCCATACTTCATCCGAGAATGAGGACAAGCAAAGAGGGAATGATATTATTGTATGCAGCGTGATATACTTAACCCCATTAGTATCTAGAGCACTGTAATGTCGGAAACCTCCGATTTCAGATTTTTTACTATAGTATGTCATTGGCTTGAAAATACTGTACAAATTATAGTTAGGTCCTTAAGTAGGGCGCTCAAGAGTTAGTATAGAACTTGTTCGATCGGAAAACAAATACACTTCTTCAGAAACGGAGCGAAAAATTATAAATATGTGGGATTACATGAAGTTGCAGACAAAGTTAAATATTCTTTGCACACCATAGACGTTTGCTCTGAGCTGAAAGACAGCAGATTTGAGGGAAAAGATTAGGAAAAATAAAAATATTCAGAATCGAAAGGATTTTTTCATGGTTGTGGTCCAGCAGAAAGGCAGATGTAGAGGAATATGAATACAGCATTTTATTAATTAACAAGGAATAATTTAAATAATATGTACGGCTTATTTCAAAAAGTTTACGTTTGTTACATCATTTAATTGTAGGTTTATAAAAACCTTTTACAAACTATACCGTTGTAGGAAATGAAACTCTAATGGTTTTAAATACAGTACATGCCTTTTCGCAATTAATGGTTACAACGACATTCATCTCTCCATTCAGCAGAGAAATTGGATATATCTGACCATAAGCAAGAGATGGGTAAATAAAAATGAGGGCTATTGGAAATGAAAGGCAGTCAGAGATATGTGAGGGGGGTAATCAGAGAGTCCACGGCCGCCAGCTATAAATCAGATCCAAAAAGAGAGGACCAATTAAGATAGGAGCAAAGCCCCCTACAGCTAGCCACTATATCAGCGCGAATCCAACCCACTCCTCTGTCCTACTCCCTCTTCTCAATTGAAATCCAAACTCGGAATTAAAATATACTTACATTTATCCTCAAAGGCAATAATTCTATCGTATCAGTTAATAAATTCCGAGTGTAGGGCCTATTAAAATTCAATGATTCCTCTCATGATTCAAATATTTCTTGTTGAAATAAATTTTATAAGGCCTTCAATTCTATTTGCCATCAAGGCGTGCCCCATCCATAACGATATTAAGTCGTCATAATTGCCCATTGTCCCATTTGATATCTAATTCATTCGATGTTTGAAGTTGTAGCTTAACGTCATTATGCCACGCCATTAGAAGGATGAGGGGTGCCAGCCATTCATCGGCGAATTCTAATGGAGGGACCAGCAATTAGAAATAAATTGACCTCCCACATGTGTATCTCGACCAAGGCGCAATATACTGTACTAGTTAGCGTATGGGCTAGCTTTTATGGTGTAGCTTATTGGTTACAACGGTTGTACAATTATTGTGGTGCTGTGTTTACAACGTTTTGCCAAGTAACACTGGAAATCTCTGACATTAATAATCATAAAATAATTTCATACGATATCTAATCGTATAGTTAACAAACAGTAGGCTTGACTGTATTAGCCCAGCTTCGAGGTAAGTCACGATAAGTTTTAACTCTTCATTCGTTCCCGTTTTAATATCCTCCAAAAAAAAAATAATCGTGAGGTTTATAATGGGAATAAGAATGTAATTATGGAAAATTAGTATATTTCGATAATCATTTTATCATGGCATGAACGTTTCAACAAACTATATCATCTATAAATACTTTTATTTAGACCGGGGTCGGTCCTTACCTAGGACAAATCTGTTCTCTTCAACGATCCCATGTCCTAGGTAAGGAGCGACCCCGGTGGGTCAAATGGTTAGAGCATTGCCTCGGTGCGGCGGAGATCCGGGTTCTAGTCCCGGCTGGGGGCAAATCTTTTCTCTTCAAAATAAAAATATTTAAAAATTAAAGCAATGATTAAAAATTATAATAAATTATATCATCTATTCTTTCAAAATATATCATCTACACTTCGAAATATTGGTATATACGTATATTTATTGATGGAATGATTAACGACGAATGATTGACCAAATAAAACTTTCCCGTAATTACGTTATTTTTTTCCATACTAATGCTCACGATTATTTTTATTTTCGATGGTTTTAAAAATGAAACGAGTAAAAAGTAAAAATTTCTGGTGGAACTGATATAGACTTGACTTGTAATTATATTTATTGTGAAATTGAACGACATAGTAAACATAGATATACTAAGAGATTTTCTGTGTGAACTAACTAGATTGACTATTAACTATTGCCTATCAATGTAACTTATCAACTAACATATTGTTAAACCTATTTTTCGCTTATCTATACACTTATCTATAAACTATCCATACTCTGTCATACCGTCTACTCTCTTCACTACATACTATCTGTTCTCTCTCTCTATCTATCCTCTTATCTCTAATCTGTATTTTAGAGGTGGTATTTAGGCATATAAAAGAGGAGGGGAGATGAAAAATCTTTACATTGCTGACCACAAGGGTCAACTACCAGTGGTAATATCCTGAGGAACAAGTTAATTTAGGTCATCGAACTGTACAGTATTTATTTGAGCATATTCCACGAAATCAGCATGCAAGTGATCATGATTACTATAAATCATAATTAGAATATAGTGTAGTTGTACTTGCCAATACTAAAGTCACCTCCAAATTAAAAACATTTTTAAATAATATATTTTTTTTTTAAATAGAAAAGAATTTCCCTGGCCGGGATTCGAACCCGGGTCGTCCACCTCTCCGTGGCAGCGCTCTTACCAATTGAGCTACCAGGTGTCGCCTCACAGTCAGGACCAATCTGTTCTCTTTACCGATCCAATATCCCCGTGTTCTCGCAATTTTGCGATGTATACACGAGGAAGAATCTCCATATAGCATTACTTAATTATTAACATTGAACATTATTTCTCTTCAAAACAAAAATTAAAACAATTAATAAAATGTTACTAAAACAATTAATAAAATATTAATAAACAAAATTATAAATAATATAATGACGTAAGTCAACAAGACCCTATTTAAAGTAATGTTCAATGAACATTCTCCCTCGTGTATTTCTCGCAAAATTGCGAGAACACGGGGATATAGGATCGGTGAAGAGAACGGATTTGTCCTGTTTGTGAGGTATGGAGTAGATATGGAGGCATTAGCAAAGTTAGGTGAAAATACTTATGTCTCCCTGAGAATAATCCACTATCCCACGCTATGTTTCCACTAGAGTCAAAGAAATAAGCAGGTATGTATACATAGCCCTATTTAAGAAATTAGCCCTATTAATTCTCTGTTTTTCTAACTTTAAATACTTATAAGTTTTAAGCTTCATAAATAATTTTAATTACCGATGAGCGAGCGATAAGTAATCTAGAGTTTCATTTATTTGTTATACACTGACAGACGAACAATTCCACCCACTTGATTTTTTCATGTTTTCATCTAAAATATTTCTGCTTTGGAATGGTATATTTTTTTTAATCAATAATTATGTATTTTCTTTATTTGTTTTCAAATAGGAAAGTCAATATAGAGGATAATAACTCCTAATCCTAGATTCAATGAAAGGACTGTAGATTCCAAAGTTCACTTTCTATTAAAAGGTTTATTCAGTGCCATTTGTTCAGTGCCGTTAGTTGAAGCAAATTTCTTAATTTCAGGCTTTTAATTCTAAGTATAAAAATGCCCCTTCGTGCTAAAGATGCTGCGCGTGGTTTGCCACTTATTGATGTTGGACGTTCCATTAGATATGGAGCTAATGCCATCGGAGTTCCCTATGAAACTTAACGTTACGCCATGGAAGGCCCGGTTTTGGATGGCCAAGGGTAACATTACTACAGGATGATCGTTTTTTGACTTAAAGAATTTTACGAAACCTACAACTTACCTTTGTTCAAGCATTTCATCAGCTCGAAGTAATTGGAGATGTGCGTATTTCTGAACGTACTCCTCGGAGAAGATTAAATGGGCATGGATTAATGCCTTTTCCCCCCAGTAAGAGGACCAGAGTTGATCAGAACTCACAGAGTTACACGGTTGGCTTTTGCTCGAGACCACAGCCATTGGACTATGGACGAATGGAGTACTGTACATTTTACAGATTAATCAAGATTTGCTCTTCGATCTCCTGACGGGCTTGAAAGGGTGTGATAGAGAAGAAATGAAAGATATGCAGCCTGTAATTTTACCCAGAGCCAACCTTTTCAACGTGCAATCTGGTTGAAAAAAAAAATTTCTCTTTGAAAATCGAATGCGAAAAGTAGAATACATTTTTTATACACACAATTAACAAAGAGAGACTTGATTTGGAAGAAGTAAATTTATTTTTTGTCGAATGGAGAACTCTACTCTCTATTATATACATTTAACTATCCAGACTATAGTCTTAAATGGCCGTTGTAAGGAAACTTTCCGTGACACATTTCTGCCTCCTAGAAAGTAACGACATATTTTCCTGGGTTAAAAACCCACGTCGTACGTAATACCAGGATATGTCGTGAACCCATACGATAACAAATGCATGTTTATCACGTCCACTCACGCTGCCAATGATCTATTCGGCACTTGCCCCACATATCCAACTATTTGACCTTACGAAAGTCAAAAGGCCGAACTGTATGAATTTAAAAGAGAAAATTTTAGACTGGGTGTTATTTGACGTTGTGTGGCCACGAGCGAGTGCGTGAAATTTAAGCTTTATAAAGTTTCTATGAACAGACGGATAACTCGGTCACTGAAATTAGGGACCAATGCCAAATTGTTTGTTGGAAGCGCTAGGTTTGTTAGTTTTCACTTAGTTGATTAAACATAATGGTTCTTTACCTCCTATTCAAGTTAGATATAAAATATGAGGTAGAAGGGGTCCGTGGGAACAGTCTTCCGAAAAATTATACTTTTCAGTTTAGAACTCAGTTCTCTCCTGGAAATTATCGTTGCATTCTATAACCATATCTTATCACAATTTGCTAAGTTTAGAAATTCCCGTAATTAAGTGTGGTGAGTTTAATTAATCCTCTTTGAACGCGTGCTTCTGTTATAAGGTGACTCAGAAACCCTAAAGAGAGTTACTATTTTTATATTTTGTAATACAATATAAATAAATATATTTTAGTCCATAACATTCCTAAAAATATAAAAACAAAAATTGTACATTTAATTATCTACAGAAATATATGTGTGAATGTTTACCAGAGGAAATCTACTTTCTCACCAACCAAAATTGAGGCCAAAACTGTGATGCTTTTCGCTTTTTCTATCTCAATCACTCAGGATTTGGATATCTAGGTATCGGAAGACTACTACGGAGTATCTAGCTACAGCCAAGATGATATTAATTGTATTTACCTAAAGGTCCTGCGACTACCACATATTAACTCATTGAAGGAGATCATTTCGGTTGAGATTGAAAAGAAGGTTGGAAGTAATTACAGAAACTAAAGTTAATAAACGCTGTGCCGACTGGGAAGCGTCTGAGGGACAGACCGAGACGTAGGTGGGAAAAAGTGACCTGGTGGATTTAGTTAGTGATCCGTGGTTTGTAACAGAGAGGTTTGTAAGCAGAGATTGGTGCCGTCAGCATCGAGCCTTACGGTTCGATAAGCTTGATTATTATTATCCTTAAAAAATCCCAAGGTTCACCAGCAGGATGTTACGAACCCGCGATCTTGGAATTAGAAGGTTGTTAAGCTAACCACTAAACCACAGGTCGCCCCCACCCCCTGAAACGTTTTGATAAAGTTTCGGCAATATGCAATTTAGGTTTAATCGCAGAAATTGAAGGTATGAAGATGTAACTCAAGGGGAATTGAGATTTATAACCTAATTTTGCCAGAATTACTTGTGCGAATAATTCAAACTTCGTATGTATAAATATATATTTTTTTTTTCATGAAAGTATGGTTTTTGAAAGACTTTGAAAGCCTTAAAACTCCACTATCTTTTTTATTATTAGTGGAGTTGAAGTAATGTTAGTTACTTATGAGGACCACACAAGCAGACCAATTAAAACGAGGCACTGATCTTATCTCTGGTGCTGAGGGCTACCTAAGCCTCTGATATCCTGCCTGGCTTCGGGCCAGTAACCTGAGAGTTAGCATTGTCTTGTGCTTTGATGCCACTTGTGAAGTGCCATCCTAGGCCAGTCAACTGAGCCGACTAAATTACTAAGATATTTGAGCTTCTTTATAACAAATGTGAAATCAACGCTTACTATGATTATTCGTAGTAACTCAACATAGTAGCTTTATGAAAATTTAGGTTTTTTTAAATGGAGGACATTATAGAAACCAAGAATGGTTTATGTACTCTCTAGAATCGATCAAATATATTTATAAAACTATATTTCCACTAACACATTAATTTGATACCCTAAAAGTTATAACCATGTCTAGTTATTGAATGAAAACAAGCTAGATCTAAACTTCGGCAGACATTACAACGATTGTGCAGGTAGGTGATCGCGCGCAATCGCCAAATTTTCCCCCCTTTATGATGGGTACACAATTTTAGAGGCGTGGTAGTCTATCCCAAATGTCATAGGATTCATCTCCTGCCCTTAATAATTAAATGAAAGTCTGCAAGCAAGCGGGACCTCAACGCGCAACTATGCTCCCACTGAGTCACTCAAACTAAACTAAAAGATTTTTAAACATCAACTTCAAACCTAGGACCCAACTTTATATAAAAGCACATAATTACGAGGATGACATAATAAAAAATTAGTGGTTCTGTATCTATATGAAATTATTTCATCGACAAGAAAACATTTCTAATATCAGTAGCGTTTACATACTAATGATTACTTATTTCGGTTCAATTGATTATTTTATTTTTTACAACATTACTATTTAACATATCCTTCTATTGGCAGGGAAAACAATAATTAGAGAATTTCATTAAAAAATGCCAAAAAAATTAATTAAAATTTGTACCGGATATTTTCCCTCACCACCATTGACCCGTACGGCCGGCCAGATCAAGGATTCGGAAATTCGTTCAAGCTGTTCCTTTATTACAAAATGGTTTCTGATGTAACGGTATGAACTATTTTTTTACGCCGGACTGTCTACAAAGTACTAGAACCATTCTCACCTTTGACAAAGGGTAGGTATAATGTTTATTGCCGGGAAAGTGCGGGTGTAAGACCAGGCACCTGTGGGGTTGTAGGAAGAAAAAAAAATTTATAAGTCAAGAACTGTGAAATTCTGAAGGGGTTCCCTAAGGAGCAGGTAGTTTAGGAAGAGGCTTAATTGCTATTTACGACCTGTTGTTAGCTCCTACGGCTCCTTCCCTACCCAAACCCTTCCTCTAAACTTGTCCGCAAGAAAAAGAAAAAAAATAGGAAAGTTACGTTTCCTTTACAGGCTAATGTAGCTGGTATTATTCCTGTTCTCTTGTCTTCTTCTAGCCCAAATATCTACCCTTTAACCATTTAATATAATATTATAATAGTTAAGATAGGACCAATATTAAATAAAATAGTTTCATAATAAAAAATGTTTCGGTACGTGTTAGATACTTTGCTGTTTCATAGGACAGAGGTTGTGCAGGGACGTGATTTGATCTAGATCACGCAAAGACCGCAAGTTTTTTATTAACTATTTTTCTCTTGGTGTATTATATTAGGTTTATCAAATTTAAATGTATGTTGTGCCTTTCTAAAATGTGTAGTGAGAGTTGTTTGGTCTGGTTTATTGGGAGTTTTTTTATCATTGAATCACAACTATATTTGTGTTGGTACACTCTACGATTTAAGTATTGTTCCGTTGTTCCGAAACAGGATTTACCGCATTTATCTTCACATTGTATTTCGTACAAGACATTTGATTTTAACTCTAATTAATCCGAATCTTTGGTTTTTTTAAATAGTCTTGACACAGTGGCTGTGTTTGTGAAAGTAATCGCGGAGTCAATGTTACTTTTATTACCGGTGAGTGAGTGTTTTTGCTGGTCTTTCTGAAAGTGTTGGTATATAGGGTATTGTTTAGTATTTTTTTAGGATTGGTTTCATTTAGGTTGTTTTGGTTAGAAAGTGTTTTTAGTAAATTACGAAGGAGGCTGTGCGGATAACCATTCTTTAATAAGAGGTCCACTACGTTGTTTTCGGCTGTTTTTTGGTTTAATGGGGATGATACTTTTCTCGCGCGATTTATTAGGTTATTAGCCATATTTATTTTATACCTTTTGGGGCATTGGCTTGTGTAGTGTATGTATCGACCAGAGTGAATAGGTCCAACATTTATTTTCTATTTCTCCGTTAGATTTTCTGATTAAGAGCAAGTTTAAAAATGGTATTTTATTATCGTTTTTCAAATTTAATAGTAAAGTTTAATCAAGTGGAATATTTATTAAATTCATTTAAAATTATTTACTTTTCTTTGTTTTCGGTTGGTATCGCTGTTATTATATCATCCACATATTTAAATAGAAACGGGATATTAAATGGTATTTTTGGTATGACTGTATTTAACAGTTCTTCTAAATAAATATCAGCCAAGATATGTGAAATAGGAGATCTATTAGCCGGCAGCCGAAATTTTGGATACAAAATTTTTCATTGAATTGAAAATATCCTCTATCTGTACATAGGGGCCAGTAATTGTAGAAATAGTTGTTTGGGGATTTTTGTATGCATTTTTAATTTATTCCAATTTTTCTCCATTATAGTTTTTATTTTGGATGTTTAGTAAATAAAGATGATGCATCTAATGAAATTAATTTATAACCTTTAGGAATTTTAATATTTGTGATTTTTTTATGAAATTCGAATGATTAAGATTATATTTATTTGTAGATATGTGATTTAACAAATCGGCTAAGTATTTTGAAGGCCATACGTCGGTGAATTTATGAATGATACTATGGGTCTGACTGGGTTTCCGGGTTTATGATTTTTTATAACTGAATATAATTTTGGGGAAGTCGGGAAATTAGTAATGCGTTTTTTGTATGTTTTTATGTCAATGTAATTATTCTTTTTTAATTTTCCTAGAGTTATGTTAGTATTTGTCATCAATTTATGTGTAGGATTGAAACCGACCTTTTTATAAGTTTGCACATCATTTACTAATAACTGAGTTTTATTTATGTATTCGTCTTTGTTGATCGCGACAGTTTGGTTTGTTTTGTCGTTTTTTTTTTATTATAATATTAGGTTGTGTTTTTAAAAATTGTTTGGCTTTTTGGTAAATTTTTGTGTGTTAAAATCTTTCTTGTTATTATTAGGTTTATTAATTTTGTAATTTGTAATTATATTAAAGCATTTGCCTCTTATTTCATCCCGATCAGTTTCTTCTACATTTTTTTGTATTATATTCAATGTCATTAATGATAGATATTACGGGTAATTGATTTGGTTCATAATTTATACAATATTTAGGGGCCGAGAGAGAAATACTGTATTAGTAAGATTAACGAATCACTTATCATTTCCTACATTAGCCGATCTTTTATTATTTGCTTTTGATATATTTTTTATTTGATTTTCTTTTATTTGTTAAAATGTATTATTTATGTATTATGAAAATTTTCGTAGATATTTTTGGCATTATTTTACGCAATTCGGTTTTGTAGTTTTCAATGTCTTTGTTTAGTTTGTCTACTTTAAATATTGTGCTATTTATTTCAATAATTAAAATGTGTTTTTAAACCTATAGAGGGCTCTATTGAATTCTATCTGATATTTTTTTTCAATTTTTCAAGTTGTATTTATACGTTTGAATGTATTATCGATGTATGGTGGTAACAGTTCTTCTGACCGGCATCATCATAAAAATGTTCTATTATATTTAGGGGAGGCTAGTTTTTTATATGAGTTTTGAAAACCCATCATCAGTGAACATGTATGTGTACCGTGGGTCTGTTTAATGTCGTCGTAAAATCCCATTTCCTCATATATCTGTAGATTTTCAATATACACTCATAAAGTAAATATTGGTTTCTACTTATCTTGACTGTTATGGATGTATTATGTTTTGGTTCTTGAGTTTCAATCCTTCTTTAAACTTCTTTAGGCGACGTTTCGAGACTAGGTAACGGAATATAAAAGAAACGATAACTATAGAAAAATATACAAATCGCGCTGTAAACAAAAAATCGGATGTTCAAAGTCTAAGATCGTCTTATGCAAATTTAATTAATTCTTAATGAAATAATAATAAAATTAATATAATATGAGTCAAAAATTCAATAAAACTACTGTTCTTTAAAATAGATTACTTACTCGTTGATCATAGTTATTGCAATATATACATTTTATGATATATTGCGAAGTAACTGATTAATGATAAACTGATCTATTCTTTGGAACTTGTAAATACCCCCTATTAAATAACAACTAACACGTGTCATTTTATATTTATTTTAGTGTGCTATTGTATGTTTTTACTAAAGCTCATTTTTTCACTGTTAGGGCTTGAGTATGTGACTAACCTAGTCTCGAAACGTTTAAAAAGAAGTTTAAAGAAGGACTGAAACTCAAGAACCAAAACATAATACTTCCATAACAGTCAATATATATATATGTTTATTGGTTTGGCTGGACGAACCAACGCAAACATATGTGCAACGGACGTTTTAGAAAGACACCTTCAGACACAAAGTCAACAAGTGGGAAGTTACATCAGAGCAACCAAACCAAAAGCAACGCAGACAGATGTGGTCGGAAGTAAACAAGCCTTCTCAGAGAGAATGAAGGCCTATTGGAGGAACAGGAAGAACCCAAAGAAGGATTGATTGAGTTGTTTGCTTGACGTCTTCCACTAATGGGAGAATACGCTAATAAGAATAAATAATATACATATCGGTTTCTACATTACTTGACTGTTAAAGATAATTTATACTTGTGGTTCTTGAGCTTCACTCAGTTCTTTTAACTTCTTTTTGGCAACATTTAGAGACTATGTTGGTCTCATAATCATGCCCTATTGAATAAATTAAATAACACACTAGTCTAAATATAAATTGACACGTGAGAAATGTTAATACATAAGTAGTACTTACAAAGAATGGGTATTAACACATTAACCAGTCAAATACATTCCAATAATCGCAAGGTATATATTAACAAGGTGGTCTCGTAATTCTTCTGGAATATCTTTTATTCTACTTTTACTAATGATATTAAATTTTGAAAAATAATTCAAATATTTTCGGTTTTCGTTAATGACTTAAGTTCATCATTAAAAAAAAATTATTTAACAGAAAATAATTTTAAAAGTTTCCACCGAAACTACATTTCAAACTACATTTAGAAGCGACCTTACTACAATTCCTAATTCGATTCATAATTGTCTCCACTACCTTTACATTGACGGTTGTACTGTCTGATCTAATCTTTCTATATACTTTCTTTAATTTTTAATTCATTTGGACCTGTGCAATAGTCTATTAAAATATTCATTTTTCTCTTAGCTTTTCTACGGGAAAATCAAGTTTTGGAAAAGATCAATAGTTGAGCAGATATCTTGTCCATCGACCAAGTGATTTTCTGTTGATGAGTGGAATGTTTTGTATTTGTAGAAAATATATGATTTTATAGTGGGAATGCTCAAGTTGTTGGGTATGGTGTGATTCACAGTAAACCGCGGAACATTAACAATTTTTAAATATTTTTATTTTGAAGCGAAAAGATTTGTCCAGACCGGGATTCAAACCCGGGTCGGCGGCCTCTCCGTGGCAGTGCTCTAACGAATTGAGCTACCAGGGGTCGCCCCCCACTCAGGCAAATCCGATTTCCTCACCCATCCTATATCCCCGTGTTCTCGCAATTTTGCGATGTATACACGATTAAGAGGGGTCATTGAACATGACATTAATTAGGATCTTGTTGACTTACGTCATTATACTGTCTTTTTGAAGAGAAAAGTTTTGCCCTGGCCTCGTATATAGGATTTAGGATCGGCGAAGAGAACGGATTTGCCTGACTGGGAGGTGCCCCTGGTAACTCAATTGGTTAGAGCACTGTCACGGAGGGGCGGACGACCCGGGTTCGAATCCCGTAATGTGCTATGAACACTCTTCCTCGTGTATACATCGCAAAATTGCGAGAACACGGGGTTATAGGATCGGTGAAGAGAACGGATTTTTCTGACTGGGATACGACCCCTCGTAGCTCAATTGGTTAAAGCACTGCCACATAGAGGCGGGCAAACCTGGTTCGAATCCTGGCCAGGGCAAATCTTTTCTCTTCAAAATAAAAATATTTAAAAATTATAACAATTAATAAAAATTTAACAATTTTTCTAAGAATTTTGGCCTGTGTTGATTGTATTTTGTATATATATGGACGTGTTCTGCTGAACTCTGAAGTTCTGCTCCTTATGTCCAAATATGCCTTAGCATAATGTTATAGATTAGTTATGTTTTAAGTCAAGTGAAGATCTGTTGCCCTGAAGATGTGATAGTTGATTGTAGCGTCTTGTCTTTTAAGATTTGTATGTTTGTTCCATGTGTCTTTTCTCCAAGTATAGTCGAGATAACGTAGTTTTTAGAAAGGTTATTCGTTATATATATCTTAATAATTTCTGTTTAGTTATAATATTTTTTTAAGAATCTGCAACAAACAGGCCTTACAGGCATCTTACAAGGTTTCAGATTTTTCACGTCGGTAAGCAAAGAAAGATATCACTATTTTGTTTTATGTTCCTCTGTTAAAAAAACCTCTTTAATTGCTGATAATCAAATCCTTGGACACCCACCACCTAACCAGTTCTACTTCCCTGCAGTTCTTTTCCTATCCTCCACTGAGGCTCTTATCATCTCTGGTACGTGAGGCAAGTGTAAAATCATTTTATAAACTGCTTGTCTTCGGAACCTTGCGGCAATTACTTGTTCCCCAACTATGCTTGAAGTTAAAGTGGCTCTCACGCTTTGCTCATATAAAATATTTACTCTGTTTAAACTTTTACCAAACCATTAACGCTCATAGCCCTCCTATTCCAACACCTGCACACCATCCTAAAAGGCAACGGCTAAATGAAGAATTATGTAGTGTTTTTCTTGTGTTAAACATAATAATTAGTCTTATAACTTTTTTTATAATCGTTTATTTATTTAAAAACATTGTGAAAAACTGAAGCATAAACAATTATGTTTAAAAATTGTTTTATTGGGTTGTCCTGAAATTAATGTAGGATTTTTATGTTTTCTTTAAAATGCTCCTTCAAATAGTGAACTGTTTATGTTTGTTGGACATTTGACTTATAAATGTAAATATTTATTAATTATATTTCATACAAAAATGTCTGTTTACCTCTGTAACATTTTTCTACTGGGAAATAATTACTTTCTTTAATAGGATGCCAATGCGTAATTTACGCATAATTTTGTTTTACGAGTTTGAATTCGGCTGGAACCAGGCCCAAACGGCCAGAAATATCAATGGAGTCTTGTCAGGATCGCTGTTTTAGTAAAGAAATGTTGCAAAAATTTCATTCCACTGATCTTTTCGGCGGTCGTGTGATGTGTGACGAACGTAACTTTCATGATTTTTCCTCTTCCAAATCGCCTTGAGATGGTCATCAAAGGTTGATTTGCTGGCTTCGAGTCTCCCTGCCATTTCTCGAACAGTTGTTTTTGGATTTTCTTCCACCAAAGCTCAGAGAACATCGTCTATAAGGGGAGAAATTCATCCACGGCCTTCTTTATCTCCCTCTCGAAATCACTGTAACCACGATTGAACACTGCCGGTCTGAAGCAAAAAGTCAATCAATAAAGCGCTAGAAGTAACCATAATATATTATTATCGATTAAATATTTTTCATGCCTCCCAAAAAAGCACATCGGTATTGTTAATCAGTTTTACGTCGATATCTAAAAGGTTCCTTATGTGTGATCCTAATGTCCACTGGATGCGGAAAAGAGAGCCATATAAAGATAGAACCAAAATATTTAGTGAATCTAACAGACATGTGCATCAGGGTGGGCCGAAAAAACACTTTTTTTAATTCCGAAGTTGTAATAGCGCGGATAAGTTGCGAATTATATAGACAAAAAGACTTCCGGTCGCGCATAGGTCATATAATTTCACAAAATATGAAAAAAACTTCATTTTTTTTAATTTTTGAGTTAGATGTTTTCGTAATGTAATAGTCTGTAACGTCAGTAAATACAGCCTAAAAACATTTTGTTTTAATTTGGTTTAGACCAGTTGATATCTTCCGGTCACGCATAAGCCCCAAAATTTGCCAAAATATTTAAAAATTCACATTTTTACGAATCATTTTTTATATCTTTAATATACTTTTTTTTTACGTAATAGTAACAGTATTTTTATTTTTGAACATAACAACATTGTGTTTTATTATGGTGCGAATAATGAACAATTTCGGGTTTCGCAATGGCTCCAATGCTATAGTAGAACAGTGCCAGAAAAAAAGATAGTTAGGCCTGTGACATGATGGGTGATAAGAGTGACAACGGCCATAGTACTTTTCGACTTGCTCTATATTTAAAAAGCTCAAATATTTAAGTTACAGTATAGTTTTTAACAATAAACTTACTTTTATAAAATTTAAAAAAACGGAGTTCTGAATAAATAGTCCATGTTAATGGAACATGTCCATTAGTACTGTTCTCTATTTTGAAGTCGTAGGTACTTAGAATACTGATTTGCTGAGGAAGTCAGCCATGGATGATCTGAACAGCAGAGTGGTTCTTATAAATCCGTCTCGAGATTCTGCTCCACAAACTTATCCTGAAGCTTCCGTGACGAGTTTTACACAGCGTTCAAAAGCCTGCGTGTGAACTGGGAATTGCTTGAAAGTAATGTACCAACCTATATACCTATATGTACCAAGAAAGTAATGTCAAGGGATTGAGTCACGATTGATGTGCGATTTGATCTCTAATTTCTGACAACAATGGGGGAGATGATAATTCACAGTCCATCCTGTAAATAATTTCTGAGTATTCTTGCGCATTAAAGTTGATTTTTAGTGGCGTGTATGTTCTTTCTGTTTTCCTTCTTGCATCTATCTGCCTTGCCTTGGAGTTTTTTTTTCTACTTCATTATCAGTTTATGTGAAAAAATACTACGGATATTACATTTAAATACTAATTACTTATCGAATACCAAAAATGCGTAAGTATATGAAATTTTCCATATTTTGGCACATTTTGGGGGCTTATGCGCGACCGGAATATATCAACTGATCTAAACCAAATTAAAAACAATGTTTTTAGGCTGTATTTAAAGACGTTACAAACTATTACATTACGAAAAGTTCTGATTCAATCATTTTAAAAAATGAAGTTTTTTTTCATATTTTGTTAAACTTTATGGCCTTTGCGCGACCGGAAGATGTCAACCGTTTTTGATCATGTTTTTTTATTTTATTTTTTGTCTATATAATTCACTTAACTTTTCCGAGCTATTACAACTTCAAAATAAAAAGAGTTTTTTTCGGGCCACCCTAATGTGCATGATTAAAACATTCATTTTATAGGAATCCGTAACATTTTTTTCGTTTATGTTCAAAGTTATCACAGGTTTAAAACAGAGGTGATTCCATTTCACGTTTATAATTTAAATTAACATAACACGTCATTAGAAAGGTGGTACACTTTATATTCTAAAGACGATAGGCCGTAAAAGGTTTGAATCTGGGTAGAAAAATATACGTGTCCGGGTTCACAGATGACTCGGTCCTGTCGGGTGAAGAAGCAGAAGTGTGGAACTAAATAAAATAAAAAGTTCGTCGATGAAATCCTATAATGAACTCAGAGTATATTCAGGTAAGAGGAAGAATATTGCTAGTTGCAGAAACTGAGTTGAATTTAGTGAGAGAGATATATGATGAGCAACTTTAAATATCTCCAGGAGTTTATGTACTGTAGCCTCAATGAGAACAAGAAAGGGCCAAATTCAACGTTTAAACGCTGAGAAGGAATCTAGCTGCAGTTTATTACTACATCAAATGAAAGGAAATGAATTTTTTTATTTAAACAATAAATAATTGCTTTTGTTCTCGCCATTTTATAGATCTCGTTTTTTGTTTCGGAACATAATTTATCAAACTCAAATCCTTCTAAATATTCTATATGGTGAAATTTGGATGAAGGATGGACACCGCCTTTAGGCATTCAAAAAAATATTGCTTACAATATTCGTTCCGTAAGCATGCACCCTGTTTATATATTTGAAGAGCTAGCATCACGAAGATAAAAATGACCTTGTGAAATTGAGTGGACTTGATATTGGACGTTACCAGGGTAAAACGAGGCTTAGGCAGGATTACACTCTTACGATTTGGGATATGGGTGATAATCAGTATATTTGTAAACAGCAATCGAAGGTATCGGCATCGAGCCTTCGGATTCGCTAAGAATTTACTTAAATAGGCTTTTTAAATCTTCCATTCCCCGAGTAACTTCAGTTCCTCAATTCTTCAGCCATGTAATAGGCATAACTTAATTAATCAATTATTTTTCTTTGATGGAATTGATGGAAAGGAATGAACAGCTCAGTGTTTAGACTCCCAGATGAAATCCAGCTGTAACAGGCAAATCATTCAATTTATTAACAACTAACAATGGGCTCATCCAGCTTCTATAAAGTTGGTATCTTTAGTTGGGAGAAAACCTAGCGATTGAGCTTAACTCCGAACCAATCACCTTTCGTTCTAATCACAAGGCCCTTCCTAGGTTGTAGTGTTACATATTAATGTTATTGATATATGTGTCAAGTACATATTAAACAAAATCAATAGTTAACGTAATAATTCCAATAAATCTGTAATTTGAAAAAAAAATTGAATAACAATTACAATGTTAATAGAGAAGTCTAAAGTAAAGATAATATGAAGAGAAATTGAGGCCCTGTTTACCGTGAAACTGAGAAGGTTAAGCCGAGGAAGAAGTTTTGGCCCCTATCAGCAAAGGCGTTATTCCTGGCGGTTACTTTGTCACTGGTTGTGGGGGTGGGTGCAGGAAGGAGGGTAAGAGAGGGGGGAGGCATTAAAAGAAGCTTAGCAACTTCCAACAAATGACACCGTATGTAGAAAACTTATCCCGCCCCGAGCAAAGTTTCCATATGGAACTTTTTCCTGACACATATTTCCTCCGGTGTACGATTTCTAACTTGTGAATATTCACATCTTCTGTTGGAGTTCACGAGCACTTCTTATAGTATATGCCCCCGCCCTTTCATAGAGTTGGACCGGCCGGCTTTCAGAATATCGATAAAAAATGTCTAGCTTATTGGCAAAGAATGACAGCAAAGCCAAACCTTGCATGTATTGGACATTTTCAAACAAAACCGTGTTTAAAAGTTTCTTTCTTTTTGTTATGTCACCGAGCCCCAGTTTCTGGAAGGTGGTATTTGGTGGAGATTACGCTAATCTACCAGATTTTCCCACGATTAATTGTACCAGCCTTATAGAAAGACTAGGTGAGGGCCATAGTCGATATATCGCTATTGACAGATTAAATATCTTATCTGCCACGGCAGGATTGAACTCGGTTATTTCAACAGAGCAACTGAGAGAAATTCATAACACAATCCGCTCCCCGTTTGACTTAAAACTGACAGTTGATCTTTATACTGGACGTTTGCTTAGATTGGGACTGTTTAATTTATCTAGCTATTTATTATTTTAGTCATATACATATATCTGTCAATTTATTTCCATTATAATTTTTTATTATATTTATTTCATTAATTTTTTATGTTTATTTTACAGTAAATATGCTGTGAATGGACACTGGAAGCCCAAAAGTATTGTCTTAAAAAAATTCAAACTGTCAATTTTTTATGATATGTACTGCTACTACTTCTGGATTATGTTTCCAAAAGTAGTCAATGATTTGTTTGGTCAATCTTTGTTTATTTAATATGTACAGATTTAGGAATAATATCAGTTTCACCTTTCTCGTAGTATCCCATTCCTGGAGATGGACTTCTTGTAGTAGATGTTAACATTTTATTTGAGAACTTTTTTATTTTTGATTGTTGTAAATCCATTTCGTTTCCATTTAACACCATGTGATGATGACCTAAACCCTTTAGTACAGTAATTAGCTTTTTAGCATAGAAACAGCTGTCGGTCATCAGAGCTTGAACATATTTTTTATTTTAAAATGTACCCAATAATATTTGATTTAACTACAGCCAAGCAGGTAAACAGCTGGTTAAAATAACATTATTAATAATAATAATTATGATTAAATCTTCATTTTAAATATTTGTTTACAATTATCTTGAAATTGAAATTCAGAGTTGTCATACTACTGACAATCAATTCGCAAATATTTCATAGAGCTTTTTTTTTAATTTATTAATAAGCTGTTTATAGCGCTGACTACTGTTGAAGTAAGAAATCATTTATCAGAGTTGTTGGAAATGACGATATAAACATTGAAGGTGTTTAATCACATTAATTTGAATGCACAGCAAATTTTACAAGGAGGCGTTCAGTAACTGTTTCTTACTCTATCAGGAATCTCTTTGGAAAGAGACGTATGTGGAAATAGTGTGTGATCGGGGTGGAGGTTCTAAGGAGTTTTTGGTATTTCACAAGTGTTTGGGCAATAAAGGATGGGAATTAGGACAATGCCTGGAGGTACCCCTTCGCTGGGATAAAAGTTTGAATATTCAGCGCCATACTTTGCTCCCCCGGGCTACATCCAAATACCGAAATGGCTTTGAGACGTGAGTCTCACTCTACTGAAACGAAATTCTAAGGCGAGGAACTGTAAACTTGCACCCAAGTCAAGTACAGCTACAACCGTATGTTTCGATCACAATATATTTAAATTGTATAAATAATATACTAAATGATTTTCATCTCCATCTATCTAATATATGATGTATTGAATCAAGTAATAGTAATTAAGGATGAAATCATTTTATTTAGATCAATATATTCAATCCTATATATTCAACAAATATATCTGGCATATTAGAACTGTATTCCTTGGGTTCAGTATATGGTAGAGGCTGTACATATTATGGGCCAACCGTTCTGAAAAGATGATATTAGGTCGAAATCACGCCCAACCGCCAACATTTTCCCCCAAATCTTCTACAAAGTACCAAGTTTGTAGAGAGGCAAGTGGAACCCCAGGAGGATCTGCAGATCCCACTGAATCGATCTGTTGCAGGTCCATTGACTCCATTAGCTTTAAATGGAGTGATTGCATATACTATAATTTCGAGCGAAAAACTATGAGAATGACACGATTCCGTTTCCCTCAATACAATAAACTCTATCAGGACGAAATTTGACTTAACCACTCAATAACCACCACCATAATATAAATAGATTATAGTTTACGAATTGGCAGAAGGTTAATTCCTTCATTTTTTCCATGATATCTGAAGTCCTTGAACTGTATAATAAAAATGTTTTTTTTCTTTTCTATGCAACATTACTTAAGAGTATTAGTAGAGAAAAGATTAATATTACTATCAGCAATTTCTTGTTTCTTTTGTGGTGACATTAGTATTTATCTAATCCATCAAAATTGAATGAAGAGGTATTAAAATTGCTAATACTTGGACTTTAAGATTTCTTTAACAAGCTAGATACAGAGAGCCTTGTGAGAGAGTGGACATGAGGAGCTGGCCCCTAAGGCTGGAGGCTGAATAGAGGCAATCACCTTTCGCTCTTTAGAAGCTACGTATTTTGACCTCCCAACTTTTTCAATACTTCATCTCTCCAGCCGATTTTCCAATCCTTTAATCACTTTCTCAACATTTGATTTTAAGAAGTAAAATCTACTCATGCACTTCCGTTTATTTGACATGCACCTTAGTTAAAGGTCATAATAGGTTTTTATGAACCAAGATTTTTTTCTTCGACTATTGAAATAAATGTAGGTCTTCAACGGTTGTTGTGTAGACATTGATACAAACAGTCGATTGGAAATTATATTATCTACAACTTCTGGAATAGGATGTTAAAAACATGACAGCAATGCTCCACGTTCAGGATCTTCGTTTAAATGCTAATATTAAAAATAAAATAAAATTAAATATTGCTCATACTGATGAGTGAAAATATGTTTCAAGTAATTAATTGAAGGTCAACTCTACACATTCTTATTGAATAATAATGGAGACATATATAGGAATTAGAGAAAATAGTGAATAGATTGTGGGATAAAAAAAATGGCTATGGCGTAAGATACGGTTTGAAGACATTACAGAAAATAAACCTGACTGTTTACAGCTAACTAACCGAAAGAAGTGAATTCTATCAGCTTGTAAGCACTAGGAAAAAACCTTTATAGCAACCAACAGCCACTTGTAGTGAATTGACGAATGAAAATAATCTAATATCATCATGAGGGAAAATCATGAGCTGACTGAATTATATAAGAACGATTGGACCTCATGATGAGAACGATGTCCAAAAAATCTTAAAAATAGCAAACGTCCGGGATGAATTTCCAAGTATGCTACTTAATATGATGATGAGGTGGTAGTTACCAATATTTACGGCTGTTATAAACATTAGATATTCCTTCAATATTGAAAATATTCAATATCTTCAAGAGTGTTTATTTGTACAACCGTCAACGTTTTTACAAAAATCGAGCTATTAATTACCTCCCAGGAGAAATTTACTTAAGTCATTAAAATAAAAAATACCTTTTTCCAAGCATTGAGGATGCAACATTGAGGTACTATTAAGACAACTATGATGGTTTTAGAAACATAATATATTATTATTCACGATATTCCAATTTAATTCAAATAAATGATATCAAGTTGTAAGAAATAAAAATTTTAAATTAGGTGTCTTAAATTAAATGTAGTACGTAACAAAGGATTAAATGTACCAGTATTTTTATCGTCTTAAAAATACAAATATTACAGATTCGTCTCAGGGGCACTGTGCCATAAAAACAATTTTATCCAGTTGAAAATTCCTGAAAAAGGCAGTTTTTCCAATAAGGTTAATCAAAAGAAGCAATAATAACAAAAATTAATTCAACTTAAACTCGAAAAATATTTATTTTATTTTTTTGTGATCTTATCGGTCTGGAAAATCTGAAGAGGGAAACTTCCCTCCCTTTAAACGCCAGAAATATTCCTAAAATCCAGAATTTATTTCAACAATTGGTCTGAACTGAGCCAGGCGAAAGTGAAATAGCCAATTAATTTAAATTGGATAAAATTGAACAATGACCTCGTTTGTTAAAATAAATCGGAGAGATATATTGAACAGTTGAAACAAATGTGCATGCAATTTACGTAAGTGCAGCTAGCAATAATCCTCTTGAATTCCTGTTACTGATCGTTAATTATTAAATGAGGCGATAAGTGTTCTTTCCTTTATTAATAAAGTTCAACGGAACATTTATTATAGGATGTTGATAGTTGGGGGTGCAGTCAAGAAAACACGCAAAAATAGTTTCACCTATTTTTGCGTGTTTTCTTGACTGCACCCCCAACTATCAACATCCTATTATAGTACCCACAGTCAACTATTTCTTTCTCACAGGAACATTTATTAGTTTTATTGCAATTCTTGATTATTCAAATTATTTTTTATAGCAGATCATGTAATTTTATAAGTAATTTACGAATATAACATTGTAAAATAACATTATAATTTTATATTTATTAAATACTTTTTATTAGATTTTAATATTTAGGTTGTTAGATTATAATATTTTAATAATATGCAAGAAAAAAAAACAACTACGCCGCTAATATAAGAACGCTTTTCCATGGTTATAATTTGTTTGATGAATATTGTATGTTCGGTAAATAGAATTAACTCCTGAAAGATAAAAAGAAACATGAAGAAACGGCTTTAAATTCTGTTTTATGCCATAGGATCGGGAATTATATGCGTTTCTCTGAAAAAACAAAAAATTTATTTACAATACATATTTATAAGTCTTGAATAATTATATTATTCGATAGTAAAACATTCACTCACCTGGAAAAATAATAGAAACAGCATTTAAAGCCCTTTTTGCATTGTTTATTTTTATCTTTCAGGAGTTAATTTCAGTTTACTGAATAAACAAAATTAATTTTTTTAAATAATAACCATACATTATAACTGTGCCGTCTCATATGTCTTTAATTATAACAACTGTGATCCAAGTAGCCTTTGTCGGTATCACAGCAGATACAAAGTTAAGCGGTAGTATATTAGCGACGTTGTTTTCTTTAAATTCAAATTGAATATTTTGCACATAAGTCGTTTAATTACTACGTACATTGGACTCTACCTATGTTTTAATTTGGATAAAGCAAACTATCGATAGGATATCCGCTTGTTTATGTTTTCTTATGGATTTTTTTTCAGGTAAGGATTGGTTAAACAACCGTTCTTGAGAAGACACAGAAAGATGAGATAGCAAATGCTCATAAAGAGAATCAGAGGAACAAAGTAGAGCTGCGGTGGGGAAGGTTCAACAAGTCGCCGACCTGATGGATGGATCTGGTGTCACCTCTGTTTGTCTCCCTGTCTCTCCTCCGATTAGTCTGTTTGGTCCACTCTTGAATATACATGAAATTGCCTTAACAAATTATCCACTATGAATAAAAAAAAATAACTCAACTAGTAAGGCTTCAAACAGACAGAATAAAAAAGTGTTTATTTTGAATGATAATATTGATTATGATTCCGATTCCGATTTATTGGCACCTACATGTATTAAGAGAGAATTGACACAACTAGGATAGACGGTCTCAGGCTCTACAGACCTACTCTTGCATTAGCTGCGATGGTCAGTTTTCAAAACCGCTTTAACTTTGCTACTTGAAGCCATAATAGATGTGGGATAACTATTACTGTGTATTTTCTTATTAGAAAACATTAGACGGAAACATATGATTGGACTACTTTCCATCCTAAAAATACTATTACCTCAAACCCTATTCCTCTTATTCCCCACCTACCTTTAATATTGCTCCATCCGAGATCGCGACGGCACAGAAAACTCCAAATGATATCCTATCGAAGAAGGAGTTCCTCAAGGCAATGTCTTGGATCCTGTCCCCTACATTCTCTACACTGCTGACAGGACTACTACCCCTATACATTCCTCCAACCTTTGCAGATGACACGGCTGTCCTTTCATTCCATTCTGATCCAACAATAATCCAATTTTCAAATATATATATATATATATATATATATATATATATATATATATACTAGCTGACCCGTAGCTGTAATATTTTAAATAAATATTACGTTAAAATTTGAGTTTTCAAGAAACAATGAATGAATGGAAAAAATGAATTATATTTATATATATTTTTGATTTTACATTTTATTCATCTTATATCTAAGTATAGTATGTAATATATAAATAATTTACAAAACTCTTAACTGATAAAACTTAACATTAGTTCAATGAACGAGGTATATCTTGGTTGATTTTTAATAATGCTTTTTAAATTATAACTATTTAGTTACTTAGTTGTTTATTTAACGTCACTTTATGCTGCTATGGCTAATCGGACGATGCTACAGTGGGAGCTCTAAATTTATAACTATTTATTTCAATTTAATTGAGCACTAATCGATGCATAATATTTTTTGTTAACCTGTTATTTGCTAATACAAATAGATTAGATGGTTTACTAACACGTGAGCATGCAGCATATAATTGTCCATGGGAGAAACAAACCGATTTTCAACTAAAGATTGTGTGGTTCACATAATTCAGTTGGATAATTTACAGCTAGGCTTTTATCAACAATAGTATCGATTGATTTAAAGGATATCGGATCACCTGGTAACAACTGGTATATTTAAATTTGTTTCGTCTTCATTCCAGTAGTAGTTTTGAAAATATTTGCCCTGATGGATCATTTTGTATTTGCACTCGCATGATTATGTTCAATCTAAGTGTTTCGACATTTCGCCACAAAAACGATTGATTTAAACATGCGTTTATCTCATCGGCGAAATGAAAAGGAATGACTGGCTATGTCTGTCGGAAATCACTAGATAGTAACAGAACTGCACCAGCGAATAGCTTGTCGTTGTTGTTCAAATATATTATAGTTCTATTTTAATTAATTCATTAATAATTGTTAATTAGATAGCACCATCAAGCGTCACTGCTACGATTGACGCATAATCAATAATAATGGCCGATACATATCACTTAGAATATTAGGAGTATGAAAAATAGTTTACGTCCTATTCTCGGACCGAGTCGTTTGGGAGGGGTTTTGTTACAACCACTGTGACATGATAATTTTATATATTAGATAGATAGAGATAAGATTCCATTTATTTATTATATGATTGGAGTTGAACACAAAATCTGTTAGTTCCACTGAGGTGCATTTAAGCTCAAATTGTAGCAAATTTAATCGACTTTAAAAATGATTACTTATGTTTTTCCCACCGATTAGTAGATACATGCCAAGAACTGAAATAACTCCGAAAATTTCGAGGTTTTTCGGCCACCAATAGTTTTCCATCCGTTTTTTCGGTTGCAATCTTGGATTTACATGTCCTTACAACATATCAAAAATGCAGCATCATCAAGCGTCACTGCTAAGATCGACGCATAATCAATAATAATGGCCGACACATATCACTTACGGTTATGAAAAATAGTTTACGTCCTATTCTCAGACCTACTGAATATACACAGACAGTTTCATAAGAATCGGTCAAGTCGTTTCGGAGGAGTTTTATTATAAACACTGTGACACGACAATTTTATATATTAGATATATCATTATATATAAAATAGCATATATCATTATACAATATATATCATTACAATAATACTTTCATTCATGCGTGTATATATATACACACACACACGCATGAATGAAAGTAGTAGGAGTGGCTATTGTTTATATCCACTAAACCCTTACTACCAATTAACATTACGAGCTCTGTATTACCTGTTCAATTTGTATCTCTAACTGACGTTAATAGAAATTTGACTAACATTTACGGTGAGGGTTATGGATAAATGATATATTGAGACCAGATGTTTTGTATTTTCCGGAACTGAATCACTCTCCACTTTTATATTTCTTTTATTCATAAAGTTTATAATTAATTTCGAAAATATACGGTTTGATTCGTCATTAAATGATATAAGGCGCTTAAATCACCAAAGTGAAGATCCTTACTATCACAGAAATTATCAATTACGTTTGAAAAACAATGAAATAATTATGTCATGATTGGAACAAGGCTTAGCAAGTTGACCGGCAAACATACTCTCTTCCTAACTTGCAAGCAATGCAAAGTAACAAATGAAATCAGCTCCTTCAGAGACAGTATGCTCTTCATTTGTTTTTCCTTTTTAAGTTCATTGAATAATTAAAAACATTACGTCACTCGACAGAGAGTATGATCTGGCCAATTTGCAATTCTCTCTGAGATATCCGAAGTAAGAAAATTCTTTCCTACCGATCGTAGCTCACCGATCTCTCAGATTATTGAATGACCGTTTCAAGCACAGAGATCAAAGTTATATGACAGAATAATAAATTAAAGCCATCCTTGGTTTGGCGAAATTCGATTACTCTTTTGAGCGCATAATGTTTGTTATTCTCAACCTCCCAATACTACTCAAAATATTGCATAAACTTGTGTTTAAATTCAATTCATTTATTTAAAATATACTGCTCAACAATGAATAGGGGTATTTCTAATTTTGTAGTATTTAATTAACCTAGCGTTTATATTATTATGGACATTTTTACACTTCACAACATCTAATGTAGTATAATTTCTAATAAACATTAATGTCTATTATAAAAGAGATAATATTACAATGCTATACAAAGTAAATAAACAAAATTAGTTGTATCCCTATTGAATTTTGCGCTGTTTGTATTACTAAATAAATAAAATCTATTATCATCTATCAGGAAGATAAATAAGAGATAGATAATCTCTCAATTCCCTTGCGCATTGTCTCAAGCTTAATTAACCGGATTCCCATGTTATTGCACATTCTATTCACTTGAGTCTAGAAGATTTAAACCCGGCTAGCTATCTGGTTGACCTATTGAATGATATATTGGAATTTTATGTTGAAAGAAACAGGACTTTTTGGATTTTGTTTTGCTGAATTTCATGATTTTTATTTATAGGTAATCAAATGGTTGAGTTTATCCTCAAAGATAATTGAACATCATCGGCTGATCGAATACTTGTGCTATTTACTGCGGACCAGAATATTTGTTTACCTATCGAATGTTTTCGCTATCAATGTTGTAAAACAGCAAACTCAACGCTGACTATTATTTTAACATTAGATATAATTTAATTTAAAAACATCCCCATTAATCTACCATGAACGTGAATAGAACGAAAATTGGTTCTATACTTTAAGAAAATAATCATCTCAACAGTATTCTACGATATTTTTAAGTTTTTGCAGCATACGTTGTAAAACAGTAAACACAACACTGACAATGATTATAACTTTTGAGATAATTCATTAAAAATCATCTTATCTAAAGGTATATAACGTATATTTGGCGCTCGAACAAGTAAACGAATAAATGAAAAACTGATTCATTGGAGACCATTACTTCAAGAGAATAATCATGCATTAAATAACCTAAGAAATTTCTATTTTTTTTATATAAGATTTAAAACAGTCAACACAATAATGACGTTGTAACTTTTGTTGTTGTTTTATTTTAAAGGGCAAACTAATGGTTATTGTTGCCCTCACCACTAGAGAATATACATATTTACATTTTTACATATAACTTTCGTACATATTTACATTACCTACTTAATTACGTATATACATATTCTTATTACATTAGTACTTAGTAAAATATTGTTACATATTAAAAGATTAACATATCATGATATGTTAAACATGTAATAGAAACATACTTAACATACAATAGAAAGACAAATATGTATAGCTACATAATCATACATATTAAATTATTAAACATATAATAGAAAAATAAATAATTTATATAAAGTTATTCATACGTTATACATATTTATATAAACTTTAAAATATAATATAATATAAAATTTATATTATTTATGTAAATGTTATAGATATTAATAGTTAAAACATAGTTTGAAACGTTATACATATTAATAGGCATTCTTCTTATACATATACATAGCCCGCACACACATGCATGCTTGAGTCACCAACGAACAACCGAAATATTGATTCAAAGCAATTACATACACACATACATATATTGGATATATACATAAACTCATATACACATTCCCGTATATACGGATACATATCATATTGACTGAAATATATTGATGTTTTTAATTAATTCTAAGGTATTATTTACACATTGTTCGTTATCGCCCAATGCCTTGGCATTTGCCGAGGCACGCCACACCTTTTCATCACTCTACTGTACCTAGGACAATCCTCGAAGATATTGCGCACTGTAACTGTCACCTTACACTGTGAACATTGAGGTGGGTCTCTCTTTGTTATCAGATATTCGTGGGTCAAACGACTGTGACTAATACTAAGGCGGGTAATAACTATTTCTTCTCTTCTACACTGCTTGGAAGATGATGTACAGCTACTGATAGTCGGTTTGATTATTTTCAGTTTATTGTTCTCTAGCGATGTCCAAGTCTGTTGCCATTCGTTTAGGATATTTTATTTTATTTTTTTGGAATAAATCTGAAGGTGAGGTATAAAAAAGCGTTATTTCTTTTATTGAATGGGCTTCTGATGCTGCTTGTCGGCTTTCTCATTTCCAAGGATTCCTGAGTGCCTGGGGACCCAAAAAAAAGTTATTTTTCTTAATGAGTCTGCTACAATATTTGTTTTAAGGCCTGGTAAATTTCCTATATGATAGGATTATCTGAAAAGGTGTTTATTATTGCTTTGAGGGCACTCAGTGAGTCAGTGATTGTTGACTGATCTATTGTTGTAAGGGTTATTTGGAGAGCCTTAAGAATAGCCGTCAATTCAGCTGTTAAGATACCACAATTAATGTTCAGCTTATACTTGAAATTTGTGTCGCCAGTATACACAGCACACGACGTAGAGTTGGTACGAGAACCATCTGTGAATAGGATTTTGTTAAATTGATAGATACTCAGTTCAACAAGAAAGGCTTGTGAAATCTCTTGTGGGAAACATCCTCTAGTCTTGGAGAGTTTCAATATTTTGCAGTTGATGTGTGGAGGTGATAGAGTACACGGGGCTACACACTAGATTTCTTCTTAGAGGATTTGTTGACTGGTATAGTACTAATTCGGAGATAACATTTCTCATTCTGTACTACAATGGGAGGGAGGGATTTTTCAGCCTCCTATACTTGTTGTTGTTTATTCTTTGGAATAATGAGCAGTAAACTGGGTTTTCTGGTTGCGTTTATATTTTTGTTATATACTTGGCTCCTAGTTTTTGGTGACGATATGTAAGTTTGGTGACGATCCGGCTGTGACGCAGAGACTGTATACTGAGCTTGTACTGAAGGCTCCAGTAGAAATCCGTATACCAGCATGATGGAGCACATCTAGTCTTTTAGCCCTATTATGGGAGGCAGATGCATATATAACGCTGCCATAATCTATTTTACTTAGGATCAGTGCCTCATAAATGCGGAGCATGGTTTTCCTATCTGATCCCCATCTGATCTAGTTTTTTCAGTAGTTTCATTTTATTAATGGTTTTGATTTGTAATTGCTCTATATGGGTTAACTTGCTGTCCATTGGAGACATACGAATCGAACTTTGTTGGTGTACACCAACGGGATATTGCTTAGAACTATTTCTGGTGGAATCCCGGGGCATCTGCGTCGGCTAAAATGTACACAGCGTGTCTTACTTGTTGAGAACTTGAAGCCAGTCCTCTGAAGCCATAGTACTAATTTATTCACAGTGTTTTGCAGGAAACCCTAATTAAAACCCAAATCTGTAACTTTTGTTATAATTAAATCTAAAAACATCCTCTCTAAAGGAGTATATTGCATCTAATATTTGGTGTCCAAACAGATAAACGAATAAATGGAAAACTGGTTCGATGGATACCAATAATTTAAGAAAATAATTATCTCAAAAGTACCTTAGACCATATAACAACAATAATTATAATAATTATAAATTTTTATATTATTCATATAAAAGCATCTTATCTAAAGGTATATAACGTATCTAATATTCGGCGCTGAACAAGAAAGCGAATAAATGGAAAACGGTTTCGATAGCGACCTTTACTATAAGAGAATAATCATGCATTAAATAACCTAAGACGTTTCTATATAAGATTTAAAACCGCAAATGCAACATTAAAAATCGTTTTAACTTTTGATACTATTCAATTAAAAACATCACCTTTAAAGGAGTTAAATGTATCTAATAATGGCGCGCAAACGAATAAATGGAAGTACGATGGAAGTGGTTGTACGATGGAGACAAATACTTTAAAATAACCTAAGATATTTCAACTTTTTTTTCTATTTACGATTTATAACAGCAAACACAATACTGACAATCATTTTGACTTTTGTTCTTTTTCAATTAAAAGCATCCTCTCTAAAAGAGTATATTGTATCTAATTTGGCGTCCGATCAGAAACGGAAATAAATGGAAAACAGGTTCGATAGATATCAATACTTGAAGAGAATAATCATTCATAAAATAAACTATAACATTTCAAATATTTTTTTCTATTTAAGATTTAAAACAGCAAACACAACACTGGTAGTTGGAGTAGCTCAGTGGTAGAGCGATAAGTTGCTATGTCAAAAATCCTGGGTTCGAATCCCGCTCTCTGACAGACATTTATTTAATCTGTTAGCTTCTGGAGATGGATCCTACGGGATGTAGGACTCTCCTAGAGCTCACCCAAGGACAGATCACGTCTCTGCACAACCGTTGTCCAAGAAACAGTACAGTCTGTACTATCTACTGAACACCGACAGCACGTCACTAAAAGTATCTTCTCTAAAAGAATATAATGTATCTAATATTAGGCACTCCAACAAGTAAGCGAATAAATGGATTCGATGGGTAGTTATAATTTAAGGGAATAATCGTGTCATAAAATATCCTAAAATATTTCGAAGTGTATTTATGAAATATATCTGCATTATGCCCAACTACCTTTAAGTTTCAGTGAGGAGGCCAGTGTACACCAGACTCGAAAAAGTCAATTTGACAGATTTTATTTAATGAAGATGATAAGTGAAATTAAAAGAATAAAAAAACAACACAACGTACTTTAACAATGAATTATCCAACAACGATAATAGTTGTTGATGTTTTTTTTCATTTATACACTCAAAAGAGAACAAATAAAGAAACAAGCAACGATTGACTATTCTTCCGTTGCTGGGGTGTTGAACAGGAATTCAATTTCCTGTAGAGACCTCTTACAGGTATTACATAGTTGGCCAGCTATTGGAATTGGGTTGTTTACAATGGCGCCTTCATTGTTATTGGAAGGCATTATACAGTTGGCTGCTGTGTGTTATGTTTCCAGGAGCAGGGCTATAGCACTTGTTGCAGAGCTAGTTTTATGTTCAATATTTGTGGCTTCTCTATTAGAAAATATATCATTTCATCGCGACTGACTATTGAATTCGTAATATTCTATTAAATGATTATTGGAGAAGAAGGTCAGTGAAGGGAAATGATATGGCCCGGATGAAGGAGATGAATTATTTGTTATAAGCTGAGGTTTCGACCCTCATTGCAGGTCTTCTTCAGAGCTTGTAGTGCAAGTCTTAGGTTTTGTTTATTTACCGTTATGTTCACTTCCATACTTGTGACCTACATTATAAGCCCAGAAGAAGGCCTGCAACGTTGGTTGAAACGTTGGTTTCTAATAACAATTTGGGTGGCTGTGTCATGGACACGGCCAGGTGTTGTACGTGAATACTATTCACTACAATGTATCGCATAGTATTTTTTGTATAAAATATTATTATTTCTGTATTTAGGAAAAATCAACAAAAACAAATAATTACTGTGTTACAGTATAACTGTATTAACTATATGTCTGTTTGATTCGGCCAAATAGTGTTTTATTGTTCTATAAGATCGCTCTTGAGAGGCCCTTTCCAACCGTATACGTCCTCTGTATTTGGATTTGGCTCTTCGACGCGTATAGGCCGACATTATATACTATTGATAATACTTTTTTTATTCTAACATATAATTATATTCACTGTCGCTACTTTACACTAATGTTTTGTATACAACCGATTGATATTGACGTCAGCTGACGATAGGACCTTAAACGAATGTCTTAGCTTCTCCGAGTCAAAAGTTATACTGTAAGAGCATCTAGATATGCAACAAAATTACATCGGAATGGCAGTGCTTCCCTCTCCACCGCCCGCGATTTGTCACAGCCTTCACCTAGCGTTATAAATGCTTTGATCCTTTAGCTATGCAGTGGTCTAATTGAATTTTGGATGGAGGTGATAAATATGTAGCTGGAACGCCAATCTGTATCCCCCGACTTTGTTATCTCTTGATTTTTTTTTATTTTCTTCCACTATTGAAGCAATTTAAAAGACGTATTCACGTCAAAATACTTCATAGTAAATTAAGGATTTATTTTTACAGCCACCTGGAACATTTCTTTTCATAGTATTTTTTATACGGCCAAATATCAATTATTCAAGAGGTTAAATTTTAGATGTATTTGTTAAACGGAAATATTTCACTTGACATTCTAAACTGCTTTTAGATACAGTCACATTTTAAGAGAGCCGTAATATAAATCACCTTTCAATTTTTTTTTTAGTAATCATGCCGATTATTTTTATGTTATGTTATAAGTAATAAATGGCGAATTAATAAATTAACGCAGATTATAATATATTTCGGATCAGGGTCACTTTTTGAGCTGTAAACTATTATATTACCATAAAATCATTGGGTTATATACCAGTATAAAATTTATTAAGCTTAGATTTGTTTACGATTTTATGCTCATCTTTTAACTATTGTATTCATTTTCAATTTCAAACACTTATACTTATATTACTTCATAATAATAATTAGAAAAAAGATGCTATGTTTTTTTAAAAATAATTTCAGAATGTTACTCTACTAAAAGGGTGACTACCTAATAATAAATGAGTATCATTATACAAAGTGGCGTGTAGTTAGGTAAAATGAACTTAGGAATATCATCTATCATTCAACAAGTACAGAATACCTTTTTAACATTTTATTTTTTAATCTTAATCATTAATACTTTTGTATTTATTTGTAAGAATTTATCGGTACTTGTGTATTTAATCCACCACCTGTAAAGGGCAATGCGCAACCAGTTACGTTTCATAACAGTTATATTTCTAACAGTTACCTTGGATAACCTTTTTAAATATTTTTATTGGGGTTAGAATTTGCATAACATAACATGCAATATAGTAATAATGGAAATAAGTAAATAGAACTAATAATAATATAATTGAATATATAACATATATAGATAATATAATCAATATATAACATATATAGATAATATATTCAATATATAACATATATAAATAATGGAATATATAATCAACAATTTAAAATTAAAATAATTATTTAAAAACTAAGTATTTATAATTTGCATTTCATAACATGGAATATAATAATTTGCATAACATAACATGGAATATAATAATAATGGAAATAAATAAAGAGAACTAATAATAATATAATTGAATATATAACATATATAGATAATATATTGAATATATAACATATTTAAATAATGGAATATATCATCAACAATTTAAAATAAAAACCACCCCTAACCACCAAACCAACAACAAATCAGCAACAAACAAAAATGAGGATACAACAACAACTCTAGAACACACGAAGAAACAAAGAACAATGATAACAATGTACCCGTTACTGTTAGAAATATAAGTGTTATAAAATGTAACTGCTTGCTCATGCGTACAATCTTGGCCTTTTCAGGTGGTGGATTAAATACACAAGTACCAATTTATCTATTTTTTTCTTTACAATTTCTTTTTATTTCATTTGAATATGTTTGTATCATGTCTAAAGACGATAAATAAAGAAGACCTTCTACAAGTCGAAACATCGGGTTCTGATATAAAGTTTATCTCTATTTAAGAAATTATTTTTTGACCTCCGCCCATTTTCTTCCCTTTATATGTAAAGCCAACTAATATTAGTCAGAATAAAAATATTACTCTTAATACACTTTATCACCATTGCTATTCATTAAAGTATACAAGAGCATCATCTGCTAATAGGGGTTTCTTTAAAATTCATCCTGCAACATACGACTACCGTTTTGTGTAATTTAGGTCTATGGTTACCAGAATAATACTGGTAGGTAACCCGGAAGTCCAATGAATTAGTTCAGTTTGTAAAAATATTATCCCAATCATTATTAATGATAGTTGCTTAGCATATCTACCTTATATTCTGGATGAACCAATAATAATGTGTAAAATATTAATTTGGAGGCATTCCATAATGGCCGGGTGTAGGAGTGACCACGTGTACTTACAAGCTTAAATAGTTAAAGGGAATTTAATAAGTATAATCGAATGACGATAAATATAAATTTTTTGAATTCTGTTCGATTATTTTATGGAATGTAGATTTTCAAACTATTAACCATTTCGAGAATATTTTATTTAAAATTTAAATAAATCTGAGCCCCTTTTTGTAACTGAGCTTAGATTGGTTTTGTGCCTTTCAAATCGATGAAGCGACAATGTGCATGTAAACATAATAGGTACAGTCCGATTAAAAAAAAAAACATACGGTTAGGTCGCAATCCTCAATTTTATTATTTTTAAATTTTGTTGTATGAGCAAATGAAAAATAACCGTATCCGTCTAATACATTTTTTTACTTTTCAAAAATGTTGTTTATAAGCTTTGTTAAATAATATATATATATATATATATATATATATATATATATATATATATATATATATGATCCACCTCCGGCCGCTGACGGATTAAGTAAAAGTCTAACCAGCAGCGGGATTCGATCCATAATTTTCGGCATGGCAATTCATTGCTCTACCACAGAGCCACTTCGCTCCCAGCTACCTCATATAGTTGGAGAAAATATTAAAATACTACTTTCACTATAGTCACAAGTTTATGTTTGCTAAAACTGAGTTAATTCATTTCCTACAATTGATTAATATTGTACTCTGGTCTTGGCATCTTTCATTAAAGCTGTTGGACGGAACAGGAACTATAAGTTGTGTCTCGTGGACTTGATCCTACATCCCACATATCTCTTGAAGGTTAAGAAAATACGACAATTTATAATAATTTAATATTTTAATGCCCTCTAAATAGAATAGTTATGAATGGCATAACAATTTTCTTAAATACCTAGTGCTCCAAAGCCTGTTTAAGCATTTTATATTCTGACGTGATAACTACGAAGAAGTTATTTCCTATGTTAATTTTAAGCATGCTGTATAATTCATTTTTCTACTGAATATTCCATTTTTCCATTCCGACCCAGAGGTCTACAGACGCGGGTATAGGCCGATATTTCTGTTGCGTGACGGCGGAAGGAAGTCAATCTACCCTCACGAAGAGTGTCCCAGGAGGAGGCCTCACAAGATGTCGACTCTCATGATGGATGGCTCTTGTCGCTCATGTATTTTTCAGGCCTTTCGTCTTGACTTATTCATCTGCAAAAATATATCAAGGGATGATGTTTTCCTCTGCTATCTATCTAGCCATCTGCTAAACGACTCCTCTATAAAAAGTTTAGCTCCTTACTTTATCTTCTAGAAAACCTGATAGAAAGGAGGTAATTGAAAAGTTAGTAGTAGTTATCATTACAGAAAAAAAAAACCTTATTGTTGTTTTCAATTATTAGGAACTCCAAAGAATTGCATCAAAATGCCAATCAATTTCCACCAATAAAATATTAAACAATCATGTAAGGTCTTTACCCCCAGTATCAAACTGAAATATTTCATAGTTATTTATTTTCTTTGTTTTCTCGTACATGTCTAATAATCATGGAATTACGTCTTCTTGAGCACAACCTATGAAAGGTCTTGGGTTCAGTATGTGCTTGAGATTGTACTTTTTTTTGGAAAACGGTTGTGCAAGGTGATTTGATCGCCAGATTTTCCCCTAATTTGGATATCCACTTTATAGAGAGCGATTGAGCCCTAGGAGGGTTCTGGAATCCATACGATCCATCTCCAGCTCCTAAAAGATTAAATAAAGGTCTGCCAAGCTCCGGGATTTTAACCCCGGACCTTCGGAACGGCAACTCAGTGCGCTACCGCTGAGGCACTCCGCTCCCCAGGTATGTAGTTTTAATTAGATATTATTTTATAATAAAAGTTAATGTCAAAATACTGCACAAACACTTATATAGACTCCTATATGGCCTTAGTAACATTAATCTACATTTATAAAGGCAGGAGAAGATTGTGATGGATTATGATATCGTTTTGTAAAAGACTTTTATTATTTTAATTTTATGATTGTATAAATACATGAAAATAATAAACTGTAGCGTAACATATAGCGTCTTTTTTTGTGATCGTAAAAAACAAAACAAAAAATATTGATTAACGTGATTGATAATCAATTGAAGTTAGTCGAAATAGGCAACAAAAAAAAAAATCTTTTTTAAGCAAGTTAACACACTGACTCGGTTGTTAACTCACCGTAAATACAAGGAAAACAACTTTAACAGGTAGTCTCATTTTTTAGGAAAAGTTTAACTAGACGTTTTTACATTAGTTTCTACATAGAATAATTTCAAATCAACACATTTCTAACTGATCTATCACGAGATTGTAAATTAGTTATGATATAAATTCGATCCATGCTATGATTTAGCGAATACTCCATTTCTAAGAATGGACCAGATCATAAAACTATTAAATGTATTTGTCTTCAAAGATATATGTGGACCTTTTTAAACTTTATAAAGTTACCATATTCAATTGGCGAAGTCTTTCTCGTCTTAAATATACCAATAGGGAACCATCTATACGATTGAAATTAGTATTTCTTTTTTTGTATAGAAAATATTCCTCCAAAAACCAAAAACTAAAATAAAAATGGAACAGCGATAAAAAAGACACAAAATACATTATTATTTAATCCAAAAAATATTAAGGTTCATTATAGACTCTGACTGGTTCAATAATAACACAATTCCACAAATTAAGTTGTAGAAGATCAACATCGATTTTGGTAGCTCGCATCAACTTTTATTATGTTCAAAGAATGATCAGAAATTAAAAAATTAAGTATCGAATAAATTATAATATAAATAAATATAAACTCCTCTCAGGCATTCACATATTATCAAAAAATGCCACCTCATTCGTATTGTATCGCCATTTCTATAGTTAAACATATTAATGAAGAACATAATTATTATAATTCAACAATAAATAAAATTTGACTAGCCTCAAATTTATCGAAGGCATTTGTTGACAACGATTAATAACGTTTTATTTCAGTTATTTAAATCTGCCTACTGTCTAGATGACACGATTATCACAAGTTGCATCTAAATTTACTCTATCGTATAGTTTGAATGCGTGTGTATGAAAGAGATAGAGTGTGTTATTTATCTATAATGTAATCCAGAATTTGATTAGGAAATTCTGGAAAAAAAACCATAGACATGATTGACCCAAAGGTTTTACGCCTTTTAACACCAACAGATAAACAAAAATAAATATATTCACTAACATTATTTCCTACATGGATATGAGTATATTTATAAAGGTATACTACAATAGGGAGGGTATACAACATGGATGTTAAGGACTAAAACAAACATGTTTTATAAGAACAGGTCATTCACCTTTTAAGCTGTTTACAATAGATAAGGTAAGCCTAGGTGTGACGCAACTACGGCTTACAGACGAAAAGTCCCTGTCCAGAAATATAAGTTTAATTATTCTAATATTTCCTTGTTATTTATATGTTTTCTTTGCTTCTAGCGCGATTTTAATTGGACATTTTACTTTTTCATTGCTGAATAAATATATTGTTTTATTGAGTCGTTTCATATAAAATGTCCGTTTTCAAAGGGAAGGTTAATTAATAAAACAACTTGGAATGGAACAATGAACAAATGGAAACAAATCATTTTTATTAAAAATATTTAACCTAATTTTCTATACTTCTTTTCTAACGTGTTAAATTTTCAATCCCTGAACTTAAAAATTCAAATTTGATGAATTATAGTCTAAAAAACGTTTTTGACTTGAATCATCTTCATAATATTAAACTTAAGGAAGTTGTCCAAATTTCGATATTTTCCATTTAGATCTTATATTAGATATTTTCAATTTTCCAAATAGATGGAATTAGCAGATAAGTCAAATTAGGAGGCCTTAGAGCCAGTTCGTTTGGTTTCTTTATTGTCATGAAACATGAGGTCTGACGTTGTTGTGTAAGGCCGTATGCACACTGGGGTACTGGAAAGGAAGTGCTTAGTGACGCGAATTACCAACTGGTTTACTTTGAGTCACTCCCTATGTAACACTGCGGGACGCTGCGCAAGGCGCTACTGGTTAGGGACTCGTCCGTGATTCGCAAAACCAGTTTGTAACTAGTCGCCTGGGTGATTGGCATGTCGAGTTGCCTGGAGATTTGAGTTTCCCGTTCCTTCATGATGAGTGACCAAAAAACCAACCTGTTGTTGGTGGGGGAGGCGAAAACGCTCTATTTTATACAATTTTCATCTTTCTGGTTATTCAAAGAAACAGGAAACGGAGAAGGCGTGTGCAGAAGTTGGGGGCGTCGTAAAATTGACAGGAGTGTTCAAATACAAACGTATATTTTCTACCCAAACAACTACTTCATAACAATAGGTACCTAATTATGTGAATAGTCCCGATCTACGGTGTCATATATTTTCACTACTAGGGCAGACAAGCTTGTGGGGTTAGAAAATTGTTGGCTAAATAGACTCTGAGATCCCCTGTTCGTGAGTTGTTAATGGTCAGCTGCTGCGGGAGGAGTGGTTGTATCATGACTTCATCACCACGTCTATCATCATTTGCATGATCTGACGATTACTGCACCCCTTCTAGTTTTCTCACGTGTGAAGAACGCAAGAAGCTTTTATGACTGCTGTAACGATACTTATTTACACACCATAAGAATTTCTCGTCAGAAAGGTGCTGCTGAAGTAACAAACAACCTGAACTGAAAACTTTTTTCAAGGTATGGGTGTCCCCAAAACTGTCTGGTAAATATTCGAGGTATTACCTATTCGAGGTAAATATTACAGCACTAGAGTTTCGTCATCGATCGACTGTTCCAACATTGCACGATCGATTCTATGACGACATTGAACGAACTAGAGATTTCGGATACTGATGAGTTGCCTCATGTAAGGAATCAAGTCATCATTCAGTCTGTCACTGGTCAGACTCAATTATAGAAAACAACAGAAGTCTAATAATTCCACTTTGATTTTAGAAATAATAAAAACGGACATTTCATATGAAATGATCCAATACAAAGTAATAAATCGACTCTTTTACAAAATATTTACAACATATTGCGACAACTACTTTCTGTATCCTTGAGAAAGAACAATAAGAAAGAAAACAATTTATAACGGAGTTGAGAATGAGTCGAATGAAGGTACATTTCGTAGGGAAAAAAGAAACGTACTAAATAACTGTCAGATTTGAAGAATGCCGGGGTGGAATAATGTGAAAAAAGCTGCTCTGGAGACAAAGCGAAGAAATGAAAAGGAATGCCGGGGAGTGGGGAGCTCTCATATCTGAAACGCCTTCCATTAACCCCAGCCTTCGCTAATATAACTCCTCACTTTATCGATTTTAGTTTGGAGTAAGTTTTCATGCATTAGTATATTATTTTTCCTTTTGTTTACTTTAATATTATAAGTATAATTGTTAATCAAACAGATAAAAAGAACCCTCATTTAGTAAAAAAAAGAAAATAATAAATAAACACAAAGAAATGTTATACAAACAAGATGTAAATGAGTACATTGTTCTCAATTCAATATTTTATACAATAATCATCATCATAATCTGTGCAATATGGTGATCCTACTTATAGAGCTTGGACCAAGTATCTATTTCCTGAACCAGCTCTCTTCTTCGGTTCCAGTCCATCCCTCTCATCCTGAATCCAAGGATATGATAGACCTTCCTCTGAGCCTTTTTACTTACGTGCGCGTCTCGTAAGTGTTCCTGGCGATTCTCTCTGGTTCCATCCTATGTACATGTCTAAACCACATTTCTAATTTATTGTAACTAAACCAAATATTTATTCTATATAAATTCACCCGTACTTGACCATCAGACCTGCCCATAGAGAGAATAAGACTGATAGAGAACTAATCCAAATTATAGTTTCTCCCAGCAAGTAAATAATTTTAACGCCAATAAAACAACCCATAGAATTAATACCGAATACAATTGTCCTCGATGTTTAAATAATTCACTTGACGAATTAAAGCACATATTTTTTACCTTTCCATTTTATGGAGAACCTAGAAATAAATATTTAAGCTCATACGATCAGGAAATGCGTATTTTATTGAATCCTAAACAGAATAATCATATTGTTAATCTTCATTATTTTCTATCTAAAGTTGTAAGTATTAGAATAGGTCTCACCCAGTGACACATATGGTTCTTTATCCACATAATAATGCCTTTGAATTATATAATTTTTTATTTTATAGCATAATTGTTTTGGTACTCCAATTTTCCATAATTTGTTTTGGTATTAACTCATAGCATAATGCTAATTTGATCTTTACCGCTAAGTTGAGTAATATTATTATTGAAGTTGAATTCCATGTTTTTCCTATATGCTTACTTTTACTTCTGTAGTTTTATTTTCTAACCAAACTCTCTGTATTTTACTAAAGTCAATATCAGAAATAAATAAAATTAAATTAAAAAATAAATAAAAAAGGTTGTCGTTAAGTAAAAACTTTTAAATTTTCAAATATTCTTCTCCTTTTTAATATTCTTGAAAATAAAAATAATTCGGAGTTTTAGTATGAAAAAAGAGCGTAATTATTCAAAACGTGTACATTTAGGTAACCATTTCATAAATAGATGAACGTTTCAACAAACATATATCATCTATACTTTGAAATGTTAGTTCAAACTTTTATTTGTCGATGAAATGATTAACCCCAAGCTGGCAAAGACAATTCTTCACTTGAGAGAAATATTTTCTCGACTATAGTTTATATTATTTTACCTCTTGTTTACTTATTTATTATAATTAATTTTTAAAAAACTAGGTCTGAGTTCTTGAGATTGTCGCTTCGAGTTAAATAACAAGTTTTAAAACTTTTGAAAAAGAGTGAATACGAGAAACGTATATATTTCGGTAATCAATTCATGTAGAAATGAACGTTTCAACATACATATATCATCTATTTTGAATAATAACAGTTGACCTTACATATATGAGGAAAAAAAAATGGTCCGGGTGGAGGTAAAAAATTTATCTTAAGTAAGGAAAACTCTTTATTGGAGAGACAAAATTTCGACCCACATTGCAGGTCTTATTCAGTGCTAAATGTGCAAAATACAGACAATTAAAATTATATATGTTAAGTATTAAAATTAAAATCCATAAGCATCAAGGTATCTGAGTGATGGATCATCTTTATGAGGGGGAGACCCTGATATATAAATATATATATATAAAATGCAAGGGGAATATTGATAACAAAGTAAAAAAGATGGTAATATAAATAACCACCCCACACCCGGACCATTTTCTTTCTCATATATCATCTATACTTCGAAATGTTAGTTTATTTCTAGATGAAATGATTAACGAATATACATTTTTCCACCATTAAACTCCTTTTCCACACTGAAACTTAGGATTATTTTAATTTTCGAGAATATTAAAAAGGAAAAGATTGAGAAATTAAAGCACGTTGTGACATACTCTTCATAGATTGTAGTGGTACATGTTTCTTATGTTATTATCATACATGTAACTTTTAAATAGGTGCAATAATAAAACGCTTCAAACCTATTTAACAAAAATTAATGAAAAAAGTGATAAAACGCAAGAACAAAAATAGTTAATTAAATAAATGCTGTTGTGTAGTAAGCATCAACAAACAAACAATTTCATAGACGAAATTATTAGCATTTCCCCCAGAGATTTCATATTGGAATTTATTTTATGTTTTATACCGCTAAAATCTATTCATCCGTTCAAGAGATCTAAAAGGAAAAGTTAATGAAATGTCCAAAAAGTTAGAGTCTTTTTCAGATCATAATACCTAAAAAAGTCGGAAAAACGTTGGAAAAGTTAAAATCCGTTCACCCGCACGGGAGATATTAGAGGAGCAGCCAATGAAAAGTCGGAAAATACGCATGTCCGTTTTCCTTTTGTCATTTGCCTAAACAGCCGGAAAATCGTTTGAACCGTTAAAATATATATGTCGGTTGACGGAGATGTAGGAAGATAAGCGTATGAAAAGTCGGAAAATTTTCATACCCGATTTCCTTAGTTGTTATTTTTTTTAAAAATGTATACATCAGTGGTTTGCAAAAAAATAAATTTTTTATTGTTTATTAATAAAAAAATATTTATTAATTGTTAGGTAAGTATTATATATTATACTGCTCAAAAATGTGATATTGACTATTCTGTGGTATTTGCTTTTCCTAGCATTATTATATTATTTTTATTATAAAGTGCAATAATATTTGTTAAAAATTATTATGGTTATCTACTGGAGGAAAGTTTAATTAAGGGATTTTGAAAAAATAAAATAAAAAACATTCTCACAATAATATTGAGAATTTCTGGTTCAAGATGGTGTATTTTTAAGGTTAATAGAAATACAATTGGATTAAAATGGAGAAAGGACGTGAAAAGTTGTTTGGTTATAAATAGAGTAATATTCAAGTTTACTTATTAAGTATATTCGTTATTAAAAATATGAATTAACAATTGTTTGTTTGTTTGCATTTTCTATTTTGCTTGGTCCAACTAATACTAAATATATTGTCTAATTTAATTAAAGTAAACAGATAAAGAATAAAGTTCAAACACCCCAATTCATTTTTGAGCAGTTAAAATTATTCAGGTAGGAAAAATCCCTACTTGCGAGAATGCTACAAAAAAATACTAAAATTAAAACTCATAAATCTTCCTATCAATAAACTACAAAAAAAAAAAAATTTCCTCCTTTCTGTCGAGCGAAGTTCAAAGACAATATTATCGTTCCTCCTTTGACCATTGTTTAACAACAACATTTTTTGAATGCTCGATTTTTGCATTTGTTGGAAATTGAGTGTGTTTCGGTCTTGTTGTAGTAGTTCCTCCTTAAATAAATACCTCTGCTTTCCACTTTCGTTACCTGGAAACATTTTGATGTACTTCTTTCCCTTTTTTCATTTTGTTTTGTTTATAGAAACAGTATGTAAATACATTAGGACTATAACTTGATCTCCTACACCATACTGTTTCAAGTATGATTTTTTTGTTTTTCTTTTATTGGAGTGGTCAAAGGCACCGTCAACACCACAACAGCAGACTTACAACATTTATGTCAAATACATTTGCGAGAGTTATATTTAAAGGCTTTCTTATTTTTGACGAATGTTATAATATAATAATATATGATAGAATTAATCAGGAATGTGTTCAACTAAATTAAATGTCATGGACCGAATAAAATTCTTTAAAAAGTCCGAGACATTGTGGCCTAGGCTCCGGGTTGTCTGACTCATCTCTACGGATCGCTGAGCGCACATGTCGACCACGGTCCAGCAGGCTAAGATCTTCAAGATTAAAATAAAATATTAAATTTAACAAATATATCAAGAATTTCTATTAGAACGAAATATTCAATCATACTTCATACTTATACATTTATTTTTTTTTATTTTTTTTTTTTTTATTTAATTCAATGATATTTACAACTATAATGGTATTATATCAAGTAAATGTGCAAAAATGTAGAATATGACATGAAAACACTTGTGGAGAAACTACCCATCGATAGCACTCCAAAGTTCTATAGTAGATGATCTCGAGGCCATCTTCTTTTCAGGCGCCTCGGAGGGTTATCAGGAATAGTATGGGAAGCAAGCTGAGAGACTAGCGGATTCAAGTGCGTATGGAGCTTGTTATGGAAGGATAGGTATCTAGTTTGGGCCAAATCAGTAACATATGGGATATTAAGATCATGATGGATGAGTTTGTTTGTGACATAATAAGGAGCATTGAGGATTTTACGAAGGATTTTGGATTGCAAGGATTGGATACGAGATGAATTGGATGGTTTAGTAGAGCCCCAAAGCTCAACTCCGTATGCCCAAATAGGTCTGATGACTGTCATGTAAATAAGTCTTTTGTAATTAATTGGTAGCTTAGAGCGTTTGTCCAGTAAGTGTTGAAGTAGGCGAAAACGTCGAGCAGTTTCTTGTCTTTTCAGTCTTGTATGAGGATTCCAAGTGAGACGTTTATCCAGATGGAGTCCTAGGTAACGTATCTGTTCGACAGGGTTCAGTGGTGTATTATTAAACGATACAGTAGGACAGGAATTCGTAGGTTTACGACGAAGGGTGAAGGTAATTTGATGGGATTTGTTAGGATTTATTTTAATCCTCCAATTTTGACACCATTCTTGTAGGTGTGAGATATGGGATTGAAGAGATTGGGATGCAACAAATGGATCCTTATTAACTGATAACACACATGTGTCATCAGCGTAAGTAGTGAGGACAGTGCTTGGATGGGTTGGGATGTCAGCTGTATATATCGTGTATAGGATGGGCCCCAGGATACTGCCTTGAGGAACACCGGCAGACTGGGTGAAGAGGGAAGAGTAGGAACAATTATGGTTTACTTTAAAGGTTCTATTACTGAGGTAGGAACTGATAATAAGGAAGTAAGTTGAAGGTAAGAATTTACGGAGTTTGTACAGCAGTCCTGGATGCCAGACTCGATCAAAAGCCTATACATTTATTACTTTAAAATATGTTCATTTAACATACCATCACAGTTTTTATTTAATTTCAATATTATACTTCGTTACATTTTTAGTGGAAGATAAGAAATATTACTGTAATAGTAGATATAATGGAAACATGTATACGATATTAAAATGAAAATCTGATTTTAAAGTACAGATGATAAAAACGAAAACTGAAAACTATGTTTAAAAGTAACATACCTTGAAAAAGAAAGAATGTGTTTTGTTTTTAATGATTCAAGAAAGTTTTTTCATAAATTGTTTATATTTGATTAAAAAAAAAAAAAAAATTTCTGGTTTTTAGTCCAGTGTTGGTTATCTAAGAAACTAAATTAATCATTTTGATTATTTCAATTTGAGCCTAACCAGTATGAGAAAAAGTGTAATGAGCAATAGTAACCACAGTTTATTAATACTATTGATAAAATTTGTATTATTATTATTATATCATGAAGTCCAGGACGAAGCTACAAAGAAATCTCTTAAATGAAGAGAACTATTCATTTTTAAGCGAATCAACCCTTATTGCAGGTCTTCTTCAGGCTGAATATAGGTACTAGATGCATTCAAATAAAATGATACATAGTAAAGAATAAAAATATATATACACAACAAGGGATACGGGTAATAACGATAAAAATGGGAGACTCTTTAGATAAATATAAAAATTGAGGAAATAATATAAATTTTAAATATTTTTTTCTGACCACCGTCTGGACTAATTTCATCCTCACATATGTATAAAGTCAACTAATATTATTCAGCATTGTCATTATAATTTATTTTTTTGAATAAACCAACCGAACTTGATGACTTAACCGTTCGACTTCCCTTAATAAGCCACGTGGCCCATATTAAACAGAAGATAAAATAGAAATAAACACTATCCTATTAATTAACTATTAAACTTAAAAGTAAAATTAAAATTAATTTTTCTCAACCTGGCAATTTTTTTGGAGGGGAAGAAGGCAGAATTTAAATATTTCAAAACATAATAAACCGTGAGCTCTTCGTAGTTTTCTTTTTAGAATATTTAAATACACTATAGTATTTAAAGAAATGCCTACATTTGAAATAGAAGCTACATGGATTTTTTATATTCTGATCGGTTTTAATGGATCAATAACTGTTTTTTTTTTCTTTATTCGATATAGTTATGAAAGAAATAAACTACATAACTTATATTTAAAAAGCATTAAAAAAAAATACATCTTTGAGAAAAGAGAAGCATTGTGTGTATTGATACAAAGCACTTGTCACATCTACACATGAAGTTATTGTTGGTGAAACAGGTAATGAAAGCCTTAATTAAAGATGAAGAAGTTTTAAGTACCTCTGTAGGAAGTTTCTTAATCTATCAAAGGCAAAACCAAATGAGAACTTGCTTGTTAGTCCTGAAATTTGATAAAAATGAAAGTTCTACTTAGAGTTAAAAATGGCGATAATTGTGTGGAAAATTTAGTTATCATTACTAAAATCCTTATCATTATTAAGATATTTTTGCTTATTAAGGAAAATCAATATTGAACATGATGTTTCGAAAAGAAATGAAAACCATAAAAATATGAATGAGCTCATGTTTTAAAGGAGTTCATAGCCGGCAGTTCCTGAACGCTTTCTTAGCGTTACAAAACAGTAAAACATTTGTACACATTCGTGTTAAAAATGGCTCAACTATCGTCTGTGATCGGCTTATGAAGATGCGGATTCAGAACAATCAATTGAAGAGTATTCTACCAAAAATCTAGCCATTTCAAAAGGAAAACTTACACATAAATACGTATAATACCAATAATTAATACCACAACAATACAGAAGATACCTTGTTTTTTCACAAAACTTTAATTTGGAATTTTAAACTCCAACAACATTCAAATAAAAGCTAACTGCTTTATAGAGTAAACCCCATAGTTTCTAGCTTTATTGTTTGCTCTTTAATCCACTCTATATCCATCACACTTTGGAACTCACTACGACCTGATATCCTTCATGCTTCTTCCTTACCTACATTTAAATCCAAGCTTTTCTCACATCTCCTAAATTTTCAAACAGATGCTCTCTAATCAGTTATAATCAATAGCTCATATCCATCAGAAGTATAAGATGAATTACTGTCAATTTTATTCACTTATAACGATATCATTTTTTATAATGCTAGGTTCTTTTATTTATTTATTTTTTCTTTATCAGAACATACCTTTTAGTTTATATTTATTTTCATGTACTTATGTAAATATTATATCAGTCTTATAATGTAGCCCTTTGGATAGATATGTATTCGTTAAATTTTGTATTCATCTGTTATTCTTAAGGCACCAGAATACAATTATTTTTCTATCCTTTTCTATATGATATATATGTCACAATCCATAAAAATGAGGAGCCTACAGTATAACTGCATGAAGTTACTTAATATATAACTTATTTTTTAACAATGGTATTTAATTAATTCAGTCTCTGTTACCGTGAAATGTACAGTGTCAGTCTTGGAAAAAAGACAAGACGAGGTATACAAGAAAATGAGACGTGGACAAATTTATTTTTACAATATGATTAGGATGGATATATAAGATAATATTAATAACCATTTTGAAAAATCATTTACTCTTGTTGAGCTTCCTTTTTGACTGATATATTCATACCAAATATCCTGGAATTGAACCATAACCTGCCGTAACAATCAGTTCCTGTTTAAGTTTTCACTTGCTCTTGGTGCATCCCACTTACCAAAAAAAAAAGTCATTGTGATGCCGATGATGCAGAGGAGAATACATGAGATGGAGGGGCTTCACGAATTATAGCTATAAAGACCAAGCTATAGTGAGTATTCAGTCTCGCTTATAGCTCGCGTGACATGAATATCATCAGCCAGGCGAGGAATGAGCCCTTCCTTCTAGGGTACACCTGCCACTTCTTGATTCGGGTTCTTATCCGACAGATCTTTTTTATAATTTGGAATGTTTTAATCGAGAAGGTACTTTGAAAAAAAATTGATATTTGGTAACATTTTCGAAATATTATTACCATAACTTTTAAAACAATAGTATGATTGATGTATCGACCATTCAGCTGAAAATAATTTTCAAAAATAGGCAAGTTTTCCCTCAACATGGAACTGGGTGCCTGGACTGTAAATTATAGTGAAAATACTAAATTTAAAGTTGATGAAGTCGTAAAACTCGCCAATCGAATATAATCACAGTTTCTCTATAATTTCGTTCATGCTATTAGGCTAAATTCAAATATGAAACTATTAATGAATAAAACAAAAAATGTTGTACGGTATTAAAATCTGTGATTTATCTTACATTATTTTTTTATTTTCGTCTATTGCTCCTTCCTATGCAAAGATACATGCAAAAATATGAGAAGCTCCTTGAAGCTTTTCTTGGCCTCGTTGAAAGAATTATGGTTTATATTTCATTGGGATTGGTTTTATATGAAATAAAAATTAAGAGATTTGTACTTTATAAGAAATATATAGATCAAGATAGAGGATAAGATATAAGATGTATATAGATAGTCAAGGTTCACTACCGTATCGCAGTATAGGAATGAATGTGTTTTTAAACACGACTTTCTTTACAGTTTTGGTTATTTCTCTTCTTTCCACAAAATCTTTATTTAGTGAGTGGAATAACTTGCTAGCCAGTTTATCTCCCTGATTTCTCCATGCATTTTCAGCGCAAAAATGAACAGGGATATTGCTAATTTTTTAGTATATACTTTACTTAGCATTTATATTATTATCTATTTAATAACTATATTAATATTTAGTATTAGTTTAATTTCTAATAAATATTAATGCTTTTTATAAAAAAAATTTAAAATGTTAGGAAAAGTAAACACAACAAAATTAGTGATATCCCTATTCATTTTTGCGCATTTTATATTCACCAGAAGTTACTAGTTTAGGGAAAATACACACCATAGATAACACCATTAGAGCAGACCAATGCAACGCCTCCATTTTTTTTTATATCTAAAGTCCCGGTGAATAAGTGGTTAAGTCTAATTTTCTCAAAAACGAGCTTCTTGTATTTAACTAAGCGGAATCGAGTTATTATCGTAGTGAATAAGAAGCTAAGTAAGGCATTGGCTTGAAAATGAGTTATTGTTTATATTACAACTCCATTTCATGCCAAAAACTACGATAATGATACGATTCCGGTTATCTGAAAGCAGTTAACTCTCTCTGGACAAAATCCGACTTAACCACTTATTCACCGGGACTGTAGATAAACCGGTAAACCCTTTTAAAGAATTGTTCATATTCTTAGTCCATGTTTCATGATCTAGAAAAATATAGATTTTTATATCTCAAATCTTAATCGCTATTATCTAGAATATATCGTTTTTCCTTATCGGTTAAAAATCTTATAAATTTATTTTAATGCCATTTTTACATCTACTAACATTGACTGTCTTTGGTGATTTGTGCTAAGTTAATTTTAAAATCAATACTTTTATTCATTTTTGTATAGGTACCAGATAATAGACAGATTTATATATTTTTCTCAAATTCTACAATAATAAAACATAATTCATCTGTATTAATCAAGGTGGCTATTGAAACCCCTCCACCAAAAAGCCCCACTAACCTACAGCTGAATTATATATTTTCAGTTATTTTAAAAAGTTTCATTATATTACATACATTTTTCCAGCTTGAAATCATCGGTAGGGTGAACTTTGACCTGATTAAAGACTTTTAATTACTAATATTTTTTGGTTAACACAAGATGAAGGATATCGTTACCGTCCTATGGAAGCCATCAATGAAGCCTTTTATATTCAGGTTTGGGTTTTTCCTTCCGAGAAGATCTAATTACCACTCTTCTGGGGAACAATTGGTCCTCAGCCAGTCCCGTGGTTTTGTCGCTTAATTAGGGATGAAGAATATCTTCATTCATTCCCTGATGAAGAGAGCAGCCTATACTCGAATTGAAATGAGGGGCTGTAGGTGAATGAAAGCAAATGGGTTTTGTTGAAAAAACTTATCCTCGTCTTATTAATAATAATAAACCTTCTATGAACTTTTTTGTTACAAAAGATTAAATTAAAATCCTTCTACCAGGATTTTGTATTTTGCGGAACAATCGCACAAAATTACTTTAACTAAAGGAATTGTTCAGTTGTTATTTCGAGCTGGAGGTTCCGCTTTCACAGTGAGATGGTTTTCGCTTGGTTCTTAATTAATGAATAATCCTTTGTCGTTATATTGTTATAGTATGTATTAATATTGATTTATATTGATTGTAGTTTAAAATCAATCCATTATGGTTTTTAAAAACAGCTTTTGTACTAGGTATAAGTGGTCCAATAATGTTGAAAATAATATTTAAAAATATACGTAACGTTATGCTATAATAGAAAATCTTCTTTTGCGTGAGGTTATTTGAGGCATTCAGGATGAAAGCCGGATAACTAAATATTTCAAACATTTATTTTTTAGTTTATTCAAGGAATTCTGTCTAGTAAGACACTCTGCCGCCTTATTTTCCAGGGCTTTAGTCCGGTTCTGAACCTGAAGTTTCGGGAGCATTATGTATCGACTCATTAAGCTCAAGAGAAAGTCAATTTTTGAAATTTGGATTTATCCGCTTTTATTCTTGAACGCCTCACTTATTATTTACAATATGGCTGTATTATTTTGAAATAGCGTAATAATTTTTATCTGGTATCATTACAGTGTAACTTACTTTTCTACTTACAAAAAAAGTAACCAACCACTGGTTTCAAGGACAGTACGATACACTCTTATTTTGAGAGCTCTGGATATATTTCGTTTTCGAAATATTTTCATTAGAGACCAGTAGCATCCATTGCCAGGAGTTATCCTTGATAACCGTGCCCAAATACTTAAACTGCTGTAGTCTTTCGAAATGATATCCAGCCCACTCGATATGTCCGTTCCCTCCTTCTTCCTTGCTGGTCCTGATATATTTAGTTTTTCCTTATTAATTTCCAGTCCTGTTCTGCTAGCAGCTACTTCGCACTCCTCGAATGCCCCAAGTAATGCACTGACTTTTCTTCCGGTAATCACAATATCATCTGCTTTGTCAGTGTGTGATAGATACACCCTCCAGGCCTTGTCTGAATCGACCTCATGACCACTTCTAATACCATATTGAATAAAACTGGGGAAAGAGGATCTCCCTGTTTAACACCTCTCTTAATATCAAATTCCTTTGACAATTCTCCTTGGATTTTGACAACTACCATGCTATCCTTCAGGGTCATCTTGATAAGCCTGATAAGCTTCAAGGGACAACCTACATATTTTAGCTTTTCGTACATCCCATTTCTGTTTATGCTGTCGTAGGCTTGTTTGTAATCTATAAATAAACGGTGCTGTTTGACGTTCCATTCCTAGCATGCACTATCATCATGCAAAAAATGTGGCCCAATTGTTATCTTCCTGGGCGGAATCCGCATTGGTAATCGCCCAACACCTGTTCTGCTCTCTTGACAAATCGCTTCATTAGCAAAGTTGGCAGGATTTTATAGACTATGCATAGTCATGCAATTTCTCCGAAATTGATACAGTCCAATTTGTCTCCTTTTTTTTTTTGGATTGCCAACATCACAGCCACTTTCCGCTCACTAGTAATTTCCTCTTTCGTCCATATCAGTAGCACCACTTCATATATTTATCTATGGAGTGCCTCACCTCCATATTTAACTGCTTCAGCTGGGATCCCATCTATTCCTGGCGCTTTGTTGTTTTTAAGGACATAATGAAACAACCAGTGCCGAAGGTCCTAGGTTCAAATTCCGCTCGATGTGTATGTTTAATCTGTTAGTTGCTGGAGATGGGACTCTCCTGAGGTCACCTAGCTTCTATAAAGTGGGTAACCTAAATAAGGTGGTAAAATCTGACGATTGAGCGTGATTCTAGGGCAATTTTTTTGATTTATTATTTACATCTTCAAAATATAACAAAAAATAATTATTATAAATACTCTTACAAAATTATTAAGTTTTTGTGTAACTGTAGTTTTTGAACTACTAATTATATTTAGCAATTTGTTTTCCCTCCTTTACTAGTCTCTAAAAATAAAAAAAATTATTAATCTAAGGCGAACACAATTTTTAATTACTCATAATGGGATGATGCTTTTAATAAGCACCGGAGCATGGATATTCCCCTGGGGGGTGCATACTTATTTAGCTCTCTCGTTTCTTTTACTTCTATCTTAATGATGATGATACATCTTATTAAAAACCTCCTTCTATTTACTGGAATAATATAAAAATTAACGAAATTCTGAAATAAACATTGTATGTATAACTAAAACATAATAAAAATAAACTTCCTCCCGAAATTCGTTGCACGAGTAGGTATATACTCTGAATTTCATCTTCCTAGCCTGGCCCTAGGAGTGACAATCTAGAAGTTTGTTTTAGCCTCCAGTTGCCCCATACGCGGAAAACTCATTTGCATCATTTAACCTAATTGTAGTTTATGAACTTCCCCAAGTTCTATTCATCAAAATATAAACGGTCAATTTGCTGAATTAACAATGTTAGATAATGGTCTTGTCTTCTGTATAGCAAAAATTAGAAGAATATTTATCGTAACATTACAAAAAAACTACATAAAAATGGAATTCAAATTAATTACTTAAAGAAGACAGTTTATATATAACTGTAGAATACACTCTAACGGAGGTGGGTTGTAAGTTTTAATAAATATTTTTTTATAACAAATAATCCTGTTATTAATAAAACATGTCTACACCAACTGTATTATAACACCGTATGACTGTATTGGTTATCACTCCATTTGTTATCTAGGCTTAATTTTTTTAATCAAATTTACAACTATATAAAATTAATACATCGAGTAAATATAATGAAAGATATACAATGCCATGAGATAAAGGCACGTAGAGAAACTTCCCAGAGGCAGTGCTTCAATAACAAATTCAACTTAATAGGGCAAGGAGACCATCTTCTTTTCAGATGTCTCGGAGGATTATCAGGAATTGAAGAGGTTGCTAGGTTTGAAACTAGTGGGTTTGAGTGGGAATAAAGTTTGTCATGAAAAGATTGCTATCGGATTCGGGTCAAATCCCCGTCAAATGAGACATTAAGGTCGCAATGGATGACTTTGTGCGTAACAAAGTAAGGAGCATTGAGGATTTAATAAGGATTGAATACGAGAGGAATTCGATGGTTTAGTGGATCCCCAAAGCTCTACTCCATAAGTTCAGATTTTTTTGTAATAAACGGGTGCTTAGAGCGTTTGTCTAGTAAATTTTGAAGTAGCCATAAATGGCGAGCTATTTCTTGTCGTTTCAGTCTAGTATGCAAATTCCAATTTAAACGTTTGAAAAGGCATAGTCGTAAGTACCGGACCTGTTCTATAGGAATCAGTGTGAAGTTATTAAAGGATACAGGAGGACAGAAAATCATTGGTTTACGACAGAGGGTAAAGGTGATTTAAAGGGATTTGAGGGAAATTTATTTTAATCCTCCTGTTTCAATGCTCCTAATGCTATAACTGGATCAGTGTTGAGTGATAAAGGCGTGCCTCATCAGTATATACATATCAGGTGTATAAACTGTGTAGAGGGTAGGACCCAGGAACACCAGCAGAAGACTTAAATTAATTCTGATATTCGCAATTATTGGATGAATATGTGTATAAAAAATAAAGTTGAACACCAAATTCTCTGATAAGTATGCTTTTAAAATCTCATTATGTTTTTGACCATATCTGGGTGTATATTGATAGGTAATAATCAAACATACCGTTACGCTTGTTCTACTAAGGTCTGATTAAGAAGTGGGGTTAAATTATAAGTTTAAACACAGTTGAAATAATTAATTGTGGTAATAATTACAAGTAGTAGTACTATCCGATTCCCATTAAAGATAGTTTGGAATTCTTAATGAGGGCTAAATCCTTTTATTTACTGTTGATATTATTTAGGTCTTAAAGGTCCTAAAACCTTGATCTCAAAATAGATTATTTTAAAGCACGTTAAATTTTCTTCATCTCAAACTATTTTATTGTTCCTATTGAGAAAGAAATAATACATGCTTTGTAAATTATGAAAGAACTTGCTAATTAACTGAAAGGAAAATAATTTCCCTTGATTAACAATTGATTTCCGGAAATAATCTAATAATCTGCGGAATTTTTCTTGGTGCAGTTTTTACGCTTAAATAAATCATTACCCGTATTTGTTGTTAATCAAATTACTATATATTTCCAATTATAGTAAATGCAAAATATGAAACGCAGCTCAAAGTAAAACTGACAAACAGGAGACGCACTATATTCCGATTTGCCCTTGGCAAGTAAGGCAAGATGGTAGATAGGGGAGGTAGGGTCTAGAGCTCTCGGGACAGGCTCCAATTTTATGCAAGAGGAATGAAATTTAGTGCTCTTAGGAGAGTCTTATTTGGTGAGTTGGATCGAAAGCGATCAGGGAACCATATTAATGTACAGTTTTATTTTTTAAATATTCGTTGGCTCTATCCATTTTTCTAAAGACCTTACATCCTTCTTCCCAGCCCTCACCAATCCATTAATAATAAATAGAATGTCTATTTTATAAATAGAATTGTCTATTTATTCATTATGTCAATCCAAATGTTAGGTCGGTCCATCTTATACCCGGCCTTTCCTATAGCCTTGGGGAAGGGTTCCTACTAGAATCTTAAATCTTAAAATTCATTCAAATTTCAAAAACAGGCAAAGGAGTTTATAAAATTCAATTAATGATAGATTAGTTAAAATCGGTAGGTTAATTAGTAGTACTGAGTATGTATTTCTTCACCACATGTATATGCTCAGTCCATTCTATAGCTATAAACTCATGTCGTATATAATTTTAATTTAATTGTACACAAGAATGGATGAAATTATTAGCCAAAAGTAAATAGATTAAAACGCGGTGAAGTAAACTGTAGGTCAACATTTTTTAGAAGCGCATAAAAAGCATACGCAATATTATAATGTTACTCTTAAATTTGGTTGGAGAAAACCCCAACTTTAGGGAAACGCTCAATAAATAAATAAAATAATAAGAAAAAGTGTAATATTTTAAAAATTAGTCCTATATTAAAATCATCACAAAAAATTTTGATTTTTACCTAACAATGAGTATATCCAATTCTTATAACGTCTTGCAAATTAATATAATCAATAATCACATGCATTCCCTCCTTGAGATTCCTCCATAATAGTTTTATAAAATAACTATCCAAAAGTGAATGGCTTGAGGACTCAATTATTGCCTGATATAGTGCTTGGGTATGTATGAATTTATATGACAATTATACCAGTATTTCATTTTTTTATTTATTTTAATGTGAAATTCGAACAGAAAAAACATATTGAAATACAATAATTCAGGAAAGCATATGGACTATTAAGATAGTCCGTAGTTAAATTAAACAAAAATATTTACAAAAATCTGTTGGTCCGATGAGGAAAGCGTTTGTTAAGAGGCAATCAGTCAGATGTATTCTGTTGAAATGGTCCCCATGATTGTATTTGCTTGGAATAATTATTAAAAATAAAACACGAATATTTAACGTCCACCTTTGTTTTATTTATTTATATTGCAAACGAATATGAATGAAGACAACAAATTTGATTTTATCAGGCATATTCCATCAAATGAAGCATTGTTTTTTAACAATTTAGATTAACTTTTCTGTATTTTATAAAAAATTACTCGTCGCTTGTAGCGACAGTTGTACACTCGACCATATATATTTTTTTTTCATATAGAAAAAAATCCATTAAAAATACAAGTTGTGAATAAAATACATATAGAATTGGAGGGAAGGCTATATCAAGTAAGTTCAAGGAACACAATATTCATTAAATGATTGAATTATTAATAATTAGTTACAGAAAATATTTATGATGATACAGATGTACTTGTGTATAACATTTTAGTACCATACATTTTTAGGAGTATTTGTCCATTGTACTGAACACAAGATTTTTTTTCTATTTACAAAAAAAGGGAATCAGATTCCTTGCATACACGTTTCTGATATTTAGTTTAAACGAAAATTTAATTAACCCTGACTGAAATTAATCCATACGATAATTAAGAATAATTACTTTTAGTCTGACAATTTAATAAACAACCTGCTCGAAAATCACGTCCGGCCGTTCGGAGGGAAAAGTCACTACCTTTCATCCACGACGTAGCTTGCTTCACTTGTCCTTTCTCCTCATCGTGACCTAGTATATTCTTACAGTTCCTTTTTTGCGTTATCTTAGAGAGTATTATTGTTGTTTTGCGTTACATCCTACCATGCCTGGTGTTCAGGGCTTAGTAGAGACTGTACTGTTTCTTGGAAAAGAGTTGTACAGGGAGGGGATTTCATCCTGCTGTGCCTAGGACATCATTTTTGACCGGTTATTGTTTAGTGTTGAGGCTCGAATATTTGGAATCTTTTTTCAAATTTTGGCAACTGCGACTACCCTCAGTCTGGTGAGAGACCTCCCTTCTCCTCACAATAGATTCCCATCCCCTCCTCCGGTTTTGAATAACACCGATTTCCATTTTTTTTTTGTTTCCTGTACCACTACAACTAATGATGAGTCTTGGGTTCAGTTTATGGTAGAGACTGTACTGTTTCGTGTACAACAGTTGTGCAGGGAGTCAATTTTTTTCCTGCCACTCTCTTAGATTGCCTTGACCAATATCTTTAATCCATTCATCACGTGTTTCATCTGATTTCGACCAAATCAAGTTCTTTTCTGATGTTTAGCTGCCATACTGTTAGCTTCTTCAGAGCTTAATCTGAGACTGAAAATGTTCTATAACTCGGTATTCTATAATCTATAACTCGGTATTTATAGCTTTTCGGATCCTGTTGCGGAGCCTACTCTTCCAATAATCTGATTGATCTTTCTGATTGATTTTAAATAAGAAAATAATATATAAAAAATGCGCCAAAAACATCAAGGTACAATGTTTATCTGATTAGCATTATTTAAAAACCATTAAAGAGTAACGCCTAAGTACATAATATGAGCGATCTACTATTTCGCTACAAACCCATTAGAAAATATCGTTTTCCATTTACGAAATAAAGGAAACATTATGGTTATACATACGTTTCTGGATGTTTAATATAAATGATTTCAACAAAGCCTATAACAGAACTAACCAAGATTCCGAGTGTGAAATGGTTAAATAAATTAACCGTGGAGGAAGGGCAGCGGGTGCACTCATAAATCGGCAATATGCTGGCGAGGGAGGATCTATGGCCTGCCGCGGCCGGACAATGCTCTCTGCACAAATAATGACCGCTCTTGCCGGGGGCACTAGTCCGAGCTACTTAGCGGTAACACTTTCGAATACTCCATACTCCCAGCGTCCTCTCCAAACGGCTACATATTATGCGCTGTAGGGCTGTGCAGAATACATCTGTAAATTCAGTAATAAATTGTTAAAAATTATTTACGATTTGTTGAATTCACGGATGATTTGGACATGTCGAAATCGGACAGACCTCACATTACGCTACTAGGGCCGCTGGAACACCAACATGATGGGGGACTACTGTTGGCCACTTCACCGAGAAGTTCAACAAGCGACTCATCGTAGAAAAAGCTACACAAGAAACTTCATAGAAAAAAGAGAAAGAAAGTATAGACCAATTCCAGTTAACAAGTGAAACCTGTATTAGCACATTATATCACTGTTTTAAGTAGCCACTGTAAATACAAACCATGCTTATGATGCAACATAGTGTTTCATTAATCCCCCCCGTATACCGTATAGGGGTTTATACTATATAATACAAATCATATTGCTGGAAAACTATGGGTGATAAAAAAAAACTAAGGCCAGATTTAGATTCAGCACATAGAAATCTATAAAGATCAACTATTAACGTTAAAAAAGTTTTCAAAACAATTTTTTTGTTGCCCTGTGTTACAGGCCACCTGCCGGGCTGCGAACCTACGACCTTCGGCATGGAAGGTGACCCAGTGTTATGTTGCTATTTTCCTCTTCTGAACCTTATTGTCAATTATTGATAAGTTTACGTTTTTGTCAATAATTGAGTGGTATTTTGATATATTTTTCTGTTTAAAGTTTTTTTGTATATTTTTTCTTTCATTGTATATTATGATTCTGCACAGATACATTTAAAGGATGTAGTTTTTGTGAATTTTCGAAAATTACATAAGAAATAAATATTTAATCAATCAATCAATTGATATATTTTTAAGTCATTATTGTGATTATTCAATGAAAAATGATGACTTCAAAGAATTATCTAGGAATTAATAATTGTAGAATTTTTATAACCCTATTATTGTAGAATTTATTATAACTCTACGCGGAGGTTGTTCGTTACCTTTGTTTTTCGGGTCTTCCATTCTTTTTTTCTTGTATTTGATTTTCATTCACTAAAGTGGGAATAATAAATGCCAACTAGGGTTTTCAGAAAACAAACAAGGTCACGACAGGAAAAAAAAAAAAAGGAAAGAAAGGAGCGACACCGGCACACACAAAAAAGAGCAACGGGAAAAGATCAAGAATAAGAGAGGATAGTTTAAATTACGTGGTCCGGATTGCGTATTAATAAAAATAAAAATAAAAACTTGAGTTTACCTGATGCGTTTGAAGACCCAACTTGCTGGTTAATAATATATTATTACATATTAATTCTCTGTATTACTCTAATCATAAGCACATATAATAATCATGTTGTAAAAAGAAATGTATAATATAAATTATTTTATAATTACATCTTTGAAATAAATCAAATGTGGTAACACATAATAACGATTGTGAAGAATTCGTTAAGTAAACAAACACTTTTCGACCTTCAAGGATTTTTTATGTTTCTCTTGATTGAATATCAGAGAAGTAATGAAATACTAATTACATTCATAAAATGCAAAGTTCTTCTTTTTCTTTTACTTTCTCTTATACATTTTCTAGCGTTGAGGAGCCTGGAGGCTATTTAGTTTACATCCAATAGATTTTCTACCATACCCGCATTTAACCCATTATATTTATGCCCAGAAAGGGTGACCCGGCCATAGTACTGGGTTTCTCCCGACCTGGAGGACCAGTGTCTAATTGCAGTCAGATGACTGGGCAATGAAGGAGCCAACTCCGTACGCCAGAAAAGAGACAATTGCCTTCTAATATTTCTGAAACTAAGTTAAAAAGTTAAAAAAAAAAAAAGAAGCAATCTAATTAAAAGTCACTAAACAGAGAAAAAACCCTTAATTTTATGTCAAATAATGTGTATAATAAAAAAACCTTAATTGTTTAAAAACGAATCTTTTGACTTTTGCTGTTTAGAAAATTGAGAATTATATTGAGTCTACATGTAAGAAATAGCAAAATAATGTAATTAAAAAAGAATGGAAGGCCCGAACAACAAAGGTAACGAACAACCTCTGCGTAGAGTTATCATAAATTCTACAATTATTAATTCCTGGATAATTCTTTGAAATCAACATTTCCCTCAGGTTTATTATAAGGAAAATATATTTTTTCATTGAACAATTACAATAATGACTTAAAAATATATCAATTGATTGATTGAGTAAATATTTATTTCTTATGTAATTTTCTAAAATTCACAAAAATTACATGCTGTACCAAATAGACCTTTCTCAAATTAAAAACAATTATAAAAATACAATTAACAAAAATTACATGCGGTACCAAATAGACCCGTCTCAAATTAAAACCAAATTATACAAATTTAAATGTATCTGTGCAGAATCATAATATACAATGAAAGAAAAAATATACAAAAAAACTTTTAACAGAAAGATATATCAAAATACCACTAATTTATTGACAAAAACGTTAAATTACCAATAATTATCAAACCATTTTTGAAAACTATACAATTTTATAAATATATGATAATTAGGTTCAGAAAGAGGAAAATAGCAACGTAACACTGGGTCACCTTCCATGCCGAAGGTCGTAGGTTCGCAGGCCGGCAGGTGGCCTATAACCCAGGCCAACAAAAAAGCTTTTTTGAAAACTTTTTTAACTTTAATAGTTGATCTTTATAAATTTGTATGTGCTGAATCTTAATCTGGCCTTAGTTTTTTATATCACCTATAGTTTCCCAGCAATATGGTTTGAATTATATAGTATAAACCCCTATCTAAGCCCCTATAAAGTAAAAGGGGAGATTAATGAAACACTATGCTACATCATAAGCATGGTTTGTATTTACAGTGGCTACTTAAAACAGTGATATAATGTGTTAATACAGGTTTCACTTGTCAACTGGGATTGGTCTATACTTTCTTTCTCTTTTTTCTTTGAAGATTCTTGTGTAGCTTTTTCTACGATGAGTCGCTTGTTGGACTTCTCGGGGAAGTGACCAACAGTAGTCCCGTATCATGTTGGTATTCCAGCGACCCTGGTAGCGTTTTTCTATCACATTAACGTCCGGGTGAAAACCTTGCTCCTCACTAATATCTCACAAATTGTCCGGGAAGTAATCAAAGTGGCTGCTCAAAAAGTGAACTTTCAGGCTCATCAAACATCCTAACTTTTTAAACTTCTGTAACATGTTAGCTACAATAGAAACATACTCTGGATCTTTTTCATTTCCCAAGAATTTTGTAACGACTTTCTTGAATGATACCCATGCTTCTTTCTAATTTAAGGTCATTGTGGATTCAAAGTTAACATCAAACATTATTTTCTAATGTCAGGTCCGACAAAGACGCCTTCTTTTAGTTTAGCTTCTGAAAGGCGTGGAAACTTTTGGCAGAGATACTTAAAACATGGTCCATCTTCAAGCAAAGCCTTTACAAATTGTTTCATGAGACCTAACTTTATATGTAGAGGTGGTAAAAGTACGTTTTTTTGGATCTACGAGGTTTTTGCGTAGAATGTTCATCTCACCAGGTTTTAAAGACTTCCTCACAGGCCAGTTCTTTCTGCATCAATGTTGATACCTAGCCCTACTGTCCCATTCACAAAAGAAACATAGACATTTGGAAAACCATCTTGCTGACCAAGGAGCATGCATGTTATTTTTAAATCACCACATATCATCCAACCATGAACAGAATAGCCTATTCGATTTAACACTGTTTCTAGGTTTTTATAGTTTTCTATCATATGTACAGAATGACCAACAGGAATAGACGCGTACATGTTACCATTGTGTAGTAAAACTGCCTTTAAACTTGTTTTCGATAAATCAATTAACAACCTCCAATCTTCCTTTTTGTATTCAATACCAAACTCATTCATCACACTGGGAATGTCTGAGCAGTACACTAAATCACCTTCTTGTTCAACAAACTTGGAAATTTGTTGCTCTCTATTCCTGTACACATAAATGCTGGTTCCAACTGCCAACAAGTTCTTTTCTTTTAGTCTAGATCCAAGCAATTCAACTTTTTCTTTCGTAAAACCAAGACCCCTAACCAAGTCGTTAAGCTCGATTTGAGTAAACAGTTTAGGCTCTACATTTTCTGGAAAACATTGGAATTCTTCATCAATTTGTTCATCTAACTCCGATTGTCATCATCATAGTCGTTCCTCTCTACCGCTCTGCAGTGTGAGGTTTCTTTCTGTATAGCCCGGACCACACCGTACGATCTTCTACCATTTCTTTCCTTCTATTCCATTGCTGACTTCTCTTTGCGAAGCTTTCTTTAGTACCATCTTCCCAGGTACGTCGGGGTCTTCCTCTGGACCTTCTTCCTTCAACCTTAGCCTCGTAAGTCATCTTGGCCAGCCTGTTATTTTCCATTCTTAGAACATGTCCAAACCATCTTAGACTGTTTTCTTCAATGGCTTTTTCCACAGGGTCCACTCCAAGGCTTGATCTAATGATCGAGTTGCGAATTCGGTCTCCTCTTGTCTTTCCCTCTATCTTCCTGAGGAATCTCATTTCTGAAGCCTGGATCCTACTTTTATGTTTGGTGGTCAACGCCCAAGATTCCGAGGAGTATGTTAATATGGGGAGAAAAGTAGATTTATATACCCTCAACTTTGTGTCCTTGGGTACTTCTCTTTTATTCAGGAACCTTTTATTTAGTGCATAGAACGATTTACCAGCTGAGTTGACCCTCTCCCGGATTTCATTGTCCATGACTCCATTTTCATCAAGGTGTGCTTCCAGATATTGAAAGGTTCTCACCTGTTCGATGGGCTTGTCCTTAGTTCTTATGACTTTCATTTTTCGGTGAGGCATTCTGCCAATTCTCATAACCTTTGTTTTGTCAATGTTTATTTCCATATTGATATTCTCTAGTTCATCTTGAAGAACCCTGGTATTGTATATTAGATCTCTATCGTTGTTGGCAAGGACTACCATATCATTAGCAAAGGCCATCAATGAGTAGGTAACTTTATTCAAGTATCTAAATCCCAGATGGAAACTTCTCATCCGGGCTTTGCCCTGAGATATAGCAGAATCAAGGACCAGAATGAAAAGAAGTGGGCTCAAGCTGCAACCCTGTCTTATACCAAGTTTGGTTGTGAACTCTTTGGAGTAACAATTGGATGTCCTCACTACATTTCGGGTGTTCCTGTAGAGGCTCATTATTGCCAGCATTAGTCCTTTGTTAATGCCTCTCTCTGTTAAAGCCTTGTGGATGTCCTCTTTCTTTATTTTGTCAAATGCTTTTGTGAGGTCTACGAAGCACACGGTAAACTCATTGCATTTTCTATTACTTTTTCTGTGATCTGTCTCATGGAGAAGATCAAATCTTGTGTGCTCCTGTTTTCTGTAACAACTTTATGGCTAATCGTATGATGCTACAGTGTGAATCCTTAATTTTGCTATCCAGTTATAGTTCAGATCCTTTCTGAAGGGTTGAATGTTTTATTCCCTTTAGATAATCCTAAGGCCACCTCCCAGGCTGCGAACTCACAATCTAGGGGTCATTAGGTTGTTTTGTACCTAAAATCTTTGGTTACCCACGTCTTTGGAAGGTTCGTAAAATGGGAGTCTCGATCCTGTGGGATGTCAGGTACTCTACAATGATCCCTATTCTAAATATATCTGGATTTTTAAAATTAAAAACTCTCCTGTATCATCTTCCAACTATCCATAGCAGCATAAAGTTGCGCTAAATACATAAACAAACGACTTACTATCTTAATTTATTAGATACGTAAAATTAATTACTCGATCATAATAACACATGCAGTATTAATTCTTCGCGTTTTTATCTATAAACTAGATAATGACTCATATGTTTAGGACCATTTATACCCTGAGCGGATTCCGGAAACTTTTTCAGGGACAACTTCTTACCCCTTCAATTTCCGACACGACCCCTCGGATCGTAAGGGCCTCTCTGTTCTTATCTACTTTTCCCTTAGGAGAATTTTCTTATCCTTTGTAATTATAACTAGTAGCGATACCAACATGATTGCCTCGGAACTGAAGTAATCAACTGATGGGAAAAATATATGTTTATAAGAATTTTTTATGTTTAGTTTTTATCAAGACTTATATTCAATAGAAAGTTTACTAATCAGTGAACGGTTTGATAAAATGTCTGATTGTGTAATTTAATCAACACATGCTCAATAATTTGCTGGCCAAATAGCGGCTAGTATTGTTTGTAGTGAGTTCACTGTTTCAAAGTTAATTGCGCGCTTCAACCGAGCTAATCAAACAGCTACACAAAAAACTGAAACGAGTGTCACGTTGCACATACTTTTAGAATAAATTAAAACATAACCAGGGTCGATAATTTTTGAAACCAAAAAAAATTATAGTGGAATGAAACTTATTGGAAAAGGAAGAGAATATTACAAAAATGGAAGGAAAAATAATTTACGGGCGATTTGAGGTCGAGGAGTGGAAGGGGGGGGGGGGGTTAAGGGTAAAAAACGGCTTATCTCGATTTTCGGAAGAACTACAAGTCCTATGGAAAAAAAATAAATGGCAAAGTTTTAGATAATAAAAAGATCTACAACTTTTGTATTTACACTTTTTTCACATAACATCAAAATTTATGTGAAAACTTCAAATAACCAAGTTTTGTTTTTTTATGTTTATTTATTACAAATTAAAAAAAAAATTTGTGAAAACTTACCTTTTTATGTCCCAAACACACTGTAATTTTTTTAATTTAAAATATTTATTTTTTCACCTTATTTTGACTTAATATAAAAAACACCCTAATTTTCAATCGAAAATTCTCACGTAAAAATATATGCTTTTTAAAAACAGTCGGTGTGCTTTTTGTTGGTTGAAATCTCTACTTTCTGCAAAGAAACTGTCAAATAATCATGACATTTATTTTCTCAAGCCAGGTTCGGGAAATGTAAAAGATCTATTTTTCACGTCTAATAGTTTCAAAAATGAATCCTTCAAAAATATCATTGCATTTCTGCATTGTTTTTCTGGTTGCGATACAACATCTGAATTTGCCGGAAAAAAAAGTATGGTAAATTCATTATTAGACGATATTTGGCTAATAGTTTTTATAAAAAAAGATGCAAAAAAAGAAAATATCGAAAATAACGGATTACAATTAATCAAATCTATTTATAAAAGTAAAAAAGATAATATAACACTGAATCAATTAAGATTTCGAAAATATCAATTGGCAAAAATTAAATCATCTTTCATATTGGCAAATCTCCCACCCACTGAAGGTGGAACATTGTTACAGGCCATATTATCAGCTTCAAATTTGCCTGGGTAACGAACTGACAGCAACAGATTGGGGCTGGAAGCAACATCAACGTTGCATTATGCCCAAATTTACAGAAAAGGAATTAATTCTGGAAATATTGCTCAAAACTATTTCCTGCAGCTGTCCAGTTTCCTGTGTAACTGTTTAAAATGTGGCTGCCGAAAACATGGTTTAAAATGGAAAAATGTATGCTCAAATTGTATGGTTCTGAAAAATGCTCCAATGTGGAAGAGGAAGTTATTGATTCAGATGAAATTAATTTTAAATAAATACCTCAAAATTGTACATAATGATTTAAAAAAATTTTTAGGATTCGAGATTTTTTTGCTTCTTTGCATTTTCTGAGAACATTTACCATAGTAATGTATATTTTTTTACACCATCAAAAAGAAGAGAGTAATACCAAAAACTTGGTTATTTGAATTTTTCACATACATTTTGAGGATATGTAAAAAAAGTATAAATATATAAGTTGTAGATCTTTTTATTACCTACAACTTTGCTACTTAACTTTTTTCCAAAGGGCTTGTAGTTTTGCCGGAATTCGAGATAAACCGTTTTTTACCCTTAAAACCCCTCCCCCCCCCTTCCACTTCCCGACCTCAGATCGCCCGTAAATTAATTTTCCTTTCATTTTTGTTATATGCTCTTCCTTTTCCAATGGGTTTCACCCTACTATTATTTTTTTTCACTTTTTACCATTTTCAAAGGCTTCTGCACTGGTCTAAAACTATTAAGCACAGATAAAAAAATTGAGGTGTTTGGTTTCAAAATCAGGTTTTTCCAAAAAAAATTTCTTTTTAATGCCAGAAATGATGGATTTGTTTCAAAACCGTCTAGAACCTTCAAAAATCATTACAAACAAAAATCCATTTCCAAATAAAAATTGTTGATGTATGAAAAACCAAAACTGTATATATATGTATATATACATATATATATACATATTCATTGTTTAATTATATTGATTAAAGTGATTTGTCTATATTAATTATTAGTTCCTTATCAAACATAAATTAACCAGATATCGATATTTTCTGATCAAGATGTATCCAACATATTTTTTATATATATTTTTATTTTTTACTAGTGAGCCGCCCCCTGCTTCGCACAGGTAGAGGAGCATATATTAATGCTTACATCTTTGGACTGTCGTAAAATCACATCAGTTTGTTGCGTCGAATATTTGGATTAGATTTAAATGTAACAATAATGTCTACACTACATGAAGTATTTTAATTTATTTTATTATGTAGATATTATAAACATAAAAATAAAATAAAATTACTTTATAGGTATACGCATATAGTTTCACACGCGTCAAAATGTTGCGATAATTACTAAGATACTCATTTAAATTATATGGTGTAAAATACTAAAATAATGTGCTTGAAATGCTTAAGGTACCTATAGTATTTAAGTTTATAAGGATTAATACTTTATCCGTCTAAATAGTTTTCCAAATACCGCATAGTACGTAACCAATTTTTTAGAAGATGTAATTTGTATAGTAAGCTATATTTATAAAGTAAATGTATGCTATTGCGGACTTTTTTGTAGATCTATAAAGGAGCAATATTCCACCATCCATTGTTTAGTAATAACTCAAAGGGATTAGGCACCAGCTTCGACGACGGTTTGTCTTTATTCAACACTTCCAACTATTATCGTTTTATTCCAAACAATTAATACAAAACATGTACTTTAACCTTCCTCATGAATTAATCTATCTATTGGTGAAAACCGCGTGAAAATCCGTGCAGTAGTTTTTGAGTTTATCGCGAACAGACAGACAGACCCGGAAGAGGACTTTGTTTTATTATATGTATAGATGAGATTTAAAAAAAATAGATCATAAAAAATTGTCAATAATTATTTTTTTAAGTAATTGTTAGCAAAGTAACGAAAATTAATTTTTAAAAATGGTTACATTCATTATTCTTTATAAATAAATCTTTTATGATCAGTACTGGCAAATTTTTGAAAATGAATGTAACCGGTTTTGAAACCTAACGCCATATTTCTATTATTTATGGATGTATTATATTCACCACTTGAAAACTATAACGCAGGATCTTTTCAATACTGTCTTTTCTTTCGATTAAGATTATTTGAGTATTACTACACATGTAATTTCTGTTAAATAATTCAAACTCACAATTAACGATAAACTTATTAACGAATTTAAGTGCAACGTTTCCTCAAGAATTTGCGGCTAAAGTATTAAGAAAAGACAAGACAAACAAAGGATTAAGATTTCAGGCAGTAAACGAAGGTGAAGTATTGGAAATGTGAGAGGATCGGCGATATCCCCTCCGGTCACAGGAGAAAAGTAAACTCCGCGGTGGAACTCTGGAATTTAAAGTTGCATAGCGTACTCTCTCTTTCATGAAAATTATGAATACTCCACCTCCTCTGCTTTCTTTGCCTCTTTGCTGAATTTTATTAATACTGCCTCATGAAGTTTCAGTTTTGGTTAGCACACATTTACTGAAACATTTTACCTCTAGATTATGGAACACGTGGAAATATTTGTTTTTATTATAGTTAATATTGTATAAAAAGTTGTATCGCCGCGAAAATTAAGACGGGCTAGGAAACCTGAAAAGACCAAAGAGTAAGTATGAGGATTGCATTAGAGTGATCATGCGGATTAGGGTTTGGGTAGTGGTCCTAGGAAGGAGGTTTGTAAGCCGGGATCATCGGCAATGTCAATGATCCTTCTTCCCTTTCGTTAAGCTTGATTATTATTACATGTACTAATGGATGTACATGAATTCTGAGAAATGTTCCAAAACTAGATGATAAGACTGGGATAATCACAGATCCAGGTGAAACTTCCTGACTGACCCATTTACAAGAATAGATCTGATTATACAAATGAACCTGCACCACCAATACCCATTTCTTGGTACCACTAATACCCAAGAGCCGGGTAATTCTTTGGGTCAGTACATGAAAGAGACTGCACTGTTTCAAGGAAAGCGGTTGAGAAGGGAGGGATTATTCCGAGATAACGCTCAAATGCCAGACCCCCCCTCCCCCAATTAAGGGTATTCTCTTTATAGAGGCTCTCACCCGCAGGGTGGTTTTCAGATCCCACTGTGTCCATCCCCGGCTGTTAACTGATTTAATGAACTCTGACATAGCCGGTTTTGGACCCAGAACAGTCGGCATAGCAAAACAGCGCTCTAACTACTGTTATGAGTGTGCAGATATATCCATTAAAACTACCATAATAACCCATTTTAAACCAAGGGCTTCTTCAACCAACCAAGTGAGATCAGGTCGATAAGCCGATTATTTTTTTATATATTTCTAAATATATCAGAAATTTAGGTTAAGACATTTCTTCCAGTAACAATTGCTGAATGATGTCATCACTCGATCTTGAGCCAAGCGATCAAAACCTCTCCCATATCTCCGTGATCTCGCAATTTGCGGGGATTGGGATCGGTGAAGAGAAAGGATTTGTCTGACCGAGGTAAGTGCCAGGATAGCTCAAGTGGCAGAGTATCACGACGGACGCGTGGGAGACCCGGGTTCGAATCCCGGTCCTGGACAAATCTTTTCTCTTCAAAATAAAAATATTTAAAAATTTTGTGGGTTTGTTCGGAGCTTTCTATGGCCCGAAAAATGGATCAGTACGATGTTTATGACTGTTGTTATATTATCACTATTGGTTTATCGTTATTCATTTATCACTACTTTGGATGTAGTATAAATAGATAAAGTGACAATTGAAATGGACTGACAATGGATATATCTGTTGAAAATAGAAAATCAATGAATTTGTATGATGACAATACTTCTTTTACCGTGTATAAGGATGGATACACAGTTTCAGGTTCTGGGATTTGGGGAATAGGCTCAGGAATATAAGAATAAAATAAGGATAAACGGAGTTAGATCTGAAAGTTCGAAAAAGCAGACACCGAGGAAGCGTATTGCACTAGGAAAATGTGGTTAAGTCATCTCAGTTTCTTATTCCAGAGAGACAACGAAATAAATCTGTTGAAAAATTTCATTAATTTCTTCAGTTTTATTCTCAAATATCCTATGTACAATCGAATTAGGGGAATATATGGAAGAAAATTAGGAACAGATAGGTATTTGATGACATTAAGGGTACTTGTGTGTTAACGCCACCGCAGTTATTTTTCCCTACTTGTTCGCATACGCGAGCGGTTACATTTTGTAACCGTTATATTTCTAAAACATTTATCTTGCATGTTTTTAAATCTATTTATTGGGGTTAGAATTTTAAATTTTTTAAATAATAATCAACAATTACAAATCAAAATAATTTATTTACAAATGGAATATATCATGAACAATTAAAATAATGGATATTATAGAAATAAATAATGGTGTATATCACGAAAAACCAAAATAATGAAAAAATGAAAAATCAAAATAATGAAAAATCCAAATAATTTATTAATAAAAAAAGTAGTTAATCGGATTTCGGTGGAAAATTGGTAAAATATTTCGCTCCTGGAAAAATACAATTACTTCTTCGGTTTTTGTCAAATCCCAAAGACTCATTTTCGTAGCACGAAAATTGGCAAAATAATAACAACAAATCTAATAATAATTAAATAAATAAATAAAATAATAACAAATCAGAGTCTAGAACAAATCAGCAAGCAAACAATAAATCAGTAACAAACAAAACTCAGCAAACAAGAACGAACATAGAAGAAATCAGGTGTTAGAAATATAACGGTTACAAAATGTAACCGCTCGAGCATGCGAACAAGTAGGGAAAAATAACTGCGGTGGCGTTAACACACAAATACCACATTAAGTCCCAAACCTAGAGAGAATTATTTGAGGATAAAAAATAGGACTGATAAAAATTACTGTAAGATTACTAACAGAAGTACGAAAGTAAATTGGTATTGAGGATCAGGAGGATGCTAGGAAGATATGAAGCTGATTTCTCCTTCGGATAAAAGGATTAGTATATTTCTAGGATATCGGGATATAAATGTTCATATCAATTGAATAAATGTCCATCCCTGTAGATGGGATATCGTAAGGATCTGTGAAGAATATGGGATTCTGAGAAGATGATATATATGTTTTTGGAAGAAGCTATTATTAAAAAATCCGTATTCAAGTGGTTATGGTAATGAATTCGATGAAAAATTTGTAGAATTTATGAAGTACACAATGTACAATTTATCGAAAAATTATAGTAGAGATTTAAGTTGCAGCCACTGGTTATTAAACATAGGGACTGCAGTGAAAAAAGATGAGTCAAGTGTAGGATGGAAGTAGATCCGTGGAGGGGGGTGTAATGAAAACTACGTGTAAACTACGAAATTTCCACAAATATATAGAAGAGGCGTGACTTTTTCTAAAGGATATTAACTCCATCATGAACGAAAAACAAAATTCCTCCACCAAGTAGATCGGTCTGAAAATGGAAAACAAAACCATCATTAAAAAAGAGGTAGGTGAAAAGAGAATATTAGGTTTGAGGCAAGTTCCATCCTAAGATATACTCCACTGCTACTTTTCCAGCCATTATGTTGAAGTTCTTTTCATCCCTCTTGAACCTTAACATCTAGTCATGGACAGTCCAGTGATTTAAATGGGTTAAATTAAATTGTTTTGAAAATTATTATTTTAAATGATGAATTCAAATGTGTGGGGCATCGCAAAGTAATTGAATGCAATAGAGAAAATTATTATTATCGTTAGCCTTGTGTTTTATTTAATTATAAGTTTCAATTTAATTTTCTAATTTCCGATATTTTGTACAATAAAGTCATTGTAATTTAAAACAATTAAATTTTGCTACTTTTAAAAATTTAGTTTAACATCCAAAATTTTTCTTTTTACGTTCTAAATCCTCAAAATTATTCATAATAAATGCATAATACATTCTTAATAAACCTTGGACGCCAATGTTTTAGCAAATTGGTATTTTATTCTCGATCTTTCATAGTACATTTATATCGGAAAAATGTCATCCCTACATGCAGTCTTACCTTGCTCAAGTTTCCCTGAGGTGCTTTCGATATCTTCCTCACAGATTCGTATTTTCATCCCTTAATTTTGTCGGCTTCATGTACTAAGGTATCTTCGTGTGAGTAGTGATTAGAATCTCAATCCAATCACGAGCAGATTAGGATTTATATTTCCTCATATTTTCCTTCAATGCACTACATAGAAATTTCATGAATTCTACCCATGATTTATTATTAACCTGTTTTTAGAACGGTTCGTTTCACCACCTTCGTAATGATGCGGCACTCAACTCATCCCTTATGTCATGAAACCTATTATCTTTCTATAAATTATTGCCAATACTCGCAATAACCACAACTATCTTTCAGGTGTTTATATTTTACAGAACACAAACGATCCACGCTGCGTCCATAATGTATAAATTTCTAGATTCCATCCACTTTCTTAGTGTTTCTACTGATATCTGTCCTTTATTCCCGTTTTTCCTTAAACGACTCAAGATCTTGGGAATGTGTTTTGTCGAATGCCTTGTATTTTTTTTCCGGATTCAGATTTGTGTTCTGCGAATGAAATCAAACGATACGTACTTCATTGCACCGAATCGTTTCGGTATTACTTTTTCTTCCCTGATCTGAAAATGTTATTTTATAATTTTCAATAATGCTAAACGGTTAGTGTTTTTGATTAAAGAACAAAAAACTTTAAAATAATCTTCTCATGATCAAATTATTTTTCTGTAAAGTGGTTCAAAATTAATTTTTAACTAATGCCGCATACAGGTTCACGGTCTTAATCATTAACTTTTGATAGATCCGTAATTTTGTTTTTCTTCTACATCTAATATATGCATATAAATTTATCCTTGTACTGTATAATTGCCGAACTTCAAAGATGATTTAACATCGCTATGACGGGAGCAGTACAATGAGCGTAGTTTGCGCTAGAGAGAACATTAATATAGGCTGAGTGGTCAAGCGGTTGCGGCAGGATGTTGTGGCTGACCATGTCCCTACATCTTCAGGTAGCGATTGTTGCAATTGGCTCTCTGGCGGCACCTGTACGGCAGACCCTATAATCTACAGTCTTCTTTAGGCAGTTATTAGGAGAGAACTTGCACCACCTGCGGTTGTACGTCCTGCAAACCAAATAACCATTATAAAACATCAGGTAGAACCACAGTTTTAAGTAAATTGGTTCAATTCCGCGGTAAATCCATGGATGATTAACTAGTATTTTAATACTAAAATCGAAATATGTATCTTTATTTAATGTAAACCGTTAATAGTACAGAAAATTCATTCCATAATATCGTCCCTTCTCCCTCTAAATCTATTAACGTGTAGTTTGTCAAATTATTATCTCAATTTTTATAGGATCTAAAGAGCGTAAACCATCAAGAATTTAGAAAAAAAAAACTGGGATATATCGATATTTTATATATCAATGATACCCTGAATTATACGGGCTCAACTGAACTCAACTCATTCGATCCTGATGGTTACTCAAATGTAGGGTATAATATAATGTCCATAGATTTCTATTTACCACTAATGAAATGGAATATTTTAAGAAGACACTTTAAAATCCACTATCCTCTGTATTGTTTGTTATTTCAGAAGTGACTGTCACAATATATAATTTAGGAATATATGAAAATCGTTTTTGTATTTTTTCGGGTGACTCTACACCAATGGCCACGCGATATGATCGTCTTGCAGACATATACATAGCTTACGAGAGCACAGGGAGCAAAGAGAGCCTGGGATCACCCAGTCTCACATGACTGATAACCACGGTCCAAAGGCAGACGATCCTAATGTCCACGGACCGATTCATTTGGTTTCAATTCAACAGTAGTTATCACCAATGCACACTTGGGTACAAGAGCATTAGCCCATTGGTCTAGATCTTAGGATTACGGCAGTTCGGGTTGAGTTGAGGGTTGTAAAAACTCCAGATGGCTATTTGGGATCCTGGAAAACTCTAACGCGGTTTCCTTTAAAAGTGAACTGGGCAGGGCCATCACTAAAATCCAGGTAGTTGCGGGTCACCCGTTTTAGGTTGACATACATAGCAAGGGGAAATTCTTGACGAATGCCGAGACTAGCATTTGAACCATTGACTTTTAGGGTTGTAAACTTTTGCATGATCTACGTAATTTGCCACACAATCCTTTTTCGTGTGATCTTCGTGGGATAGGACTTATGTACGTCAAGAGGCATATATCATCGTATTGGAGTGAATTGTGAATTGTGAATTTCTGTAAAAATCTGTTCGAAATTTTCGAAAATTGGATAGATTGGGGTACATTTCGAAAAAAACAACTGAATATTATCGATATGAGAATTCTCTATAACTGTAGACTAAGATCCTTGAGAGTCTAATTTTAACCAGCTTGATGCCAGGTACTATAGACAGGAATAACATACAGATATACGACAAATTATAATATTGGAGATACTCATCTACCTTGGTATAACATTTGGTAACGAATTAAATGCGCCACTAATTTAGGCAACATAAGAAAAAGGATGGCTGTATGTTACCCGCCACCCCTGACACGGTGCCTCCATTACGGTCCGTCCCTCCTTAAAGAATGACCGACGAAATGGAACCCGAAGCCATGGCTTCCGCCCTGCACCCAGTAGAAGCCAGCACTGCTATAGAGTGCTCCGAATCTACAAGTGGAAAGAAGAGAAAAACAGAAGCACCTGAAACGGAGTACCCGTTCCTACTTGTCACGAAGAAATTTAGCGCAAGGCCACCAGTGTTCAAAGGACCCATTACCGACACGTGTCTCTAAAAAATTTTCGACCATGGCAACGACCAGTACCACCGACTCTACACCACCAGCCAAAGTGAGGCCTCCATCACCTATTGTGACCAGCCCGCCCTTATAACAAAGACAGCTAGCTGATGGGGTGCCTAGTGAAATTAGGAATCAAGGATTTTTATATATATTCGTCTGAAAAAGAACTACGAGTCTACCTGAACTCGAAGAAGGACCACGACGCAACTACCGTTGCGAAAAAGGAACCTCCTAAGAAAGGATACTACCACTTTGTTCCATACTTTCACTCCGCGAGGAACGAAAATACGTCCTTTATGGTTACGATATTGATACGGACGTGAAACCTATCAATGAAGACCTAAAAGCTGGCCTGACAGGGTTCAAATCGGCAAAAAAGCTCATGGAAGGGACACCTACGGACGTCTTCTTCCGACCAAAGGAATTTTAATAATCACAGACCATACGGACACATTAGAGCACCTCAAAAAAAGTACGCGGGACGAGTCAAGTTCCATCCTACCACATTCCGGGATTAAAGTATAGTGTTATCAGTGTCAAAAGTTTGGCCACACGATGAAATATTGCGGCCGAACATGCCACTGTGTGTGTTGCGGAGACCACCATCTCTTACATGACCGCAAGAACCGTGGAAAAGAAGCCCCTTAGTGTCAAAACTGTCATGACCGCCACCACCCCCCTTCTCGAAAGGATGTCCGAACCGGATTGAGCTCCTGTGGACGAATAAGATGATGACCCACCGTTCCAGCCACACCAACACCAGTCGCCACCTCAAGAAGACCCAGCAGGCTCACCAGCAATGGAACCAGCTACTCTAAACTCAATAAAAGAACGCCAACTATTCCGAACCAATCAGGTAAGAGATCTATCCCCCACCCCTCTCCTTACTCCTACCCTTCACCTAACCCCCACCTTTAGGGGCACAGCCTGCTCCGGTGCGATTCGCAGTACTGCCAGCTTCGGGGCAAGAGCTCTTTTTGAACCGCCTTCTGGACAAGATTGACCAGATGTATATGATGATGAAGATGGTGACTTTGGTGATTCATAGCAGGCGGGATGATTGAACATCCAGTCATTAATTATGACATCCGAAGCCTTCTCTCGAAGCTGGCTGAATTCGAGATCCTTCTACTGCAGCACCGACCATCGGGAGTGGCGCTGAGTCATACTAAGCTACTCCCTCGGCCCGAGTGAATTTCCGGGGATACACTGTATACAGGAATGTCTGTGCAGTGAGGACCAAGGAAGGCGTCACCATCCTAGTCCGAAATGATGTACCGTCTACGAGAATTCCTAACCCAGTGTTTCCAACTAATGGTACTCATATAGTCACACTTGACGACGGTTCAAGACCCGTTTCACGTTTAGCTCTGTCCATAGGAGGCCGAGAGCTGTGCACACAGCTATGAATTTGTTGTTGAAACACGCCCAGTCATTCAGTCGGTTTATATTCCTGCCTGGCTATGTAAAAAACAAATAACACACTGGGGACCTACCTCACCAAGACTGGGCTAGTCTCCTACCACCCCGAGGTGCAAACCTTCCGGCATGCAGTCCGCCACGAGTGGACCTCAACTCTTGACTTGCTTCTTACCAGGGATCTGCACACGTTACGGTGTACTTACGAGCTGCATTGTGCTCCCGTTCGGACCTTTAGGTCACCGACGAATTGTGTATATGTTCAGAGGTACTCCGGCAGCATCGCCTGCAAGCAAGTACCTTTTATACAAGGCCGAATGGAAAAGATACAGGGCTAGAATTTAGGAAGATGACCAGCCATCTCAGTACCAAGGCAGTGGTGAATAGGGCGGTAGAATTCATAACCACTACCATCCTGGACGCACCAAATCGCATCATCATAAATCCCACAACCCACCGCCATCAGGAAACCTCCAAAGCACATCCTAGCTCTCATAGGCCAGCGTAATAATCTAAGGAACATTTTCCAGCGCTCTCGTGACTATGGGCATAAATGCGATGACGACGACCACCACCAGTTCTGGCGACTCGTCAAAACCGACATATCTAAAAGGAGGATGGTGCACCTGACATCCGGAAACGACCTTTTGAAGCCCGGGGGACATGGTGAATTTTTGGCGGTCTTACGAGGCTATTAATACTGCTCGGGTAGTAGATGATCCGCCAATCCCTGAGGAACCACTACCGTCCCCCAATGAGAAGCCCATATGCCCCACCTTCAATTACCTTGAGTCAGTACTACTTGCTCTCGCACTTGAGAAAGATTTTCCCGTGGCTGGTCCGCCACCTTATGCTGAACCACTGTAGGGAGGAAAACATAATCCTACCGGTACAGGCCGGTTTCCTTAGAGATGTTTCCTGTGCCCATCACCTGACCAAGCTCCAAGTGCACTATTGAGTAGATGAACATGAACAAAGCTACGGCTTTTATCTCTTTAGATTGCACTCAGGCCTTTGGCAGTGTGTCTTACACATTATCAATCCGACGCTTGGAAGATTTTAGCTTCCCAGTCCCGCTGTATCGTCTGATCTGAAGCTAACTAAGCGGAAGATCATTCGTCGTTCAAGTCGAGGACAGCTACTCGACTTCTAGCACCACCAACTGTGGAGTACCCCAAGGGTCTGTACTGGAGTCGCTGATGTTTGTTATTTTCATTGCACCTGTGGTCGCGGTTAAGCCTTATGAGCGGTAGTATGGGCCTATGAGGACGATATAGGGATTTACGCTTCCAGAGCCAACGCGCGGCATGCCCTTCAAAAGGCACAAAAGGCGTCGGTAACGATTATTATTGTTTTGAAGCTGGTGTGGCAGCAGGGTGAACCCGTCTAAAACGGACGCCATCGTGATCTCATTCCCGCAAGGTAAGAAGCGCCTACCGACAACCTTCACAGTTGAAGATGAAGATCGTCATGAATCGAACTCGTCATTCTCGATAGGCATTTCACCTTCGCGAATCACGTCAGGGGGAGGCTGAAGTTGGCCACAAATAAGTTCTATAGGCTCTACCATCTGCCGACTTCGCCACAACGTTCGCTAACAATTATGTACTAGATCTATAAGTCAGTAATTAGAACAACGCTGCTCCATGGTGCGCCGCTCCTGAAACACATATATAATCCAACTAAAAAGCCTACAGCATTTCCACAATTCCCTCCTGAGGTGAATAGTTAAAGGCACGTCACTCCAATGGGCGCGTAACGTTAAAAAAAAAGAGAGGAGCTCAAACTCCTATCCATACCAGACTACATCAGCCGGTTGATGTGCCTCCAAATTTTTTGATGGGCTGAACGTGTGTAGTAACTCACTCTTAAAGACATAGTGACCCCTCCGAGGCCTTGGAGGTGGCAAGGCAGTGTCCCCTAGGTCGACGTGCTCCAATTGGCTGAGGGTAAGGGATCTGGAATCTAAACCCATTTCCCCTTCTTCCTTCCTCTTCCTCTTTCTTCTTTTTCTCCCCCTTGCCCTTTAAAGCGGTCCCTCCCCTTTTGTCTGCATAAAGCGGCCTTGTGCCGGTTTTGAGAACCCGCCTTCAGCGGACTTATCTATTGCAATACTTGAAATACCTCCGGAAAGAAGAAGTATTTGTAATTATGTTTTATTTATTTATATATTGTATAAATTATTATTAAACTGTATTATAATTATATTGTAAACATTTTCTTGAATAAGTGGAGTTTTGAAACAAAAAAAAAGATGGTCTTAGCCTTGAGCAATCTTAGTAGCTAGGTGGACAGTACATATTACGTTCTTAGATACTCAGAAACAATGGCCATAATAATATGTGATAAAGGATATTCTGAGGTATGCGACATCCGAGTAGTTCAAGATCTTTTCTTACCAGCAGAAGCATAGGCAGACGATGATTCGGCGTATGGCACTGCAGCGAGTCACTAACATCTTGTAGATAGTACCAAAAAGCATCAAGTTTTAGTACGAGAATAATCTCTCAACCTCCGTTTGCGTTCAAGTATAATCTTAAAGATCGGCTTGGTAGATTTACCGGACAATATTATGTGTGATAGTGTAAGTGACTGGCAGCCTTAAAAGGTGCTACCTTGAGTTCTCCATTGTCGGCCACGGTTGGCATTAAAATGAATTCTCCTGGACTACTGGATCTCGCTATTTAAAATGTTTATAACTAGTCGACGGATGTCAACCGATATATTCGCTTCCCCGTCCCGAACTCATCTTGGCATAAACCCTGCCGCCTTTGAAAAATAAATAAATTGCTATGGGAAGACGACTTTGTGTCCCCAGTGTGAATATTTTCCCTTGGTTAATGACTCAGGATAATTACCCGCTCTACATAAAAGAGTTAGTGTACGAGTGTAAAGCGGCAGTGGGCTCAACCTTTTTAAAATCTGGACGACAGGACGTAGAAGGCAGAGAGAAACTAATGATCCAGAAGGCTGAAAGGTATACATATATATTATTACAGTATGTATAAGCATATAAATTGTAAATCAAATTATTATTTATTCGCCAAATTAACAATTCCTCTGACCCTTATAAATGCAGCTCAATTGTCATACTATTTTCCTCTAACTTTATTTGGGGTGGAGGTGACAAAAGCTACGTAATTGTGGCCGAAGGTTCAGTGGTACAATCGTGTTTTAGGCTGAAGTGAAACAGATTTGAAATGCACCTTTCAATAGATGAACTATGGAACAATCGAATTGTTGATTTTCTTTTTAATATAGTATGAATAAATAATAGTTTAAACAAATAGAAAATAGGAAATAAAACTAAACAGTATAAAACCATTTTCATTCATCATAAATAAGAATAATGCGATGAACAAAAAAATTCATTTTATCGTAAAAAAGTAAGGGGTGGATTTTAAGAGATTTTCATTACGACTCTACCTTCACCAATATCATTCAGTACAATATTTTCAACATTAACATCAAGCACCCCCCCCTTATTTAGGATAGAATAAATTATTTGATCATCACTTCTTTTTTAAACTTGAAATAGAACTTTCAATTCTTTAAAATTGAAAATAATTTCCTACTGTTTATTTTTTATTTTTAAGCTTATTTTTTAAACTATTATTTACTTTCTACTTTTTAGTTCGGTTTACTACAAAAACGTATTTTCCAACTATTATTCGTTTTTGTTGAAAAATATACGAAACTCCCCAGTTGATCCTGCCAATAACCAAATACTTGTCTCAAAGTATATATACAAATTTATGCCTTAGTACTTGGCACTGAACACGTCTGCGTCTTCGGACATGAAACATTTTTAATAATAAAGATCATGGTCAGGATAATAAGACGGGCTCATTAAATTATTGTAAATATTTTTTTTTTTTGTTTAGATGTTCACATATAAAATCACACAAAAGGCAGTTGCTCTATGGTTAGATTTGCCATTTAATGATGAATAGGCTCAAACCAAAGAAACTCTTGCAAATTCTTAAAATTTATTTTTAAAGTAGTGGTTCTCGCTAAACTCAACTATGTAAATTTTCGGTCATCATAGTCATCTATTTGCGCGGCTAATTCGATTAATGGTGGATCGGTTTTGAACCCAGTATACTTAAAGTGATAACACACATCATTTAAGACGACTAATAGTTCGGCCCGAACAAGCGATAGCCGCTGTATACCGTAGCATTGAGAAAGACCTAAGTCTACTCCGTTCTCAGCAATTGAAATGTTTCCACCCACTTTATGGAACATTTTATATAAGGATTTTCCAATAATGTAAGGAACATCTCACATATCGAGTGATAAAATTAATTTACTTGAAGAAACATGTGATGAGCCAATAATTTCAAGTAATGGTCCTGTGCAATCTAACCCCATTAGATTATTTTCTTTGAGATTACGTTAAGTCACTGCTATACGCGGATAAACGATTGATATAAACATAGACGATTGAGTACTTGAAACAAAAGATTCAGCTAATTATTGGTGAAATACGGTTTCAAAAACTGCGAAAAATTTGTGAAAATTTGACATTCATTGCGTCATCTACGAACCATCAGTGATGGCCACAAAGCTGAAATCATATTTATATGTAAATGGCATTAGATTATCTTTATCCAGTTTCATTGATATTAATAATATTTATCTTAGTTGTATATTAATTTAAAGTTGGGAAAATCTATAAAATCACCCTGTATTTGTGACCTAAGTTTAATTGGATGTTTTGAAGTTGTCGACTGTCTCGAAATTCTACATGCAGGCGAAGCTAATAAAAATTCTAAAGATGTGGATCGATTTGGTACAGAAAAAGAGTATCGAAATCCAAAATTAATTAAAGTGTTTTTATTATTGCTATATGAACTTGTGTTAGGTATATTGCAAGTTTAGAGGAGAAAATTATTGATTAAACTTGAAAAAAGATGACTACATGTTGAAGCATTAGGAAAAGGGTTTCCTAAAAAAACAAACGTCAATCGATAATAAAAATAAAAACACAACAAAATTATCCCCCATTTTCATTAAAAAACAATTCCGAGGTGTTTATCACTCGATATCAACATATAGCCGAGTGTGGGGGCACGAGAGGGATGGGGCTTCGAAGGAAATTGATATTGACGAGGATGAAAATGTGTTTTCTCTTTCGAAGCTAAATGTTGGCTCTCAACAAGGGCCGCTTGGAACAATAGAATTGGCAAAGCAGCAATTTGATTTCTATTCAGCCCGATCAATCTGTCAGGGCTCATGTTCACAATTGCCTCAGAAAGCTTTTACCAAAACAATAGAAAAAAAACTGAAAGATTAAAGAAAAAAATTGCGTCATTTTTCAGCCATTCTTTGGCTTTTAATCCCGGATCACTTTAAGGCGGCTTAATAGTATTCCATTTAAAATAAGTTATCTTTTGTTCTTCTTTTTTTAGAGATTATTTACACCGTTTTAATCATGCTAAATAGATATGATTAAAATTTAAATTATTCTATAAATTAATGAAACCCTGGAGTAAATTTGGTGGCAATTGATAAATTATGTTTTTACTACTAGCGTAAGTAATTTTAACAGCTGAATCCACATCATATCTCCAAAATAACAATCCTCAAATATTGAAGTGTAACGAATTGCCTGAGTGGATCGGCTGTTAGTAACTTTAATTTGATGAAACTTACTGAAAGTTTCTTGGTGGAATTTTTTCTTGTTACTGATATTTGTTTAAGCAATTAAATCCATTTTTGAGTTTGGGCTTTATATTCTTCATTTGTGATACGTTTTAATTGTAATCTCCTACAAAAAGGTAACATAATTTGTAGTTTATTTTTTAGCACAGCAATTTCCTCACTTTGTTAACAAGGATTTATTGAAATTGGAGACACATAGTGTCTCAGGGAGAGGAAGAAATACGTTCAGATTCAAAGGGTGACAAATTTTGTATTATTTTATTTTTATTGTTTTATTATGCTGCTAATAATTATCTTTCCTTGCAGTAAAAATGTCAAAACTAAGTCATTTACTTTCAAATAAGCCTTTCCAATTTCTAAACCTATATTGTCAAGATATATTATAAATATATACTGATTTTCTAGAGATTGAATGTATCTTATATTATAAGTTATCTATTAATCAATAATAATAGTTGTAATATAAAAGTTAAATAGAGCCAATTTTTTGTTCCAAACTAGATGGTCATCTGAAGGTAACTAGTAAATCTGAGTGATTCAACAAACCAAAAATAAATTATAATTTATTTTATTTTATTTGTTACTAATTTTTAAATATTTTTATTTGAAAAAAAAGATACATGCAGGACCGGGACTCGAACCCGGGTCTTCCAGATCACTAGTCTGGGACTCTACCATTTGAGCTATCCTGGCCCCTAATGAAGCACGCTTCCCGGTTGTGGTCATATCTTTTCCTTTCACCGATCCTAAGTCCCTCGTGGTCATATCTTTTCCTTTCACTGATCCTAAGTCCCTCGTGGTCATATCTTTTCCTTTCACTGATCCTAAGTCCCTCGTGGTCATATATTTTCCTTTCACTGATCCTAAGTCCCGCGACTTATGATCAGTGAAAGGAAAAGATGTGACCACGACCGGGAAGCGTGCTTCATTAGGGGCCAGGATAGCTCAAATGGTAGAGTCCCAGACTAGTGATCTGGAAGACCCGGTCCTGGAAATATCTTATCTTTTCAAACAAAAATAAATTATATTTAAAATAAATATTTCAGAAAAAATTATTTAAATAATGGCGAAAACACATAATGTAAAGATTGTTACCTAGTAACAAATTTTGTAGTAAAATTAGAAAGTAAATGCTTGTAAATTGCAATAACAAGGTATATAATTATTAACATTAGAATTACATATTGGTATATGTAATTGTAATAATAATATAAGAGAGGATTATAAGGATGTAATAAGGATTATATAATTATAATAAATATTTATTATTACTATGCGTAATAAATTAAACAAATACATATTGTATTGTCCGTTCTTTTGTAGTAAACCTCCCTTAAGGGATTCACGTGTTGCGTGGATGGAGGAACCTCTCATTGAAGGCACTCCTAGCTTATTTCTTCTCCTAGGCTCACTCTAGACTTTAAGAGAGCATGTATTAGAGTATTATAAAATTTAATAAATGCATTAATATTGGAGACCAAAAAAGCATTAGTGGATAAATTCGACTGAAAGAGAATAATAGAAAGTGAAAAATAAAAAAAAACGATTAAACTAACTAGACACTAACCAGAGAAAATATCCCACCACCTCCAAGGCCAAAATGTACACCTCCAAGGCCACTGCATAATAAATGTTTATATAAATGAAAATATTGAGTACAAAATAAACAAGATTAAACAAATAGATAAAAAACATATTACATAAACATCTTTATTGTTTTATTTTTTAATATATTTTTACTCACTTACAATTCTTTCCTGATTTATCATATATAAAACTGCCTTAACACTTTACTGGCCGCACATGTTTTAGAAGAATTAATTTTAAAAACTTCATGAAATAAATCGTGTACAAATAAACACTTTAAACAACATATATCCAACACCTGCCTGTTTGTTACCATATTTGTCATTTATTACTCATAAAATATGTAGGCATTCTTATTTTATTCGCATAACAAATACAAATACCCTTCCTATACCCATTTTTGTTTCCGAATACAATCGATATTCAAATGTTCAAATACACGAAACGAGTTAATTATTGTTCAATTCATTAAACAAATAGAAAGTATATTCGTCCGCATTTTTTAAATTTAAAAGTCCATTATATTTTTGTCCCGTATCCAAACTGTTTGACCCGGTTGGCATAGTGTTAATTAAAAAAAATTAAATTAATAACACGCTATGAAAGAATAATTATCTAAAATCTTAGACGAAATATCCAAACTTCTTTGCGTTCATAAATCATCGCAAATAAATCGAGTTACTGGCCAAAAACTTGTGCCAGGCCAAAAAAGCGGACGCCAAGAGCCAAGAGTATTACGACTATCACTCACATATTGTGATGGGCGACCTGTAGTCTAGTCGTTGGGATAATAAACTACTTAGCCCAAGATCGCGGGTTCGTAGCCCGGCAGGTGGGTTTTAATGGGAGTAAAAAATCCTTAGTTCTGCCGTCCTTCAGAAGGGACGTAAAATGGGGGTCCCGGTCCAGTACGATGTCAGGTACCTACTCGTTAAAAATCCATATCCTGATTAGACCTGGGTAGGCAAAATTTAGAGCTTCCAATGTAGCATCGTCCGATTAACCATAGCAGCATAAACCGGCATTAAATGAACAAACAATAACACGTATTGTGTGAGCGGCAATTAAAGTGTTAAATTAAAAAAATATTTGGTCATATCGTAAGTTATTTCAATTTATACAAAACCTTAATTACATTATAAGAAAGATTTATGCGAAATGTAAAAAAGCACTTCTGGAACGCGGCGAACATTTCAAGATAAAAAATTAAAAATTATCAAAAATTATTCCAACTATTCGTCACTTCGAAACTGCAATTTTAAATATACAAATTAAACAGGAAAATTCAGTAAAGGACTAAAGAGCTACTGACTGTCCCAAGGGTTTCTGGTGACGGTCCCAAGGGTTGCTGGTGTTCATCTTCTTTAACGGAGCTCGGTTGAGGAAGAAAGAAAGAGAGAGAGAAAAAGAAAAAAACTGAAAAAGAAACAAATACCTCTCCCGGGAGCCCATAAACAGAAATCCAGTTTGAATTATCGCCCGTCAGCTTAAAACCTCCCAGCAGACTGAGGAGCCTGCGTAGGCTGAGCAGCGCACAATGGCAGAGATTACCCTGGCCTAGGGTGTCCCACCCTTCCTCGCTCTTCTCCTATTGGATTATAATCGCCAACACACCCCGCATCCCTTTTCTTACCCTGCTACACCATATATGTTCGGTATAGGTAGGAATTATGATTTTTTTGGATGATAGGAGTTTTTTAAAAGTTTTTATATATATTTGTTGATGGAAAGTAACCAAATATTAATAGAAAAAAACCTGTACCGTTATAGCCCATGTAGGGCCTGGTGTTCAAAACATGGTTGAGACTGTACGGTTTCTTGAACAACGGTTCCCCAGATCACGCCCGTCTGCCAGAATTTTTACCCTTATTTTGGATAACCACCAGGTGAACTCTACGAGGCTGACCAGGGGGTTGCTAGATCTCATAGATTTCATGCCAGGCCGTTAACAGATTAAAAAAAAGTCTGTCAGAGAGCGGGATTTGAACCCAGGATCTTCGGAATGGGAATTCAGTGCTCTACCACTCCGCTCCCAATAAAAGAAAAGAAAGAAGAAATATTCTTTTCATATGAAAGGTCCATTTTTTATTTATCTTATAGTTTACTAAGTTTACAGGCTGTATCAATCCTGTATCAGTCCTCAAGTGAGCTGGTATCAATCCTCTCTTTTTTGATAATATTTACAATCACTACAATTGAACGAATATTATTTATGTCAAATATAAACATAGAAACAGGCGATTTTCGTGTATTTTTATTAGTTTAAACTTGTACACTCGGCAGCCGTAGAAACATTACCACTTCGTGCGGTGAAGGGTGTTGTAACAGTTAAAAAGCGTTTGATGTAAAAATATACAACACAGAGAATGGTGTGACATAAGATTAAAACATTTTTTTTGTAAACTATAAATTATATTTTTAGTCTATAAAACAGATCTAAAAAAGTGGGTACTAAGATTTTAATTGGCTCACTAAGGGGTAAAAAATAAATACTAAACTGATCTTCAGTTTCTATAATACTATCAGCACACCTCTACAAAAATTTTAAGTGCCTAGAGTAGTACAATCAAATCATCAAAGATAGACCATATGGATCTAAAGACCAATCAGTGACATACCCAAGACATTGCAGTGGTCTTAAAGATATTCCAAACAATGATGACGATGCATGTCTTTATTGGGAGGCTCGGCAGCGTATGGCAGAAATGTCACGTAGTGGCACTGGATAAATAAATTTTAAAAAATGACATACCCAGCCTCAGTATACTTAATTGACGAAAACATACAACTATTGGTTTCTATTCTATATTTTTAAAATCATTATCAGACGCACTTTGTGTGGCTTTGAAAACTAGTAACAATTGTCAATAAACTCTTTACCTCGCGATTTCCTTGAAAATTCATCTTTCAATCGATTTAACCCCACAATTCTGTTACTCTTAGTTATGTCCATGAGATGGCATTTAGGTAATTCTTTAATGAATGCTAGTGTCTCCTTTGTACTACTCATTAACATTATTTTTTTAATTAATTTTAATATGAGAACTCTCTAGCTCGTGGTTATAGTACGAATAATTCCTTCAATTTTTTTTTTGTGAAAATTCGATTATGATGAGAAATTTTTTTTTCCATATTTTCCATACATAATAACCGCTATTTCTAGTCTGATGACGTTCTTCATTAGTAATGGGAAACTACTTCTTATAATTTTATTATTCTAGATTGCCTCGGTTTTATTATAAAAGTCATTTATTACATTTTATTTTTCAGTGACAGTCATAAGCTTTATGATTACAAAAAAAGTCATAATATTACAAAAAGAGTAAGGCACTAATAAGATATTAATTGCGTTTTATATTGGATACAGGTATATTCTAAATAAAGCTATTAATGAAACCTTTATGAAGGGCCTACTAAAATTTTTTTTTCATTTTTTAATGCGATCTAGTGTTTAGATCTCTTTTCTTATAATAGGTAACCTTATATCTAAATCTCATTTCCTGGATATTTAAACATTATTTATGTTATTGAAGATACCATGTCAACTTCTTTGAAATGGTCCAGCGCCTGTGTAGATATAACTTGCAACTTACCTAATGAAAATTTCTCTAATTCTTTTATATTAATTATTTCATTTTTATATGCATAGTTATTGTTCTTTAGTAATCCGAATTTACCTCATAACTTTGTAAACATTTGTACTAATCTACACAAGGATTGTTTTCATTTGTATAACAATATTGAATTCATTTGATTACAATTCTTAATTCAATAGGTTTTATGTTTATTTAATTTAAAATTGAACATTGAATATTTCAGAATATATATTCCGAAATAATTACATATATTTCAGAATATCTTTTTTTAACCAATTAAAAATTTAAAACTCAACATCTGTTCATTCTTTCAAATATATATGTGAATAATAAATTTCAAATTTACAGTTAATAGTACTGAAATACGTTAACAACATATTGACTTTTTTTTTCAACCATCAGTAATAAGTGAATTATACTGCTGGAATATATTTTGTTATATAAAGAAAGAAATATTATTTAATTATGAACCTATATTATTTAATGAAAAAATATAGGCTCTCATATTGTTAGTAAAACAACACTATATTCAATCGCATGTACTGAGAACTAGGAGTAGCTTATTTTTTAAATAATCAATGTGGTTGTTTTTCACTTATCAAAAGTATAAAAAATTAACTTCCAAAATAGCTAAATCAATTTTTAGTTGTTTTTTTAAGAGTTCCTTCTCTTCAGTTGGAATACAGAACTCTTGACGGTGGAGTTAAAATTTAATAACATTGTTCGTAAAATTACTTTCACTATATTATCATTCAGTAGAAAGTTTTCTCTTTTCTATGATAAATGCAAATAAAATTGGGCGATATTCAAATTTTTATAAATACGCTGAAATTTTTATAAGTAGAAGTTCATTTTAAAATCTAGTGGTTTCAGTGGCGCGACTGGAAAAGAAGCACTGGGATCCGCTGTGGTCCCGGTTTGCTCTCCATACATGGAGGGTGGCTTCGGCTCCAGGATCCCGGAGGCAATGTGTAAATATTCCATATAGTTTGGGTATTTATATATCACTAGTACCTTTTGTCCTTAAGTGTGGCAGATTGTCTTTATTGCCATCCAATTAAAATATTTAAAAAAGCTTTTAATAATCAATAATAATGTAATATTTAAGATTATTCGTCTATTTTTTAAATTCAATTGTATTAATTGAAATAATAAGCATGAGTGATGGTGTCCTATCAGATAAATATTATACTATAAATAAATTATTCTGATCGGCAGGATAGTAATGTGGGCAATGTATTGTATTTAATTATTGATTGATTATATAAACAATGAAAGTATTTATATATTTTTTGGGGAAACCTTGTAATAAATATCCCCCTCCCTCTAAGGAAATACAATCCAGAGGAGATAAACAAAAACAAAGCAGGTCAGAGCTGTCAGCTGATAGGATTGGTCGGAGTGCACCACTGCTCGACATCTATCTTTTGTCTTGTCCAATTGTCGCAGTAGCTTCCGTGAAACCATCCACTTTTTTTTTTTTTGCTCAAGAGGAAAAAGTCTCACCAAAAGCAGTAATTGCTGGGGACCTTTTTACGATATTACCATCATTTTATCTTCTCTTCCCAATTACCAAGGGTCGCCTCAAGTTTTTAATGCATTTTAAATCGCCTAAGGAACAACTCTTCCAAATGACGAAGAGCGGAAGGCCCCCCCCCCCTTGGCAATGCTCAGAAAGCGATTTACATTTTTCTTTCTTCCATCTAAGCGAGCATTGTTTCATATTTTAATGAGAGTTTTAACGTCCCCTTGATTTATGGCATTCGTGCGGTGGTGGCTCCGGGAGACTAAGCTATTACACAATAGACAGCGAGCGATGATTGTCCGGTAAATTGTTTTTATTTAAAATAGCTGCTAGAAATATTGAAGGCAGCTTCAATTAGGTTTTAAGACCAACTGCCTCGTTTATTGATAATCTAACTGAATAAAGAGAAATACGTTTCCATTGTTTTCTATGTTTTTTTTTTAACTTAAAACTTTTTCAGACACAAGCAATGAAAATATAATTAACTTTTTTTCTTCGTTATTGTTTATTGTTTATATAACTTTAGTTCGTTAAAGAGTATAATATTTATCTGATAGGACACCATCACTCATGCTTATTATTTCAATTAATACAATTGAATTTAAAAAATAGACAAATAATCTTAAATATTACATTATTTTGATTATAAAAAGCTTTTTTAAATATTTTAATTGGATGGCAATAAAGACAATCTGCCACACTTAAGGACAAAAGGTACTAGTGATATATAAATACCCAATCGATTTAGTGTTTATAATTTTTAAAATAATAATATTTCTTCTACTAAGCATGATTTTTTAATGTTAATTGGTTACGGTAGAAATTAGTATGGCAGAAATTATTGTTCAATAGTACATGTAATAATTATTGAGTTCAATCTAACTATTATATAGGATACTAACTTATAAAAAGCATACTCACTACACTGTAGAGACTGTACTCATTTTAGTACAACGGCTGTGCAGAAAATGCATTTTTTCGGAATCTCGCTCAAACGCAAAGTTTTTCTCACAAATAATGGTACACAATTAACAGAGACTGGATGAGGCCCAGGAGGGTCAGTAGATCGCACAGAATACAATTCTGGCTGTTAACACATTAAATTATTTATCTACAACTGCTGGATTTATTAATAAAAAATTGCATTTAATAAATACGATAATTTGAATTTAATAAATGGCATTGATAAACATAACATATTTATTTTAAAAAGTTCAAAATAATATTTTTTTATTTATTACTTTATAACATCTGTTCTTGATATTTCTTTCTTGACCTTTTCCTCTTAGGTCCCTACATCTCATTTCTTTCCTGTATTCACTATTATCAAGATGCCTAATTCATATAAATGTGTCTTCTATACTTATGACAATTTTCCTTTGAACCTTTTTATGAATAAGTAATGAATTTTTATTATGCATTATTATTTGTAATTAATTATTGTAAATAAATTGGTATAATTATATAAGTTAATGATCTTAATTATAATCATTTTATGGCTTAATAACTGTAGTATCGATGATAATATTTAAAATGAGTGTTTATGAAAGATGTTCAGTTTATATTTTAATGCGAATTTGACTAATGTCGAATGAGCTTATGTTGATTATTGTTCTATGCAAAACATTTTCATACATATATGAGCTGTGAACTGTTATATTTCAAAATAATATATGTCGAAAAAGGTCTAAAAAATCGTTTATTCTTTTAAATAATTGGAATTATTATTATTTCATAATAAAATTTGTAAGGCGTATATGATTTAAAACGTCACTTTTTTTCTAAGTGCTAATCAATAAAATCATTTGCCCGTAATTCTAATTACTTCTATTAATTCTAATTATTATGATTATTCTTAAGATATCGCGAATTTGAAAGAATGGACTTTTAAAACATTCAAATAAACAGCTCATATCAAGATTTGAGAAAGATCACTCACTAGTGCTATAAAATTAGAATGTTAAAATCAAATAAAATTTATTTTTTTAAAACTATAAAGGAAGCGATATCAATCAAATGCAGACAAAAAGTTAACTAGGTAGCTCGAGTCTAAATTTGAAACCTTTGAAAGTTTTAATCCTTTCCATAAATTCATAATCGGATATCCAGTATGTCACCCGAAATTTTGACAATGCTGGATCCTACTCCACAGCTCCTCCTATTCCTCCAAGTCAAGGGTGCTCAGTTCTAATCTCATTGAGTGTGCTTAAGGCGGCGCTAGTGACTCGAGAAGATCTCCTACAACTGGCGTGTCATTAATATCTCAGAGGTGGAGGGATCGCAACCGGTGGGCACAAAGGCCTCCCCGGATCCCCTCTCATCATTCTCCCTCCCCGGTGGACCAAGGAGTACCAATCAATGTCACCCATTGTACCTTGTCTTCTAATCTGATGGCTGTGTCGACCTGTTAGCGTAGTATCCAGAGCGCCGCTTCCATCCCTAATGCAGGCCGCGCTTAATGGCGCTCCGCAGTGCCAGAGGAGCATCCCTGAGAAATGATGCTGTCCCTAATCACAGGTAAGATAAATCTGCGAAAGAGGGAGCATCATTTATCCCGAGTACGTCGCTCGTATCGTGGCCATTAGGCGTGAGAGTTCCTTATGAGAATCATGCGGTGTTCTCTTCAAAATATAGAGTTAATTTATAACTCACCAAATGTGTAATAACCAAAATTATTTCAGAAGATAGTGATCTGCTTTAATAATATAAAAATATTTCATCAATTCTTTTGATTAATACATTTTTTTTGTTTTCTTAAGTAATATTTGTCCTTTTCTTAAATGTTATTCTCTGTCCTTTAAGAGGCTGTTTATCTTATTTTGGGATGTATGTGAGTAATCAGTTAAGATATTTACTCAAACTTTTTTTCTCTTTATATTTGCATCCACACATGGTGGAATACAAACAATTGACAATCACCAGATTGGCCGACAGTAAAATAAAACATAATGACATGAGTACATCCAAGAAAAGAATGAAATGAAGAAGAAAAGATACCTCTCCCGTGGCTTGATTCAGTTTCCTATGATAATAAATCACTCATTCATGTTCTTTTTAGTCTCCTAGTGTTCTCCGGCATGAGATTCGTGGCCATTTGTCCTATTAATGGGTCTGGATGTCCACGTAGTTTTTCTTGAAAGCGTTTGTAGCATGTTTGTATGTGTTATAGGTAAACCGTTGGTATTTTTAAATCAGTACGCAGAGTTTTTTTATTAACATCATGCTCAAACTTATTATTTACTTTAGTGTCTACACCTGTTTTGCTTTGGATTCATTTCCAGAGATGAAAATTGTGTGTTTACCAATTTACTAGCCAGTCAACTTAATGCCTCAATAGCATTATCATTAACGTAATAATGAATGTAGGGAGTGCATTGGCTCAGTGGTATAGATATGAGTTGCCATGCCGATGATTCAAGGTTTAAATCCAGCAACTGGCAGATTTAGTTTGATCTGTCAACAGCCGGGATCGGATCCTTTGTGATCTAGGACCCTCTTGGGGCTCACCCGGACTCTATAAAGTAGGAATTCATAAACGAAAACTTAGAAGAAATCTTCTGGCGTTTGAGCGTGATATAGGACAAATCACCTCCCTGCACAACCGTTGTCAAAGAAACTCTTCAGTCTCTTACGTGCTGAACCCAAGACACTTCATGGGTCGTAGTGGTACAGGAAAAATAATAAATGTACTAATTAGGAATTAGTTACACTGTCCTTTTATTAAAAAAATATAGTTGCTATTAAATTAAATAACTATTAATGATTCAGATTGGTGGTCGCCATAAAACTCTTACATAATTAATTCAAAACGTATCTGTATTTAAAAAGGTGTACTGACAGGGTTCTTCGCCAGGTAGGTCTCAGGGTAGCGCGTCTCCCGGAAATGGCCAGAGCTCAGGTCCTCTTCCGTGTCTTTTCACCACTGTCCTTTCTAGGTCTCTCAATTTTTCCTAGGCTCCATTTGCTTCCTGCCTGCTTGACCCTTTGGTAACTAGTTTTTTCCTAATTTTCCCTACTCCTTTTCTCTAACAATTCATATTCTTACTTTTCACTTCTAAATCCTAACATGGTTTGTGTGATGCATCGTATTATTAATATGTAAACATTATGTAGTATATTTTATGCTTGTTTTTTCTTTTCCTGATGAAGACATCCAAACTCATTAATTACCTTGCCTTACCAATATCCCTTTTAAGCTTATTTAAATATCAGGAATAAAGCTTCACACAAAAGAAAGTCTTTGTGAGCTTTTAAGAATATCTCGAGAATGAGAAGTTAAACATAATTGATTTAAAAAATATTACGAGTGGTCAAATCCTTCTCAAAATGTAAGGGACGGTTTTTGATGGAAAAATTTTAATGTTAGTGTTTTACTATGATATATTGCGTTATTTTATCTAATTTTGAGGTAACAAAATTTCATTTGAAAACCAATTTTATTTGTGTTTAATTTATTTCAAAATGTATCAATTTTTTTTTTTATTGAGGTGATCTTACTCTTTTTACCAGAAGTGTATGAATACAAATATTCAACTAAGTTTAAATTATAAGAAATAACATTATAAATTGGCTAAATGTAATATTCTTTCAGGAATGATGCTGAGTTGGAATACTTAAATATTAAACAAATATTATAATATAACATGGTTAAAAGAATACAAACAATTTATAGAGTAACTAATTAGTTTTGCTTTAAAACATTTTTCACAGCCTTTGTAAAATCATTCTCACAAATACAAGTAGATATTTAACTAAAATTAAAACAGGAAATGACCTGAATGTTAAGCAACTATAAAATTAATAAAATAAAAATTAAATAGGATTTTAAAATAACAGATGCAAACAATTATAGATGCAAATATTCAGATGAACACTCCAGCTTATTTATGCATTACAGATAAAAAGATTCTTCTTTGTCAAATGAAATGGTATAAAATTTAACGGGCTTCAGATGTATTCCAGCCCTCTCCTTATTATCTCATAATTAATTTAACCCTGGCAACTTTTATCGCTTCGAATAATCTTTGAAATATTTAATTCCGTGACTAAAATGTTTAAACGATTATAACAATGATTAAATTCTTGTAAAAATTGGTTTATATCGAGGGGTTGAAATAGCTTAAGTCAATTAATACTCGTAACTCGCGTTTTTTCAGCGAACGAAATTTTCAAGTAAAATGTACCCTATACTGAAGGGTAATTTTGATATTTATAGAGCCAAAGAAATAGTGTATTGAGATTGTAGCGAGTTGAAAATTATAATAAAAAATTATAATTAATAAAAATGACTTTTGTTTTGGTTGTTATCTGAAAATAACAATAATTATATTTTTATTTTGAAGAGAAAAGATTTTTTCAGGACCGGAATGCGAACCTGGGTCTCCCACGCATCCGTAGTGGTACTCTGCCAATTAAGCCATCCTGGCACGCACCTCGGTCAGACAAATCCTTTCTCTTCACCGTTCCATATCCCCGTGTTCTCGCAATTTGCGATGTATACAAGGGGGAAAATGTTCATTGATCACTACTTGAATTAGGATCTTGTTGACTTACGTCATTATATTATTTATAATTTTTTTTTATAATTATCATAATTTTTAAATATTTTTATTTTGATGAGAAAAGATTTGTCCAGGACCGGGCTTCAGATCTATTCCAGCCCTCTCCTTATTATCTCATAATTAATTTAACCCTGGCAACTTTTATCGCTTCGAATAATCTTTGAAATATTTAATTCCGTGACTAAAATGTTTAAACGATTATAACAATGATTAAATTCTTGTAAAAATTGGTTTATATCGAGGGGTTGAAATAGCTTAAGTCAATTAATACTCGTAACTCGCGTTTTTTCAGCGAACGAAATTTTCAAGTAAAATGTACCCTATACTGAAGGGTAATTTTGATATTTATAGAGCCAAAGAAATAGTGTATTGAGATTGTAGCGAGTTGAAAATTATAATAAAAAATTATAATTAATAAAAATGACTTTTGTTTTGGTTGTTATCTGAAAATAACAATAATTATATTTTTATTTTGAAGAGAAAAGATTTTTTCAGGACCGGAATGCGAACCTGGGTCTCCCACGCATCCGTAGTGGTACTCTGCCAATTAAGCCATCCTGGCACGCACCTCGGTCAGACAAATCCTTTCTCTTCACCGTTCCATATCCCCGTGTTCTCGCAATTTGCGATGTATACAAGGGGGAAAATGTTCATTGATCACTACTTGAATTAGGATCTTGTTGACTTACGTCATTATATTATTTATAATTTTTTTTTTATAATTATCATAATTTTTAAATATTTTTATTTTGATGAGAAAAGATTTGTCCAGGACCGGGCTTCAGATCTATTCCAGCCCTCTCCTTATTATCTCATAATTAATTTAACCCTGGCAACTTTTATCGCTTCGAATAATCTTTGAAATATTTAATTCCGTGACTAAAATGTTTAAACGATTATAACAATGATTAAATTCTTGTAAAAATTGGTTTATATCGAGGGGTTGAAATAGCTTAAGTCAATTAATACTCGTAACTCGCGTTTTTTCAGCGAACGAAATTTTCAAGTAAAATGTACCCTATACTGAAGGGTAATTTTGATATTTATAGAGCCAAAGAAATAGTGTATTGAGATTGTAGCGAGTTGAAAATTATAATAAAAAATTATAATTAATAAAAATGACTTTTGTTTTGGTTGTTATCTGAAAATAACAATAATTATATTTTTATTTTGAAGAGAAAAGATTTTTTCAGGACCGGAATGCGAACCTGGGTCTCCCACGCATCCGTAGTGGTACTCTGCCAATTAAGCCATCCTGGCACGCACCTCGGTCAGACAAATCCTTTCTCTTCACCGTTCCATATCCCCGTGTTCTCGCAATTTGCGATGTATACAAGGGGGAAAATGTTCATTGATCACTACTTGAATTAGGATCTTGTTGACTTACGTCATTATATTATTTATAATTTTTTTTTATAATTATCATAATTTTTAAATATTTTTATTTTGATGAGAAAAGATTTGTCCAGGACCGGGCTTCAGATCTATTCCAGCCCTCTCCTTACTATCTCATAATTAATTTAATCCTGGCCACTTTTATTGCCTTCGAATAATTGGGATCCCGGTCATGGACAAATCATTTCTCTTCAAAATAAAAATATTTAAAAATTTCAAAAAAAATAATAATTATTGTAACTTTTATTATGAGTTATAGCAAAAAAAAAAAAAAGCCTGTACCCCTTCAACCTGAACTTGGGTACATGCTGGAGAATGTACTGTTTTCATGGACAACGATTGTGCACAGAGGTCATTTGTCCTAGATCAAGCTCCACCGCCAGATAACCCCTCTTATTAATAAGTTCTAGATCCCATATGATCCATCTCCGCTAACAGGCTAAATAATAGTCTTACCTGTGGCGGGATTTGAACCAAGATTTTCAGAATAACAACTCAGTGCTCTACCACTGAGCCAATCCGCTCCCAAGCGGATAAATAATAAATCTAAACAAATAATTATGTTTTTAAATTAAAGCTTAAACGCACAACACAGTCATCTTCTTAAATACTATTTAAAAAAATGTATGTTCTCTGTTTTGATTTTATCCACGGCCACGTTCTTTGATCTCAATTTTCTAACATCTGTCAGGAACAGAAATTCCAGTTCAGACACTTGTGTGGTTGAAGAGCTTCAAAATGCAAACAGAACAGAATAAAAAAATAAATAAAAAAGGAAGCCAAAAAGTAACTGTAACAACCTTGTAACGTGGTATATCTATTTTTCAGACGTTCAATAGAACTTGAGCAATTCAAATACACTTTACACACCGATACACAAATTACTCGAATTACATTCCATCAACTCATCCCAATTTCGTTCTAAAAGGTTAACTGAAATTCTCCGCCATGTAGACATCACTATATATATTATATATATTTCAGTGGGGTAAACCTAAACATTTTCCGCTGTTTGGCAATTGGATTTACTCTAGCCCGCTATGAAATCTTAAATTGCCAGAAGCTTAAAATCTATCGCTTAAATAAAAATTGTATTTATTTATAATATGGTTAGCAGCAGATAAGGAGACGATTTGGGCTGATATGGTTTTTTGGAGGGAATATATTTGAATATGTCTATATTTAGAAGTTTAAGTACTTAGGGTCTATGGTGACTAGAAAAAATTAATTTCAAGAGAAAATAAACCCAAGATTAAAGGCAGGAAATGCTTGCTATTATTCCGTCTTGACTTTACTAAGCTCGTGGCTTTTGTCCCGAAATCTAAAAATCAGAATTTATAAAACCATTATCCTTCCAACACTTCTTTACTGATTTGAAACGTGCCCGACAACGCTGAAGGATGACCGACGTCTTATGGTATTCGAAAATAAGGTGCTGCGTAGTATATAATTATGTAGAATCTTTGGTCCAAAAAAGGATGAGACCACTGGAGAATTTAGGAGATTACAACGTAGAATTGTGAATCATGGACCAGGTTAATATTATTCAAAAGATAGCGTTACGAAGATTAACATGGGATTTCAAAGTTGCTGGGGTTATTAACGAACTAATTCTTAAAAAGTTAATAAGCGCTGTGCCGACTGGGAAGCGTCTGAGGAATAGCCGGAAGAGTATGTGGGAAGTGTTACGAGTTTTGTAAGCAGATATTGGTGGTATCGGCATCGAGCCTTCGGGTTCGCTAACCCTTATTATTATTATATATAATATTACGTTAATGTTGCACACACCTGGGCAGTATCGCATCCAACGAATTCGACCTCAATGTTCGTCTTTTTCTCGAAGTGTAAGAATGTGGCATTTTTGAACTGATTAATGTTTTCTAGGTAGGTCTCTAGGCCATTGCCTTTTTATACTATTTATAGGATTTCCTGGTAAGAGCGTAGTTACCAATGTTGTATTGACGAATAAATTGCGATTTTCTGTGATTTTGTGATTTTACAATGTTCATGTTCATGTTCTTATATAAAGTATGATTCGAAATAAACCATGGTGCACTGCATTTTTTTCATTGAATTTTGGATTGTGTTCTTTGTGTCTTGTGTATACAGGCGTTTTTAAAAAATATATAAGACGGAACAGTATAGTTATAAGAATTAAACCAAATAAGTTCAAAATTATTTTTAATGTGCGCTGAAATATTCATATGAAATGCGAAATTTCTGCTTATGACAGGAGACCATTCGCCAAAGTCGGTTGAAAAAACAAACAGATAAAGCACTTGAAGAAGAAGTTGAATTATTTTTCTATGGTTTATGTCTGCCTCATGAATAATAAAAAAAAAGTTACTCAATTATTATGTTGCAATGAATAAGTGTAGAACAATTATGGAATACACAAGAGGTTTTATATTATTACCTGTTTAGATTTTCATGTTTCCATAAGTAGTCCTTCGATTTTAAATTAATTTAATTTGCATGTTAAAGTTAAAATTAAAGCATGCTAGAGGGAGAAAAAGGTCTGGGTAGAAGTAAAACCCAATTAAGTACCTAAAACCTAAAATTAAGTACTGATAAAGTATTTAGAAGTAACGGACATTTCGATCTATAATGTTTTCTTCAGGGCTTGTAACGTAGGTCACAAATATGAGAGGTGAACCTTAATGATTATTTTTCACCTTAAGGTTTATTTAGCTTATGATATATTTAACTGCATACTTGTGACCTACATTACAACCTCTGAAGAAGACCTGCAATGTTGTCAAAACGTAGGATTTTCTAATTAATTCGGTATTAATATTTCAGGATTTTTATTATTACCATCTGAACCTTTTCATCCTATTACATTATTGATACGGTCAATTAATATTCAAGATGTTAAATTTTAGATATATTTGTTAAACCGGAAGTAACATTTCACTTGTGATTCTGGTTTTAAAACCACTCACCTTGAATGACTAAATGTAAATCACCGTTCAATTTTTTCCTGTAAGTAATCGTTCCGAATATTTTTTATGTTATATGATAAGTTATAAATGCTGAATTAATAAAACTTTAAACGCATATTATAATAAAATTAGGAAAACGTTAAACGCCTATTAAAATCGAGTCAGCATCACTTTCTGTGCTATAAATAGTTTTATTATCATAAAACCATCATTAAACCTTAATACTTTATGATGTATTTTTTATGATGTTTAGTTATATACCAGTTCATAGTTTATTAGCATCAGATTTTTTTAAAGATTTTATGATCTACTTTTTTACTATACTTCTTTATTACTCTTTTATAAAGTTTAAAATTTTATACAATAATGTTAAGAAAAAAATAATGTGATTTTTAAAAAGAATTTCACGATGCGAGAATATACATTCAACAGGAACAGAAGAGAATTGAGAAATAATCCCAATATAATTATTATTATAACAAACAACCCTTGTTAAATACTATTTAGAGTGCCTACTATTTGAAAGCCCATCAATTATTTGTTTATTTTTTTAATTTTCGTCTCTTTCTCCTGAGCTGAGATATGTTTAGGGGATATTTTAATGTACAAGTCCGCTCTTATACGAATTGAATGAAAATGTGAAATTGTAAAATTTATATGTTGATTAAATTTTTAAAATCCTGTACAATTGCAACCCATGAAGCGTTCCTGATTCAGTACATGGTAAAGACTATACTGTTTCTATGACAATGGGTGTGCTGAGAGAATCTGTCCTAGATCACACTCAACCGCCAGTTTTCCCCCTTATTAAAGGGTACCCACTTTATGGAGGCTGGGTGAGCCTCAGGAGGATCTCCAGTTACCACAGGGTCCATCACCATTATTTATACAGGCATTGTTAACCGATTAAATAATAATCTCATATAGCTGGATTTGAAACCGGGACCATAGCCAAGGCAACAGCTCTACCACTCTACTACGTCGCTCCCTACATGTTTAAATAATTTTTACTTAAATATAATAATTTTGAATATTTAAAAAACAAATTATCACCTAACAACATATGAGCCCGATTGTAAGAGACGAAAAAATAAAAGATATAAACAATAAACTTTTTGAACAACATAAACAATGGACTTTTTGATAGGCCCGGGATCCTAACATGTATTTTGCATGTATTATTCATGAATACCGTTTAAAATTATTTTTAAAAATACAACAAAGGATTTACTAATTAGTAAAAACAAATTTATATATAAAATAATTTTGTGGTATTCAGGTATTGAAAAAACGCGGTTACGTATTCTCGGCAACTCTTGTATATAAAATTCCATTAGTATTACCCATTTAATGCAGCAAGGCGGAGGAGGTAGAGATAGCGCGGGGAGGGAGAGACATATAGCTGCCTGGAGGGATATAAAAGGCTCCAGCGCTGGAGAGGGCTGGAAATTGCAAGTTTTAACAGTCTCTTTGAGGGAGCATTTCGGCCGGCTAACTAAAGGGCTCGGCCGAGGCCAAGGAAAAAATAAAACAGGTAGCCGTAATGACAGGGCACCTACTAGTTTTAATTCTGGTAAATGGGAGCCTCAGGTAGGTCCGGAGTCCATCTTGCCCCGCGGTGGTTATTACGTCTTCGGCTACTCTTGCTATCTCTGGAATGCCGGTCTTCACTTGAGCAAACAGTTATTATGGCTTTAGAAATGATACGTCTCTGAACGGACGGAAGCATTTACTGAATACACAATGATCTACGTAAAAAAAGACTATGCCTGTCATAAAAAAAAAAACCTGTACCACTACAACCGTTGAAAGAGTCTGGGGTAGGTAGAGGCTGTACTGTTTCTTGAACAACAGTTGTGCAGGTATGTGATTGGGCCTAGATCACGTTCAACCGCCTGAATTTCACCAATTTTACTTATTTTAGGTACCAACTTTATAGAGGCTGGGTGAGCCCCATGAGGGTCATAGATCCCATAGGATCCAACTCCTTATTATAGTGTTCTTATATTCTATTACTTTATATAAATAATCAATTTCATGAAGGGAAGTGTTTTGTTAATCTTCAATAAAATCACATTGGTATCAGTACTGCGGATTGTCGGAATGCCGACCGGACGGTGGGAAAGTATTTCCTCAACGTAGCACCTTTTGTGGTTGTCACCCACCGCCAATCCCACTCACCAATGGTGTCTTCTCGTATTATCCCTTTCCATTTTCTGGGGTTTTCAGCAATTTTTGTACGGATATTGTACGGCAGACCTGCTGAGCCTTCCTTTTTAAGTTTAAATTTGTATAAATCTTCACGCAGGAGAAGTCGATAGGAACAGCTACAACTCCTATACTCTTGTGATTCGCAGAAGAGCCGTCCGCTTTTTATATCGCTTGTGAAAATTGAATAATCATTCCGACAAGGGATCTCAACTGGTCAGAGCAGAGTTCCATGCCTCCCGATCTATCTAATCTTCTTCCTGGAGTCCTCGAACAGTCATATCCTCCTGGACTCCCTCCATCAACCTGCTTCTGGGCCGTCCGCGTCCTCTCCTCCCTGGTGGAACCCAATCCAGGACTCGGTTTGGCCAGCATTCGAAAGCCATTCTCTTCACATGACCATACCATCTTAGGCAGCGAGCCCCGATCCCTTCATTTGTAGATATAACTGCATCTATACTCCGTCGAATTTCTTCGTTTCTTACTTTATCCAGCTTGGTGACAAGGAGACACCTCCTCCAGAAATCCATCTCAACCGCCTGTACCTTTGAGTACAGACGAGGGCTTCTCTACCATCCAGGTTTCCGAGGAATATGTCAGGATGGTTTCCACTATGGCTGTGAAAATACGGCGTTTATGTTCTTTAGATATCTCTGTATTTCAGAGGTCCGGGTGCATTCTAGCTACGTCTCTATACATTGTCATATGCTTGTTACTGGTCTATAAAGGCCATGTTTACTTGCTGCTTCCTTTCCTGAGACTTCTCAATGAACTCAATGAACAAAAAATGATATTGTCCGTACATGACCGTCCTGACGTAAAACTTGCTTTTTCTTGAGTGGTAGAGTATGCTTCCTCTAATTTGTCCCGGAGCAGCCTAACTATAGTTCTGGCAACAGAACTTTGTACACAGATTCCGCGGTAGTTCCGGTACACTTTCATATGGTAGCATCTTCTTGTATTTAGACGATACGTACCCAGCCCTCAGGTCATCTGGGATATCATCTCCTCCTAGACCAAGGTTAATCAAATACGTCAAAAGGGTTATCAGTTTTTCGCTTCCAGTTTTCAGGAGCTCCATAGCAATTCCCCCTGGTCCCGGAAATGTGCTTGTCTTCGCTTTTGATAGGGGCCGCTGTACACCACTCTCATCCACTTCTACCGTTTTCTCAGTTTCTTCATGTTCGGTGTCATTTTCCTGGGTCGCGAACTGAGGTTTATCTTCACTTAGGGCGTAATGATCATAATGTCCTGTAGTGATTGCCCACTTCTTTCCTTTAATGGAAGATAGTAAAAAGCTCTCCCGGATTCAATTAAATCTTAAAGTACAGTTGATACGCTTGCAGCATCTATCCCATGAGTCGTGTTTTTTTGTTTGTTTTTTTGTCACCTGTTTCTTTTAACTCCCGGTGTTTAGTTCAATATTGGATTTTCTATGATTTCTGTTTGTATATAATTCCGGGTGTTTTGTACACTGCATCCTAAATTAGTTGTTTTGTTAACCGCTTACAAAAATATACAGTCATATGTTTTTTATTATTATGATTATATGTGTGAACGTTGTCTGAACCTCATTAAGTCAGTTATCCCACATTTTATAACCCCATCTTTGAAAATATCTCTTTTCCGAATTGAGAGGAACGGCATTTTTTGACGTACGCTACGGTGAGCTCACCTGCGAGACGTCAATGAAGAGAGAAAGCTCTGACAAGATTTAGGTAAGCCACTTTCATTTAAGTTCCTTTCTTTATTGGCAAATTGTCCGAGGACGACTTACCGAGTCGTACCGTATCTCAATTAAATATTTTTATTAATTTCTCAAACGCGTTTCATACACCCGGTATCCGGGCCATCTCTTGACATCTTCCAGGGGAAGAGAATCTTGGCTCTTAGGATTTTTGGTCACTGTCACACTCGCATCTCCTGATAACCTACACGTGTTCGTCCTTAAATGAGCATCTTTGCCTTGTAATGAGTAATCTAACACCGAGGACGGTTCTAGGCAAGCCGGGATGCCCCATGCTTATTGGCGGCCCATTTTATGTTCAAAGAAGGTTTTTTGAACTTTTTGATTGAATGACTCGCAGATATCTATGAGCCTCCGACTTCCCGTCCTACTCTCGTATTGAAATCCCCAGCCAGGATGATTTCAGCATTAGGCTGTACTTTTTCTAAAGCTTCTCTTCAAATGCATCTTTACTCGTATGAGATTGATGGTTTCCTGGTACGTACACCACTATGATCACACCACATCTGCCCCAGAGGTTGAGAACCACTCTCATCAACCTTTCGGAAATTTCTTCGGAATGTGTGATGATACATTTTAGTAGCTTTCTCTTCACCATCATGGAAACCCCTGCTTTTGCTATTTCCTCCTTTGCCACACCATTCCACAGGTGAACATACTCCCCCATCCATTCCTGACCTTTTCCTTGAATCTTAGTCTTAGTAAGCACAATTACGTACAGCTGGGAAGCAGAAATCTCTCTTGGTACCTCCTGTTTCTTGTTTGATAAGCTCTGTACATTCCAGGTTCCAAGAAAGGATTGTTAGGTAGTTTAATAATAACCACGTGCAAGGTATAAAAAGTCTATACTTTATCCAGTTTATTTGAAGCCAATAATAAATTATATTAAAAAAACAGTTTTGTTAAATTTAAATTCGTCACATATGAAAAACAAAATCGTATCTTCGAAATTGCCTTTTTTAACAAATGAATGAAACAGTAATTTGGAGGTGGAAGCAAAAAAAAATGAAAACCTATATCTGATTATAAGTTTCTGTTCTAATGGTCCAATTATTCTAGAATTTAAATATACAATAGATAATCTCATTGACGGCCATACGAATCCCTGTTATTAATACAGCAAGAGATAGCTGTATAAAAACAAAAAAAAAAACAGATTAGAAAAGAATAATCAATAAATAAGAATTCATTTTTCTATTTATACATCTCCAATGTGGTTAAGCGAAAATTAAAACGAAATGGACAATGGTAATGAATCAGAGAGATAGAAGAAGTGATTATTGGGTGAAATAAGGCCCTGTGTAGAAGTAATTGCTCTCAGAAAAAAACCCCCATACAAAGTCACATTGGCCACCCTCTGTGGCCCCTCATTCCGTTCTTCTATCAATTCTAGTCTGATTAAATAGCAAGGTCATTTTATTAATTATATATATATATATATATATATATATATATATATATATATATGTATAATAGGTTGTGAAATAAGAAATCCATTATTTTCTCGGAAGATGGCTGTAGTGATCGTTGTCAAGGTGACATTTCACATTAAAAAAATTCTTTGGCTGTTTTTTGTTTGTTCAATTCAGCTGTGAATTACAGAGTGTTAACAATGGAAGTCAACAAAGAGAAAATTCGGTAAATTTTACAGTTTTATTTTGATAAAGGCGAAAATGCAAGCCAGGCGGCTGAAATAGTGAATGATGTTTATGGTGCCGATACTGTAACAGCTAATAACGTGCAATTTTGGTTTCGTCGATTCCGTTCAGGCATTTTTGATGTTAAAGATGCACCTCGCAGGCCCGTCGTCGAAAATGTCGATAAAGTCACAGAAATAATCGTTGTTATGTTAGTAGTCGTAGCATCTCCCAGGAGCTAAAGATCGACCATAAAATAGTTTAAAACCATTTGCGCAAAGCTGCATTCGAAAAGAAGGTAGAAGTTTGGGTGCCACACCAATTAACACCAAAAATCATGATGGATCGAATTTCCAGTTTCTAAGCCTTGGCCAAAAGGAATGAAATCGACCCATTTCCTAAACGGATTGTGACTGGGTATGAAAAATGAATCACATACGACAATATTCAGCAAAAACGATCGTGGTGAAGCAGCTCATACGGTGGCCAAACCAGGACTAACAGCCATGGTGGGACTTGAAAGGAATCATTTATTATGAGTTGCTTCCAAATTGCCAAACAGTAAATTGAACTGGACCGTTTGAAGTTAGCGAGTGACCAGAAACGGCCAGAACTTCCCAACAGAGGAGGTGTTGTGTTACATCTGGACGACGCAAGGCTACACACGTCTGTAGTGACTCGCCAGAAACTCCAGGAGCTTGGTTAGGAAGTTTTAATGCATCCACCATATAGTCCAGACCTTGCATCAAGCGATTACCATTTTTCTCGGATTGCACAGATTGCATTTTTTTCCTAAGTGATAAGAAAGTGGGATCAAGAGAAGATTGCGAAAATCGATTACTAGAGTTTTTCGCCAATAACGACCAAGACTTCTATGAGAGAGGCATCATGAAGCTACCTATAAAATGGCAACTAATTATACAACAACACGGTGCATATTTGACCCGAAGCATCTTAAATAAAGTTTTGAATTTCACGCAAAAATAATGGATTTCTTTTTCCCCAACCATTTATGTATATATATTGTTACGGTCAGAGCGGGAAGTAGGACCGGCTTCTGATCTGCCTAGACAGGATTAGGCAAACAATGGGATTAAGCGGAAGGGATTAAAGAAGTTGCCGAGGCCAATCTCGTTCAACCTGGATCGGCCTGGATGGTTCTCGATCTTGTTCCGAGTAATGCCCCACCACAATCTCCCTTGCCTATATAAAAAGGACAGCTGTTCGGGCCGCGCAGTAGTAATAAGACGAGTCTGTAATAAGCCAGTGAGTAGCAGTCGTTAACTAGTGGCAGTGTGTGTGAGTTAGTTAGTATTAGTATCAGTCTGTAATAAGTGCTTAGTGAGCAACAGTGACAATTAGTGACCGTGTAATAAGTGTAATAAACTGTGTGGCAGTTTGTCATATTTGGAGAGTCTTACGGTCGGTGGACTTTAGTTAGCGAACTGTAAGTGTTAATTTGTAATTGTAAACTATAGTGTAATATTATTGTATTTGTACAAATTGATATATAAATAGTTTAGTTATTTATTATTACCAATATCTTATATTATTTGTATATTGTTTTAGAAATAGATAACATTTAATAGAATATTGTTATTGTAAATTGATATTAGTTTAATAATTTAATTGTATTAAATAATCTCAGTGTATTCTTTTTAATTTGTTAATAAATATTAGATTCTTGAAGTAAGTAATAGTTTAGTCCATTTTACACCCGGTAGCCCGTAACAAATTGGTGTCAGGTGTGGGGTCTTGTGTAATTGTTATTTTGTCTTGCATTTTGTAATAATTGGGCTACTGTTTGAAAAATGGCTTCTCAAAGTCTTAAATTGATGGATTTAAAAGTTGCGGATTTAAAACGGGAATTAGAAGAACGTGATCTGGATTCTTCCGGAAATAAAAGTGTACTGCAACATCGCTTGCGTCAATTTTTTGTAGAGTTAGGGGAAAATCCAGAGGACGTTCTGTTTGAAACTGATTTAAGCAAGTTGTCTGCAACTTTTAAAAATGAATTAGGCAATGTAGAAAATAAGCTAGGTAATGAATTAAGCAGTGTTAAAAATGAATTAGGCAATGTAGAAAATAAGCTTGGTAAGGAATTAGGTACTGTTAAAAATGAGTTAAGCAATGTTAAAAATGAGCTAGGTAATGAGCTGGGTACTGTAAAAAGTGATTTATTGGATACATTAGAGTCTAAGTTAGGCACGTTAGAGACTAAGTTGATGGAAAATGTTGAGAATAAGTTAGCAAATGTAGATAATAAGTTATCCAATGTAGATAATAAGTTAGCTAATGTAGATAATAAGTTAGCCGATGTAGATAATAAAGTAGCTGATGTAGAATCTAGGCTAGGAGAAAAAGTGAACGAAATTAGGCTAAGAATGGAAGCTCTCGAGGGACGTAAGAGCAACCCACCGACGAACGACACCGACCGTTCCTCCGAGGGCAGCCATCGTAATAGCATTCTACCCGCCTATGCTGGGGCGCCGCCAACTCACAATACCATTCCAGTATTCGACGGGAAGACGCCGTGGGAAGACTACATGACTCTCTTCGAGACCGCGGCTTCGATCCACGGGTGGTCGCAGGAGACCCAAGCTTCAGCATTGTGCCTGGCCTTGCGTGGAGACGCCTTAGGAGTGCTGCAGGGGATGCCCATGTCGGAGCGGTCCAACTACGGGGAGCTGATGAGAAGACTGGAGATGCGTTTCGGCCACCGCCACATGGACCAGCTGTATCGCTCACAGCTGAGAAGCAGGATCCAGAAGACCAACGAGACTTTACAGGAATTTGAAGCGGATATTGCCCGGCTAGTGAGGAACGCCTACCCATCGGTCACCGACGATGTCTACGAAAGCTTGGCTGTCGACAAATTCCTCGATGGACTTCGGGACCCAGAGACACAACAAGCAGTGAAGCTCGCCCGGCCGAAAACTTTAGGAGACGCATTATCCCAGGCCATGGAGTTCGAGGCTGTTAGACAGTCTGTACGGGGCCATGCGCGCGTACGAGCAGCAGAAGCGGAGCCAAATGTAGTCCCCAGCTTTGAGGACCTAGTGACGAAAGTTTTAGAGGCTCTCAGGACCCGTAAGAAGGAGATACGCTGTTGGAGCTGCGGCCAAATTGGACACCCTAGAAGGAAGTGTCCATCTAAGAAGCAAGAAAAGCCACAGGAAAACTAAGTAGGGTTGATGGGAGGGGGCAACTGTCAACCCGTAACGTCAAAGGCCCCAAGAAGACCATCAGGATTGCGTCAATAGGAAGCAGAACGAACAGTTTCTACGTTGACGGGATGGTGAACGGGCAGCTGCGAAGTCTTCTAGTGGATACTGGCGCAACCATGACAATTTTGAACTCGAAGATAGTTCCCGTTGAGAGGGTCTTACCAACCACATGGGCATTACGGACTGCCACGGGACAGCCAGCCAAGGTCTACGGGGAGACAGTTGCCACCTTCATCATCGGGGGTCAACATCTGAGGCACGGTGCTCTCGTGGCAGAAATCGATGAAGATGTCATATTAGGCACGGACTTGATGATCGAATACGGGATTAAGTTGGATATGGCAAGAGGTGTGATGACGCTGGGAGAGGAGGAAGTCATCCTTCGGCAGGGAAAGGACCTCTACGCACGAGTGCTCTTACTAGAAGACACCACATTACCTGCACGGAGCCAAATCCTGACCCATGGGACGGTCGAAGGACAGTTACCGGAGGGTCAATGTGTACTACTTGAACCCGGAAGGCACGAAGAACAAGAGATCGGACGTGGCGTACTTGTTGCCAGGTCTCTCATCAGGGTCGGACGGACGACTCCAATCCGGCTAATGAACCTGAACAGCTTCCCGGTAACGCTGAAGAAAGGAACACCGGTCGGGGAGTGTACAACCGCTACCTCAGTGGTTCGTCAGCTGCAACGTCGTCCCACCGAGCTCCGAGGACTGCCAGAAGAACTAAAAGGATTTGTTAACGAGTCATGCCGCGACCTTTCACCTGAACAGAGCGAGGAAGTGAAGAACATGATTATCCGATGGCATGACGTCTTCGAGATCGGACCAGGACCACGGGGCAGAACGGATATCGTCCAGCACAGGATTGACACCGGGGATGCGAAGCCCATCCGACAGGTCCCGCGGAGGCTGCCGTTAGCCAAACGGGAGGACGCCGAGAAGATCATAAAGGAGATGGCGGCTGATGGTGTCATTGAGCCTTCGAGTAGCCCCTGGATGTCTCCTGTCGTATTGGTGAAGAAGAAAGACGGCACAACGAGGTTTTGCGTAGACTACCGTCTTCTGAACAACGTCACCAAGAAGGACAGTTATCCGCTTCCCAGGATTGACGATACGCTGGACACCCTGGAGGGGTGTAAACTCTTCTCTACCTTGGATCTCCGCAGTGGATATTGGCAGGTTGGATTGGCACCTGAAGATAAAGAGAAAACGGCGTTTTCAATTGGCACTGGGCTCTGGCAGTTTACGGTAATGCCGTTCGGACTTTGCAATGCTCCTGCCACATTCGAGAGGCTGATGGAAAACGTGTTAAGAGGTCTCTCTTGGGAGGTATGCCTGGTGTACCTAGACGACATAATCGTGCTGGGAAAGTCCTTCGCTCACCATCTGAAGAATCTGGAGAAGGTCTTCGAACGACTGCGTGCAGCGAACCTAAAGTTGAACCCGAAGAAGTGTAACCTCTTCCGAAGGCAAGTCAACTACCTGGGGCATATTGTGTCAGACAACGGAGTTGCTGTTGACCCAGAGAAGATAGCAGCGATCACCAACTGGCCAGTACCTCGAGATAAGCACCAGGTGAGAAGTTTTCTCGGGCTCTGCACCTATTACCGGAGGTACGTGAAAGGATTTGCTAACATCGCAAAACCTCTTACTAGGCTAACCGAGGAGAAAAGGACTTTCCATTGGGATCACGAGTGCCAGGCATCCTTCGAGGAGCTGAAGAGCAAATTGAGTAGTGCTCCTATTCTGAGCTATCCACGTCCCGAGGGCAAGTTCATACTTGACACAGATGCCAGCAACATCGCTATTGGAAGCGTCCTCTCTCAGATCCAAGATGGAGAAGAAAGGGTCATTGGATATTTCAGCAAAGCACTCTCAGCTCCGGAACGCAACTGCTGTGTCACAAGGAAAGAGCTTCTGGCAGTAGTAAAGTCAATAGAGCATTTTCATAAATACCTATACGGACGAAGGTTCCTCCTGAGAACGGACCATGCGGCTCTAATGTGGCTGCTGCGATTCAAGTCACCAGAGGGACAAGTGGCGAGGTGGATCGAGCGCCTTCAAGAGTATGACTTTGAATCTGCTCATCGTTCTGGAACGAGCCACAGGAATGCGGATGCGCTGTCAAGAAGACCATGTGAAGATGAAGAATGCAGGCATTGTTCCCGACAAGAAGAGAAGCAGGCAACAGTATTGAGGACAACGGTTGTTATCGACAGTTGGCAGGGCGCAGAGGTGTCAAAGGCGCAAGACGAGGACCCGGACTTGAAACAAATAAAGGAATGGAAAATATCGGGGCGAGGAAGACCGACCTGGCAGGATGTGGCTCCAATGTCGAAGAATGTAAAAACGTACTGGGCCCAATGGAACTCCATTGTAGTCGACAACGGGCTGCTGAAACGGGCATTGGAGAACGCGGAAGGAGATCAGCGTAGGCTACAGCTCATCGTTCCAAGGAACAAAGTGCCCGAAGTGCTTAGGGAACTACATGACGGTGTAACTGGCGGCCATCTTGGAGTTCACCGGACATTGGAAAAAGTTCGTGAACGCTTTTACTGGGCAAACCTTAAGGACGATGTGTTGGACTGGTGCAGGCGTTGTGCGGCTTGTGCGGCTTCTAACGGGCCAACAAGAAGAAAGAGGGCCCCTATGAAGAAGTACAACGTGGGAGCACCGTTCGAGAGGATAGCAATCGACATCGCTGGCCCTTTCCCTGTGACGGACGAAGGCAACCGATATATTCTCGTGGCCATGGACTACTTTTCTAAGTGGGTGGAAGCTTATGCCCTTCCGAATCAAGAGGCAGTCACCGTTGCAGACGTGCTTGTGAAGCAGCTCGTCAGCCGGTTTGGAGTACCCATGGAACTTCACGCTGACCAGGGAAGAAACTTTGAGTCTGCAGTCTTCTCCGGGATGTGCGAAGCACTGGGAATACGGAAGACGAGGACGACACCTCTTCACCCTCAATCGGATGGCATGGTGGAGCGAATGAACAGGACAATGGGTCGATATTTGTCTAAGGTGGTCTCCGACCATCAGCGAGACTGGGACCAGTATCTTCACCTATTCCTGTTAGCCTACCGCAGTTCAGTCCATGAAGCAACGGGGCAGACCCCCGCAAATGTGGTGTTCGGCCGAGAACTTCGTTTGCCTTGTGATCTGAAATTCGGGTTCAAGCCAGACGAGGAAGTTAACGGAGAGGAATACGTCACGAATCTACGGAAGCGGATGGATAATATCCACGAGAAGGTTCGTGCAAACATCCAGGGTGCCAGTGACAGAATGAAGGAGCGTTACGACATCAGGGCAGAGAAAGGTGGATTCCAACCTGGAGATTTGGTCTGGCTACATGACCCTCGAAGGAGGCGAGGCTACTCACCTAAACTTCAGAACTCCTGGGATGGCCCGTTTGAGATCATCAATAGGATAAACGACGTCATCTATAGAATCAGGAAGCAGCCAAAAGGAAAACCCAGGGTAGTCCATTTTAACAGACTGGCCCCATACAAAGGAGACCATGGCCCGACAGAAGACCAGCAAGTCAGGAACCTCAACAACGTGGAGACCAGTAAGGTATCAGTTGCACAACCTAAGGTACAAGGTTTCCGTGGAGTAACTCAGGCAGTATACAGAGATATCTTCTCGTTACCCGCGGACTATTCTCTGGCCCATTGTGTAGCCGAAGATCTGAGGACTTCCCGAGGGATTGCAACGGTCTTCAGGAAGAAGTTTGCTGGAACTGAGGAACTGGAACGCCAAGGACCACGCGTCGGGAAAGCACTCCACCATACGCACGAAGGACGACACCTGTTCTACTTAGTTACCAAGTGTGCTACTGATCAGAAGCCCACATATGACGCACTGCGGCGAAGCCTCGACGACCTGCGGAGTAAGCTTCTGAGACTGCGTGTCACCAAGCTCGCGATCCCTAAGTTGGGCTGTGGATATGACGGCCTGGAGTGGAAGGTTGTAAGGAACATGCTTGAACAGATATTCGCCAACTCTGGAGTCGCCATATTGGTGTGCACGTTCAACCCCTGGAAAGGAAATGCGTCTCCATCGAGGGAAGCTCATAACCGCCCGATTTCTCCGGACTATGCTCTGAGGCAGAGCACTTTTAAGGAGGGGGCAGTGTTACGGTCAGAGCGGGACGTAGGACCGGCTTCTGATCTGCCTAGACAGGATTAGGCAAACAATGGGATTAAGCGGAAGGGATTAAAGAAGTTGCCGAGGCCAATCTCGTTCAACCTGGATCGGCCTGGATGGTTCTCGATCTTGTTCCGAGTAATGCCCCACCACAATCTCCCTTTCCTATATAAAAAGGACAGCTGTTCGGGCCGCGCAGTAGTAATAAGACGAGTCTGTAATAAGCCAGTGAGTAGCAGTCGTTAACTAGTGGCAGTGTGTGTGAGTTAGTTAGTATTAGTATCAGTCTGTAATAAGTGCTTAGTGAGCAACAGTGACAATTAGTGACCGTGTAATAAGTGTAATAAACTGTGTGGCAGTTTGTCATATTTGGAGAGTCTTACGGTCGGTGGACTTTAGTTAGCGAACTGTAAGTGTTAATTTGTAATTGTAAACTATAGTGTAATATTATTGTATTTGTACAAATTGATATATAAATAGTTTAGTTATTTATTATTACCAATATCTTATATTATTTGTATATTGTTTTAGAAATAGATAACATTTAATAGAATATTGTTATTGTAAATTGATATTAGTTTAATAATTTAATTGTATTAAATAATCTCAGTGTATTCTTTTTAATTTGTTAATAAATATTAGATTCTTGAAGTAAGTAATAGTTTAGTCCATTTTACACCCGGTAGCCCGTAACAATATATATTAGGTCGTGCTCCCTTTCCCCCTGATGGCGTACCAACCCCGATATTACAATTATACCACTGTATGGTGTTGATTGGTTGCACATAATCACATTCTCATTGTACCATATCAATTACCATATAAAGTAGAACAGATTAATCTCATAATAATAATAAAAATATTTATTTAAGAAATTATACAAATGCCATTTGGCACATCTTGTAAATCTAATGAATGGTATATGAAAAAGAGAGAGTATGTACAATATTGTATCATAATATTCATATGAAATCAGAATATTTTTATTCAAAATATTTATTCTCATTTTCTATACATTTTTCTCGAAGAGATATCTAATTTTTAATCCCGAACTGAAAAATGTAGGGTGTTATAATGAAATAAAGTGTGAAACTTTTTTTTTGACTTGAGAATTATTTTCAAAAATGTTATTCTTAAGGTTGTGGTCCAGTTTTATGAACATATGGAGATTTTGTGGAGAAAAAGGTGGGTGTAGGAGGATTCCGTAACCCAGCTCGTTTAGTTACTTTACTGCCTGTCGTGAAACATGAGGTCCAGCATATAGGTCCCTTCCGATTACCCAATGCAGGTTGATTTTTGATGAGTTTATTTGATTGTATCTTATATATTTATCCCTGAAGAAGATCTGCAATGTGGGTCGAAATGTTTGCTTTCAAATAAATATTTCTTATTTATTATTTCAGAGATTTTTTTCTGACATCTACCCCGACTAATTTCTTCCTCATATATATTATTACATATAAGGTCAACTAATATTATACAAGAAAAATCTATTTTTTAACTTTGTAATACAATAATTAAATAATCTCTGTAATTAAAGTAATATATTAACTTAAAAGAGGGAAATAGTTCGTCCGGGAAATTAAAAAAAAACAACAACAGATAAATAGGATTTTATATACGTCATTAAACCGGTCAAGACCCGAAGAAGAAGAACTTAGAAGGCTAGTATTAATGGGAAGAGTTTGGTGAAGATTTAGCATAGGAGGAAGGGAGGGGATAGGAGAAGGGCGGTGGAAGGGGAAAAGAGAGTAAAAAGGACACTGCTATTTAATCAGAGTGGAATTGATAGAGGAAGGGAATGAAGGATTAGCATGCCATCACGGAGGGTGGCCAATGTGACGGAAGTAACTTGTGCGCACTTTGTAAGGCCTTTCTTTCTTGGAGCAATTACTTCTGTACGGGGCCTTATTTCACCCAATATTCACTTCTTCTATTCCTCTGATTCATTACCATTGTGTTTTTTCTCCCATTTATTTTGTATTCACCCTCACTTCTTTTTTCCTTTCCTTTTCACAACTTTAGAAGAGAAAGAAAAGAAAAATCATTTTTAAGTTCCCCCCTTTAAAAAAAATATTTTTAAGTTCCCCTCTTCTTTTCAGTAACTAAGCGAAAACTTTCTGTTACATCCATCACAAAGTTATGCTTCAATACACAGACCTTGGAGATGTAAATGTCTTTTTTTTTGTATGTTTTTTTATATATATAAATATATATATATATATATATATATATATATATATATATATATAAATATATATATAATACTTTGCATGACTAAATACAATTCGTATGGTTGGAAGGAAGGAAGTGATGATTTGTCTGCATTGATTGAAATGCCTTCAAGAGCCGAGTGATACGGATGGTCTGTCCTGTATACTTATTTTTTAACTGTGTATTTTGAAAGAGTGCAATGTTTATGACATGTTCTTTAAGACAAGTTTCTAGTTCGTATTTGCGTTTTAGCAGACCATTCGAGATCAAAAGGAGCATTTTAAGAGAAGGTTTCAGCTAAAGACTCGACACATTCCGGAATGAAGGGAGAAGCTAATTTAAGAACGGAACTTAGCTAAAGCAGTAAAGATTCAAAACAATACTTATTAATCCAAAAATATCAAAAGATGCAGAAGGATAATAACAAAACCGGATTGTAAACCCAGTTCAATTTGCTGCTGATTCACCTGTTGTCTTTACTGAAGAAAAATGTAAAAGTTTTATGGAAATGTCCGATAACATATCTATGAAAATAGACATTCCGCTGTGAATATATTATAATTTTAATTTGTCATCCTCATTCTTGCTATTCAGCTTGGAGCCATATCTCCCTGTCTCGCATTCTTTTCACATCCCTATTCCTGATCCTGTTATTTGGATATGATCTTAATATAAGATTCTTGGACGACGTTGGTGCCATCTGCCAGCTGGTGAGGCTTCCATTATCTTACTTGAATGCCGTCCCACATTCATCCGAACGAATTCATTCTCTCAGTTCCATTGCTTGTCTCTTATTGACGCAGCACTTATCGAGCATGGTCCATCTTTCACAGTAAGTTGTTGTGAGGTAGGCTGCTTCATAATGTGGTGCTTCGTCTCTTACTCTACATTTCGGCGTTCATCTATACTGTTGCATGTCTGGTGATAATTCCGCTTGCCTTACTAATTCTGTTATTGACTTTTTAATCTTATTTATCTATTGTTGATGGTTGCTGTGTAGGGAATATGGTCCGCTTCGTGAGTCTCCCCATAGAAAAAAAATACATTTTCTTGGTCATGTTTGGACACAATGAGCATTTTACTAACGAATGTGTATTCTCATTGGACTTAATTTACGATGGAGCTCCTCTTTCCACTCTGCGTGTGTTTACCGTATCTTTCCCAGAATTCTGTCAAAAGGATAGTGTCATAAGCACAGAGAGTGCGCTTATTCTGGGCAACGATATGACGCTTATTTCATCTTCCAATCAATGTTGGTGATATTCTCCTCTTGTATAGTTTATGGATCTCATCCATAGAACGTTTAAATTAGTAGAGTTTATGAGGTTATCACCCTGTCTGACTCCTTTATCCATCTGAAATCAATTAGTGAATATCATATGAGTTAAATAAACTACCTAGTATTCCTTTTAATTTATATGAGCAATATAATAATGTGTAAGATATTGATTTAAAAATTGATGTTATTAAAATAATTCGAAGCATAAGATCATTCTAATATTAAAAGAAAATCATTTTAATGAGAGAACTTTAAATACATAAATAAAAATACCTAAATTAGTTCATGGCATCCACTATACCAAACCACTAAAGATTAACAAAACAATTTTTTAAATGTTACTTTCATTTATTTGAAATACTACAGAGTATAGACTTTTTAAACATCTTATGATATTATCATGTATAATATAGACTTATATTTCTTAATCATAATTATACTTAATGCTTCAACCCGTTATGAGATATATCATTCTATAGCCATAAATACAGTTTGTTATTTAATAGAAGACAGGGTTCGCCGAGGTAGCAAGCATAGCCGAAGATCTAATACCACGGAGGGTCTTGATGAAAGATAGGCCTACCTGAGCCTTATTATGCAGCCAAATCAAAACGAGGAGATGCGCTGTCATTATGGCTACCTGTTTAAAAAAAAATGTATTTTTTATTTAGACATATTTATCATAAAGAAATATTAAAATTCAAACAAATCCCTATGGGAAAATTGTTTAATACGAAAATTAAAATATTCTCATCATTGAAAGCATTTGAAAAAAATAGAAAATGTGACGTTGAGTCGGAAAAAACCTTTTGTACCTGAAAGGTCAGGACATGACTGGCACAGGGTCGGGTTACAAAAACATATCTTAGTACTATTTTGTCTATTTTCTCCCAACATGAACAATTAGTCGGTTTAGATTTCCTAAAACTAATCTAGAACGGATTACTGTATATATACGGACTACTGTACATGCACGTAGCAAGATTAGATACGTAGATGTTTATACAAATCCTGCTGTGAACATTCTGCAGAACTAATGGACTTTTCTACGGATCTGAGGTCATATAGGATAGGGTTTTATCCTTCCCCTTTACTGAATCAAACACAATAAATCCTCCTCATGGTGTTTGTTCCATGCGTGGTATTCCCTCTTCTGCTTTGCCTGCTCTAATTCTCTTCGCAGAATAACATTCCTGTGAAAAGTGCTGCCCGAACTTCCGACTTCGAGAATGGTTGATGTAAAAATATTGTCTAAAATATCGTGTTCAGAGCATTTAGCACAAATATCGAGTTGTAAAATGCTTTTTGTATATAGCACATCGCCAGTCATTAATTGAAATCATCATATTTTAGGTTAATTGAATCCTTCCTTCCACAGAAATATAGGAAAATTATTATCCTGAAAAATCTGCTTTCTTTTTAATTTATTAATTTATTGTCGTAAAACCCGATAAAAGATAATCGAACCCCGTTTGAACGGCTTTTACGATTAACCGGTGACAAAAATATGTAAATAAAATATATATTTCATTTTTAAAGTGATGACAGATATCAGCATGCCTTCAAGTATCTGGAGGTCCATCTGACCCAGAAAGGCTGAAGGGATGGAAAGAATGAGACTGGACAGCAAGTGCTTCCACTCACTAAACACTCGCATTCTGGGAAAGAGAGGTGTCAAAAAAGAAATAAAATAAAATAAAGTAATTCCTATTTAAACATACATTTATTCCTATACTGAGTTACGGCAGTGTATCTTGGGTATATAATATGAAGTCCTTGAGGACAATATAAAGATAAACGAGGAGAGACATGATCATAAAGGCCATAATAAGGAGCCACATTAGGGTAATACCAGGTGAAAATATAATAGAGGGAAACAGGTCAAGCTGGCTGGGCCATGAGGAAAAAAATCCAATGTGAGTATCAGGGTAGCCAGCATTGACTGCGAGGTGAGAATAGAAGGAAGAAGGACAAGAGGAAGGCTTAGAAACATATGGAAGGATGAAGTCAGAAGGCTTGCAAAAGAAGATCCATAGACTGGAACAGGGCCGAGATACATGGATCAGGCTTTACTGACAGGCCTAAATATTTATCACAGTATGAGAGGAAGATTAAGAAGAAGAAGATATTTTTCATAGTGTAGTTTAGACTGAGATGATATCTAAATTATTTTAAATAAAAGGTCATTAACTTATTAGGGAGTGGTGTGAGTGGCTAGCTGTTCACCAGCTTCGACTGAAACAAAAAAAGTAACTGGCTTTAAGACTACTATTAAAAACGGAACTATAATGTGTACAATTCGTTTGTAGTGTAGTTTATGTACCCATATAAATTATAATTTAAAGTATACCGATAGGATGAAAGTAAATGCAAACTTTTTAATAAATTAGAGTGTGTTTACATTAAACTACCACATAACTAGATCATAAAATATTAGAGAGGGAGTGTAAAGTTGGAAAAGGAAATTTATCATCCAAATATCACAAAGGAACTTTACACGAATTTAGTTATGCAAATAGCATACGACTAATAAAATATGTATACTTCGAAATGCTTAATAATGAGGATAACATTTAAAACAAAGGAATATCAAATACATTTGGAAATTGTTGGATTTACAGAAATGAAATTCTGCCTTAAGTAATAATATAAATCAGGCCATGATATAGTAATTGTGAAGCTGTGATAATAGAAAACCGAATTTATTCCGACCAATTTGTTCTCTTGTTTATAAATTGAAGAATCCTTCAATTCAAAATAAATTTGCTCTACAGGTCAAGAATGGGTTTGGAGTTTTAATCTCTTAAGGTGGAGATCACGAAACTATAAAAAAGTTAGGTGGTCGAAATAATAATTGAAATTATCTTTAGAGACTGGTAACTGTTTTCCTGATTAGGTAGAGTTAAAATTAACAAACGCATGTTCAATAGGGACTGTCTAAACATGGGCAAAAAATTAAATCTTCCAAAAAATCCTATGTAACAACGTTGTCAACTTCCAGATCCAGAAAAAGGGGTCTGAGGAAGAAGCTTAATAACTATTGCAGAATCTCACTCCTCCTGACAAGCTATAAAACATATAAACATTACTCACGTATATCAAAAGTGTGGTATGGGAGTTCACCAATGCATCCAAATGATTTCGGAAAAAGGTCAACGTTCGCTCAGGTTAAAAACATGGAGATTGGCTTTCGTCCTTACTATTTAACACTATATTTTGATACAAGAAAAGACGTTACATACCGAAACAAGTTTGAATATGTAGTAAAATATATGTTTGGGTTTGCGGATGATTTAGATATATTTGGTTAGAACATGGAATTAATAAAACAAGGGATGATCTGTGGCCAAGTTAGTTAGCACTACAACCTAGTCTGCTTAAGATCTTCGAACTCGAGCAGCTGAACTTTCAAAGGGTTTAACAATTCTTGGCTACGGCTGTAAATTGCAGTATAGTTATGACGTATGAGCAGTGTCAAGTACTCGTTAAAGATCTCTGTCCTTATTATACCTAGTTTGAAAAAAAATAGGACTCCACTGTAGCATCGTCCGATTTGTTATAATTACACAAACTAAACATTTTAAATTTCAACTCACCATCCATGATTTTCTCCAACTCACTAGTCCTGTCAAACATTAAGTCTCTTGTGGCGGCAAATTTGTTAAAACCTGGAACATAAAACCTTCACCTCTTCAATCAAAGACCCTTCAGGGTTCAGTACTTAGTAAAGACTGCACTGTTTCTCGAACAACAGTTGTGCTGGGAGGTTATTTGTTTACCCATTATATAGAGGCTGGGTGAGCCCCGGGAGGGTCCTAGATCCCATTGGATCCATCCCAGGCCGCTAAAAGATTTATAAGAACTATTTATTACAATAGCGACTGAGGATAATGCACCTATGGTCGAGTTAAAGAAAAGAATATGGATGGCCAACAGGTGTTATTATGGTCTACGCAAGGAATTCGCCTCACGCATTTTCACGGGAGACCAAGCTCCAACTCTAAAAAACATCAGTCTACCCAGTTTTGGTTTATGGATCGGAGACATGGACCAAGCTGATTGAGCATGATCTCCTAGTCTTCGAAAGAAAGATCCTCCGAAGAATCTTCGGGGAAATTCATCTAGATGGATACTGGTGAAGGAGAACAAACAACGATGCTTACTCAATTTACAACAAAACAGATGTTGTTTACACCTTAAAAATTAGAAGACTTCGATGGGCTGGTCACTGCGTGAGCTAGAATGGAAGACGAGACCATTTCTAAAAAGGCTTTTTTTTAGAAACTATCTATAACACGAGAAGAAGGGGGGAGACCTAAGCTGAGGTGGTCGGATGGTGTGGACAGAGACGCGAGGGAGATATTCTGGGAGTCAGATGCTGGATGACGGCTGCGGAAAACAGAGACGACTGGAAAAAGCTGGTAGAAGAGGCCAGGACTCGTCACCGAGTTGTAGCGCCGTAGTATAAATCAATAAATTTTTTTACGAAATTAATGTTTATACTTAATATTGAAAATCTTGTTGCAAGAAGTTTTCATTCGCTCATAAAATTCAACTTCAAATTTCGATTGCCTTTTTAAATTTTACATATGGTATAAGTTCTAAACCAATAAGCATAAATAATGTAGGTTTGAACATTTCAGAAATATGAACATATCTACAAATAAACAAGGAAATACATTTGACGAATTTCTAGTAAGAATTTCAAAATATAATGATACCTCATAGCACAGGTCTTAGTTCTTCGAAATCCTTGGCAAAGATTGGCCAGAAGGTATATTCAGAGCTGACTATGGTTCCAGAAGGAGGGATGAGGAGTGATAAACTTAGCTTCGGGAGGGTAACTTTTACTGGAGAACTGGTGGTTACTACTACGGCTTCGGCTCACTTATTAGCCGGGTCTGATTCAATTTTAACCGACAAGACGTTGGGGGTGCCGGCGTTCCCCAGGGATTTAAACTTGGGCCCCTCCTAGGAGAGGTATTAAATAATTCCTCTCCCTCTCTTTCTTCTCCTTTCAGTGGCTCACCTCAAAAGGAAAGATTCCTACTAATTATTTAGATCCGGGAAGCTCTTCACTGTTTTCGCATGCCAACAAGGAATAAAAAAAGTTCTGATTCAAACACCGAATAAATCATCAACTGAGGTCGAACAAAATAAAATAGATTAATTATATTACTTAACAATGGTTACATCGCAAATCTATTTCAATAAAATCTACCAAACCTTTTCGTATACTAAAACAGAAGTATTTCAGTGTAGTATATATTCGATAACATATACATGTTGATGCACAATTCAATGAACACGTAGACTCAAAATAAAATTAAAATATTCATGATAAAACGGAAAATACTTAGATTTTGTTTTAGATATTAAAACTCACTTATATTCACATAGTTCCTGCTGAACATTGAATACCGGAAATGAGCGGTGATTAAAATATGCCTAATACGTTTACGGAAAAAGGTTACTTAAAACATAAAGTGTATCATTAAGTACTACTTACTTAAACTATTTTCTAATTTAACAAAAGAAAATTACTTAAGTTTATGTATCATGAATGCTACGAAACCCTTACACCCGAGTGATATTAATTAAATAATATGAGCAAGAAAACTGAATAATTATAATTATTTCATAAATTTTTTTCCCCTGCAAATATGTAATCTGAAGCGCCTCTTAGAAGAAGTGACACTTAATACATATGGAGGATAAAACGAAAAAAGAAAACGTTTATGAAAAATAATTATTATTATAAAATACAGTTTGATGGGCTGGGCTGATTCCCAGGGAGAGAAAGCAGGCTTAAGATTGTCCGAAGGAAGGAGGAAGGATGTTCTTTATTTTAAATTCATATTACAAACCTACAACTACAGTTTTATGTTACAGTAATTCAACTGTATGATTTACCAGTTAAATAATAATACTAGTACATCGTAAGTAAAATGCAAGTGTACTCTTAATTTAGTAGTAGAACTTTTTCTTTTTAGAATGCAAATGGCAAAAACCACAAGCAGAGCCTTATGTTTCAAATCTGGAGTAAAAACAAACAATTACCAGTAGACGTTTCGCCTATTCAGGCATTATCAAGACAAACAAGAGTAAGATCAATCACATCTCAAAGAAGAAGTGCAATACATCCCAACAAATAATCGTCCATATAGGCTCATAACCTGAGACCGTACCTCCACCCCAAGACGTTCAACCCAAACTGAAAGCCTAGACTAATAGCAGAAACGTCGACTGGTAATTGTTTGTTTTTACTCCAGATTTGAAACATAAGGCTTTGCTTGTGGTTTTTGCCATTTGCATTCTAATAAATGTTAATGTTTCGTTTTGAGTTTTGGCTCTATTTTATTGATTTTTTACTATCTACTTTATATAAGTTTATGTATATATAGCGTATCTGTGCTAGATAAATTACTTGTATTGTTATCAGCTGTGGTATCTGAAGGAGAGCTGTTTTTTGTTGTTGTTTTCCTGGCTCTATAAGATTAATTAATTCCTCACTTGCCTTTAAAACCTTCATGGTTCAGTTATAGTGGTACAGGTTTTTTTATGTTCATTATAAAAATAACATCCAGCCAAACAGAAACCTTTTTGGAAATAAAGTTTGTTTCGTATCATAACTATATTATATTTATATGTCGTTAATAGGAATAACCTTTTTTTTTTGTGAGAATAAAATCGGTAAAATCAGAGAAATTAATTCTCAGATAAAAGGAAATTAGATATACTGGTCTTGTTATGCAAATTACTTTTGCCTGATAAGGGGGTAAAATAGTAGCGATAAGAGAAATAAAATTTAAATTAAATATAGGCACTCCTTTAGGGAGGTGGGCTGGTGCGCGGGGAAGAAGTAGCACATTTCCATTTCAAATGGGAGCCTTCAATTATTGCAGTCGGGATTCGATCTGTATGGAAATGGTTTCAAAGTGCAATCCGGCTATTTGATTCTGTCCCACTTGAGTACTAATGTAAACAGATGTAGTTTATTCAGATCTTCTCCTGCGTTATGTCGACTGCAATGTTCCTTTGTTGATAACTTGCTTAGCACTTCCCCATCCAGTTATGGATCTTATAATTGTCATAGTCACTAGCATATAAATTACTTTTCGATCAAGGCGACGGTATCAGCCCATTCATGGATAGCCTATCTGGTTTCAATCTTATGTTTATTAAGCAATCCAATTCCGTATAGGTTTATTGCATTTTCCGTTGAAGAGATTCTAAATTACTTATTTGCTTATTATTGACGACGTTATTGAATTATAAGCTGGATAATAAATCTGCCTGCTCATCGTTATCTTGTGTATTTTTAATGTTCAGCACTTTAATATTTAGTACTACTTTACTTGTAACTATTGCCAAATGTTAATTCCATGTTATGTTCTACTCAAATTTAATACTTATTTGTGACTTTTCATTAAACACGTAAAATTTGATCTTTCAGAGAACGGATAGTATATTTGTCTATTAATTTAACGTCGCTTTATGATGCTATGACCAATCGAAGGATATTACAGTGAAATTCATAAATTTTGCCTATTCAGGTATAATTAGGATAGGCAAAAATTATTATGGGAAGCACTTCAAAAGAACGCTACTAAAGGTAACTGACCTCTAAACCTCTGTCTGGTACCCTCAAGACCAATAGGACCCAGAATACATGCTATGAAAACTGTGTGAGACGTATAACTATGGTATCTTAAAATAAACTTCAGCAAAACTGAACACAAGACCATTTATGATCAGGAGAACCTCGTTGTTGATGGAAATATAATAAAAAGAGTGGATAATTTTAAATATTTGGGCTCTAAGATGGATAGAAACGAAAGGTCCGAAACAGAGTTATAACAAAGGACAAATACAACAAATTGGAAAGCTCAACTCGGTCCTTTGGAGCAGTAATGTAACGAAAGGTACCAAGAAGTCTATAATTGAAAGCAGAGGCATGGACGATAAGCGCTCTTTTATGAAAAAAAAACTACTTGCTACTGAGATGGACTATTGGAGGAGAGCTGCCAGTGTATATAGAAGGATTAATTAAAGAAGGATTGATGCTGAAATTAGAGAGCGAAAGCGAACCTAACAAAACGTCCTCCAAAGTATAGAGAAAAAGAGATGGGATACAACACCGATGAGCTCATAAGAATGAAGGAGGAAAGATTAACCAATTTAATTTTAGATTAGAGTGCTGAAGGGAGGAAATGGCGAGGAAGACCTTCGTGGTCTTTTTCGTAAATATGGATAGAAGGAATTGAGGAAATTATGCATGGTCTAAGAGAGGAGGTGCACAAGATAGAAGAACATGCAAAAACGATTAAAAGAATATCAGTATCAGTATCAGTATCAAACTTTCAGGTTCGGTAAGCATTCTACTACTATATCTTAAAAATCTCCCAATTTAGTAGAGTACTACAAGACTTGAAGACGTCTCATGCATAACTCATGAATATAATATTCTATGTACAATAATGTTACACTTGCCTGTATTACATATCCTATACCACAAAGAGCTAATTCCTTTTTTCACTTTTGCTTCATGTTTTTGCATTATATTTTCATAGCTCATCTGTTACAGGTGGTGAAACACAAGGACATCAAGTGAGGTAAGAAACACGGCGATAGCTGTTGCTTCCAGATTACGTAGCTTTTTGTCGCTCCACTAAAGTGCCGAGTTAAACTTTCAGAAGAGACATTCTGTTCCCTCCCCTCAGGCCTCCAGGACCTCGGCTTTAAATGATTCACGCCTTAGCAAAAATTTGCCCCTCCAGATTGATCGGGTTCCCGATCCTGCCTCATCCGCTTCCCTCTTTATTAGCCTAATGGCTCATCACTCAGCCTGAATTATTCCCCTCTTGTAATATGGACAGTCCGGGCAATACGGACTTGTTTAGAGTGTGGGCACGAATTGCGGGTCTAAATGTTTTAGCGAGCGGGCGCCATGTTTTATAGCCAACCTCGCGGTTAGTGTTACAAATTGATTTATTTATCTTTATATGTTTATATCTGTCTTCTTTAGCGCCCCTTCCTCTGATGTTACCGAGGGCTAGTTCTATTTTTTCTTCTCCTTAGACTCATTAAACATTGAAAGCATGGGGTGAGCTTAACCATCAAGTGGGTAATAGCAAGGATGTAAAAGATGGTTGTAAAACTAGCACGTTTATTGAAAATTGGTGTATCTAGGCTGTTATACATTATTTTAAAACCATTTATGGTTTTTATATGTAATACAAACCGTTGAAATCAAAAAGGTCGAGTTATTAAAAACTTTTCGAATTCAATAATTATTGGTTGAAAAATATCAGTTGACCTTACATATATAAGAGGAAGAAAATGGTCTGTGTGGAGGTCCGTAAAAATTCTGTTTTGTAAGAAGAATTGTTTATATTTACTAAAGAGAATTTTTCTGACATCCACCCGGATCATTTTCTTCTTTTAATTAGTTCGGCGTTGATAACAAGGGGTTAATCGAGATAGCAGGAGACAGGATGGTAGCTTCCATGATGAACCGCTAAATCACAAATACCGTAGATCGTAGTCGTAAAAAAGGTAACTAAAAATAAAGATCAACTTATCATGAAACACTGCTAACTAAATGAATGGAACCACAAATAAAAAAATGTTGTATTAATTAAGGAGTAGCATTGCTTCAATGAATAGTAGAAGGAATTAGTTGAAGACCAAGTGAGATAGACTCCTTTAAATTAAAGCCGATTGAAGATCAGAGATTACAGAGGAAGGGATTGCAGGAGCAGTACAATTTTCGTCTCGGAGGGTCGGAGGAAAAACCAATCGAGGAGAATTGAAAACGTTTCTCTCCAGCGGATCGCTTTCTCGCAAAGTTGTGAGCTTTCTTCTAGGCCCGATCCTTTAACAAGCTACAAAGGCCAGCCAGTTTCCCCGCGTCCTCCCTCTCAGCCTCATCCGCTTACAATCTCCTTCAGATCAGAGGTGTCTCGGATCGTTGCAGCATCGCCTCCATACAATTTTTTTCTTTATTTTTTTTGTTTTAATTTTCTATTGGCTCCACAATGCTTTTTATAACCACAGGCAACCAACAAGAAAAACTAAGAAATATGGGGAAATAATGGAGAACCAAATAAATAAATCTTTACCACAACGACCGATGTAGATAATACGTTTCAGTACATGATAGAGATCATACTCTTCCAACGGCTATGAAAAAGAGATGGTTTGGTGGTTAGAGGTGGTGTCCTAGGTCCCACGGGGAGTCACCAGGCTATATAGAACCTAACCATTATAACAACTATATTAACCTAAGACCATGGGCACGCCAGCTCAGCGCTCTTCCACCGAGCTCCGCTCCCTCAGATACATGTATTGCATTAATTAAATTTTGCCCAAATTTCATAATTTATATTATAAAAAAGGCAAAGTTTTGTAGATGACACAATTCTCATTGGAATTAGCAAGATGATAAAACTACACAAAAAAAATTCTTTCGTTTGTACAGTTGTATAGACTAGACAGATGATTGTTGTTAGGACCATTAATTTTTAACTAATAAAAATGTTGTTAGAGATCGTACTCTTTCAATGCTAACGGTTGTGAAGGACGTGTATGGCAAAAAAACACACTTAACCACCACTTTTCCCAATTAAGATTAATCCATTTTTCAAGGCTTGGTGAACTCCAGGAAGGTCTCCAGATCACACAGTATCCATCTTGTCCAATCCACTATCTATCCACCCCATTACTCGTAGTGGAATTCTTAAATCACTAGTTTTTACTTTTATAAATGTTCCAGGTTAGATGGTGTAGTGATTAGATCAAAAGGAGTAGCAATATGGAGGTCCAATGTCAAGATCTTGTTAAAGATCCCTATCCTAATTATATAGGATAGGCAAAATTCAGCCATAGTAGCATAAGGTGACGTTAAACGAAATATATAATAATTATGCTATTCTTAAATTATAGCAACAAGCAACTTATCATTTTATTTTTTTTATTCACACTTCAAGAAAACCGCATGAAGAAATCTAAGCAGTATTGCTATAGAAAAAGAACACAATATAGATTATACAAATTAAGATTGGCTAATTTCAGATTCGGTTTGAATAAAAACCAATTAAGGAACTAACTTTAAAACTTAATTTAAACAGAAAATGGTAATAATATTTGACTTTCCCCCACTCAATGAATGTTGGTCATAGCCAGTAGACATCTTTGCTTCAGACAGGAACATTTTGAATTGATAAGAACTAGTATCCACCTCGGGGGTTAATTTTTTTTATTATAATAAATGTTTTTAATGAATAATACCTCTTAACTACTAGCTATTGTGCCTGATATCAAAATGTCCACCACTTATTCGTTTATATTCTTTAATGTTTTAATTTATACAACTGGGCTGAGATTTTTTTTGGTTAATTTAATTAAAAAATCAAATTATTAATTATTAAATTTTATTAAAACTTATTTAAATATTGAGGGAGTGGAGTAGCTCAGTAGTAGAGCGCTGAGTTGCCATGTCAAAAGTCCCTGATTCAAATCCGGCTGTGGAAAATAATGTGTTTAGTCTGTTAACAACTGAGGATAGACCTCATTGGTTTTCAGTTGTCAGAGTACTCATTAGATAACGAAGACGTATCAATCATTCCTCCTATTCAATAACTATAGTTAAATTCACCAGGAACTTTGATAAAAATAGATTTCTCAAACTTAAACAACACAGTAAACCTCAGCTATTTAGTACAGATCTGGATCAAACGTTCGAAAAACTCCCCAAATATATAAACGAATACCTAACAACCTTCAACTTGAAGATATTTCGGAAGACGAGTCAGCTGAAATCAGAAGGCATATTCGAGTTCGTATGGTGCAAAAATGGAAACGTCTTTGCGAGGAGCAATGCTAACACCAAGGTACTAAAAACCAGATCATTAGAGGGCCTTAACGTTTATCGTAAGACTGTGGTTGCCAACCCAGAAGACCCCCTTTCAAAACAGGATGAGGACTTTAGGGAACACCGCTGTCAGGTATCCGTCTCATCGGTCAATAGGCAGGCGTTAACTCAGGGCATTCAACCCAAGAAAAGGAAATTTAAAGCAACAGGTTCATTGGATATTTTTTTAGTCCTAAACTCTAATATTCACCAATGAAAATCTGTCAAAGATATGTTTTGGAATATTAATGGGTTCTCGAACGTAAAGTTATTACAAGGTCATCAAATCACAGAATTAAGCACATACGATGTTATATTTTTGTCTGAAACTTGGCTTATGTCGGAGCTCCAAAATTCCGAAACTGTATTATTACTAGGAATTTATACCTTCATCAGTTATAACGCCACTAGAGAGCAAATAAAAGGGCGGCCAAGCGGAGGGGCTGCTCGCTCTGATAAATAAAACATTTTCATATCAAGTGTCAGATTTAACTGAATATTGGATTATTATATTAATTAACATTTTCAAAAAGAAATATGTTTTGGGTAATGTTTACTTTAAACCAACTACGTATCAAATTGCAATCGGTTCTTCAAAATTATGAAAATGTGATTACTATTATATCTTTTTACAATCCAGACGTTAGTTTATTCCTGGGAGGTGAGTATAACTCTAGAATTGGTTTGCTTGGAGAGTTAGATTCGGATTTATGTGAGGGCCTACCTCTTCTTAACTGCCGATCTTGAAAGGATAAAACTGTGGATGAGCGTGGGAGGGAACTATTTCAGTTCGCGGTCTTCATGTAGTACGGAATACGTTTGTTTCGGACGTTTTTAATATCTGACCATTTACTGTGCATACTGCTCTTTGGTGAGAAACTAAGTGACAACTCCCATACTTCCTGTAAAAAAAATAAAGTCTAAAAATAATATTAGAACAGTAACCTCTTGGGATGATTCTAAATCAGGGCTCTATAGTGGTAAAATTAAATTAATCAAATTCCCTCAATTGGGACAACTCGATCAAACCCAGCTAATAATTCGTTCAAAAGAGCTGCACGAGTAATCGAGCTTGTATTTCTCCCCTTTGCGGTGAAGCTAAAATGGAAATGAAAAAAGCATATCAATCTTTAGTAAATAACAGCTTTAAGATAAATATATATGTTACAAAAATTTTCTATAAAAAAAAATTACAAAAACGTAAAAAAATTAGCGAAAAGCTCCAATTTCGAAATTTCATTAAACTCTTCAGTAATATAAATAATGCTAAACTGTTCAGGGAAGGCATTTGGAAAATCAGATCTGTTAAAACGTCCTATGAGAACGAAAATGCTATGAATTCCTGAGTCGATTATTTCTCTCAACTCTACGCCCCTGTTCAACCAAAATTTTTTTTGTACTGGATGTTTGACACCGCTTCTTCGACGCCGACGTCTCTATAAATGAAATTTATTTGGTTTTAGAAAATTGTAAAAATTCCAAATCCATTTGGTCTGTCATATGAATTTTATAGAAAAATCCCTGAAAATGGTTTAAAACTTATTCATAGTCTGTTTAACAAAATTTTAAGCAAAGAAGCAGTACCACGTGTTTGGTGTAAATATTCACCAAGCAAAAAATGTTCACCCAGGCTCTCGGCTTTCTAATTGGCCGAATTCTGCAATCCCCAAGTAGAATGCCAAAATGGATTTAGGAAATATAGAGGATGCACTGATAGTCACTTTACTCTATGTAGTCTTATCCAGTTACAACTGATGAAACCCAAAAGGCAGGTTTACGCAGTGTTTATAGATTTTCAGAGTGCATTCGTTACCGTTAATCATGGTTTGCTATTGGAGAAACTCTTTCGATTTGGAGTAAGTAGAAAGTGGGTCAAGATCTTGCAAGCCCTTTACAACCAGGCTTCATTTAGGGTTAAATTTCAGAATGAATTCTCTAGGGAATTCCCGGTTTCGCAGGGCGTTCTACAAGGGAAGACCCTCCCACCTATGCTCTTTTCAATATTTGTGAATGGTTTAGAGGAATATCTATTGAATGAAGGTTGTTCTAGTATCGGTATTGACCATGAAAACGGTATTACGATCCTCATGTATGCGGACGATTTAGTTTTACTATCTAATACGTTAGTCAAGGCGCAAAAAAAACTAAACGTCTTGGAAAATACTGTGAAACAAATCAGCTTACAGTTTATATAAACAAAACTAAAGCAGTGATATTCAAGAATCTGATATTCAATCTGAGCAAAACCCCCAAATAGTGCTGAAACATAAAAACGAAATGATAAATAAACGCAAAGAAAGGTTATACGATCAAGATGTAAATAAAGCACTTTGCTCTTCGCACAATGTTTTATACAACAACTTATTCTGTATAAATACAGTTCAGCCATACCTGACATCAGATCTATCCGCAGAGAGATTAATACTTCTAAGCCAAATTACAGTTTCCCCTATCAATCAAATAGTTGTTTACTACAATAAAAAAACCCACAGAATTAATATTGAAGACACTTGCCCTCTATGCTTAAATGAATCACGTGGCGGTTTAAACCAGATCCTTTTCGATTGTCCATTTTATACAGAACCTAGAAATAACCATAAGATCAAAGTGCTGAATCCTAAACACAACATTGATATTATTAATCTCTGTTACTTCCTATCTAAAGCTCTAAGTATTAGAATAGCTCTGACCCGTTGAAATATATATGATTGTTTACCCACAAAATAATACCTTTGGATTATATAAGTTCTACTTTACTTACATACAAGCTTTATTACTAGATTTTTTCATATTTTGAGGAAGTATTGACTCATGGCCATATTTTTTATTTTACCTTCATTACAATGTTTAGTTTATAATTATCTACTTTCTTTTTCTGTATTTTTTTTTTACTATTCTGTTATTTTTATGTACTATCGTTTTTGTAACTTCTAACCAAACTCTCTCTATATTTAACTCTGTAAAAATCATAAATAAATAAATATAAATAAAACAACTACAGGGATAGACCCTTTAGGGTATTGAGGCCCTGCTAGGGGTACTTGGGCTCACTCAACCTCTATAAATGGCACACAAAATGTTCTCTTACAAATCACCTCTCTGGACAACCGTTGTCCTAGTAAAGAATACAGTCTCTACCGCGTGCTGAACATTATGGGCCGTAGATGTAAAGGTTCTTCTTTTGTTTTCCATAATTAATGTTCACCAGGAGTTCTGTGAATGTAAGTGAGAATGGTCTCACAAATAAAATAAAAATGTTCATGATAAAACTGAAAATTCCTATGCTATGAGGAAAAAAACATTCCTGGTGGAGGTAAAAAAATTCACTTGAATAAGGAGAACTGTTTATTGGAAAACCAACGTTTCGACCCCCATTGCAGCTCTTCTTCTAGGCTTATAATGGCTTAACCATGTTCCTCATAGCTTTGGTATTTTCAGTTTTATCATGAATGTTTTAATTTTATTTGTGAGATCATTCGTTCAGTTTAGATTGTGCATCCTCTTATGCGGACGAGCTTGTTCTTTTACAAATCACTTCCCTGCAAAATCGTTGTCCTAGAAACAGTACAGTTTCTACCATGTGATGAATCCAAGACCCTACATGCGCCGTAGCAGTAAAGGTTTGACCTTCCCCTACTCAAAGGATACTAATCCATTACTAGAAAACTTCCTAACTTCAGACAAGAACCTTTTACAATCGATAAGAACTAGTATCGATCTCCTCTCGGGAGTAATCCTGACAGAGATGCGGCCGAGTGCGAATTACATTATTGGACCGAAGGGAGGGCGCCCTATCAATATTTTCATATCCAGGCGAGGCAGGGGAGATCCCTTCTAGATAAGAGCCTCCAGCTACTCCCGCCATTATCTACAGCCCATAGCGCTCTATCTCGCTCTTTTGGTAAATACTCTCTTAGGCTATGAATATTAACTCTTCTCTTCCATCCCTTGTTTCCTTTTCTAAGATAGAAAATTTCCATTCAAGGAATTTTATAAGAAAATACTATTTCTCTTCCTATTTTATCTGTGGGAAACTTTATCATAGTTATTAGGCTACTAACTACAACATTCATTCGCTTAACGAATACCAAACATTTCGTTAGTATTCAGTTTTGAAGTCAGTATTTCTGAGAAAGATAACTTAAATCAATTATCAATCCTAGAGCAAATGCTTAAGATTGCAATCGAATAGAGTACTTTTTTCACATTCCATACATTGTGTTTGTTTCGACGATATATTTAAACATCGACGAGGAACTTTCGGGTTCAATTCTCCTCTTACATCCTCAAAATCGCATACACTCTATTCCTTAGGTCTTTCTCCTTGTGTAATACCTGATGATATACCTTCCGCGGGTCACAATCTTTGCCCTTCTTGTTGTTTATTCATTTAACACTACTTTATGCTGCTATGGCTTATAGGATGATGCTACAGTTGGATTCTTAAATTTTGCCTATTCAGGTATAATTAGGATTGGAATCTTTAACGAGTAACTCACATCGTAGAAGTTCTGTACCCCCATTATACGTCCCCTCATATCATTGTTCTTATAAACAAGGATATTTTGCTCTCTTAAAACAAAAATCCTAGGGCCATACGTACAGTAGGTTCTTATGGTAAACACTAAATTACAGGTCACCCCAAATTATTTTTTTATGTACTGTTATTTATATGCTATATGTATTTCTTACCGATGTTCCATAAAAAGTTCCCAGAAATGTGAGGTTTAGTAGCTCTCAAGCAAACTATTTCTCCGATATTTAGTGAATTGTCGAAGACTAACATAGCACAATATTATCAGTAGCTTTTTGTTTTCTTCCCTCCTTTCTCTATATATTTTAATGTCCATGAATTTTCAAATACGATTCTGTCAGTACTGTTATAAATGTTTGTTGATCTTATTTACGTTCGCATTAACTTATTACAGTGCAAAATATAACAATTTTAATATGTTTAATAATTAATAGATATTATTAATTGCTAGCTTATACCTGCTATTCTATGTTAGTATTTTATTTAAACGGCTATAATTAAGGCGTTGAAGTAGAAAAGGTACTAAATCATGAAAAGGTAATTTTTACCGGAGAAGCAAAAACTATTATGAACTATAAAAAACTAAATCAATCCTAGCTTTGGACGCGTTTTCAATTGTCCTAACATATCGTTTGCTTTTTTATAAAAATTAATCCAGAGACAAGGTCTGCTCTCCGAAACATTTTATAAATAGAGTAATTGAATTTTTATGGTATTTGTTTGAATAACGTTACATGCTCTGAAACACTGTTATATACATTAATCCTCTTAATAGTAATAATCAGTCCATAAAATGCCATTGAGGCGAATTACAAATTGTGAATTTGTGTTAAGAGATGATGGATAGGAACAAATAATTCCGTTCGAGTACTAAATCCTGATCAACAAACTGATCCATTTGTTGCACAGCTCAGGCTGAAGTTAAGGGCTATTCGATTTATTTTGTTAATCAAGACACAGACCAGGTCACGGATCCTATTGGAAATAATGCGTAACCATATACAGAATTCTGATTTCGTATTTCTCTATGCCAATATCAGCGTCTTGCTCAGTACTCTACAGCTGACTATGCGTTTTTGGGAATGGTTAAACAATCCTGAGAAGGATCCTGAATATAGTTACTTTAATGTGTTAACAACAGGGGGGGGCCTGGGGAAAACGTATTGAGGAGGTCATGGCTCATTGACGGGCTGTAGAGCCACGCAAGAAGAATAAGAATACTGTGTTATCAAACTAATACAACCTAATTTTTTTAAATTTTGAAATATTTAGATTCATATTAATCCATTTATTTTAAATAAAATAATACCAGTGTTAAATAAATCGGATGGATAATGGAATAAGTAATTTGGATTTTCATCATTAATTATGATTTGTAAATAAATTTATTTTGAGTATATATTTTTTGGTGATTTCATTATAAAAAAGATGCAGTAGAAAGTATTCCAAAACAAAGCCTTAAGTCTATAAAATTTCGAAAAAACTAACGAGGTAAGCTTCTTGTTGTAATGTTGCTGCCTCCATTTGACGAGTCTTTTGGTGAATGTTAGTGTGAGATGTCCTGCACGAGGTCTTTTTTTATGTTATTTTCTTATAGTCTGTGTCCTGAAAATGCCTGAATTTGCAAAACATTGGACGACTCCTTTTTTATAGTTTATAAAGACTTAATATATGTACTTGGGATTATTCATATTGTAGTATTCTTTTAATTTAATAATGGCATGAAATGGTCAGTGATTACACAAAATAAGAATGACTTATTTCATTGAGCCAACGTTTCGGCCTAAGATGTAGGCCATGTTCAGGGCAGCCGGGGTGGGGTGCCCGATATGAGTCAAATGGATGGCCTACACCTTAGGCCGAAATGTTGGCTCATTCTTATTTTGTATAATCATTGACTGCACCCCATGACCATTTCATACCATCATTATAATTATCGAGTCACCTATCTTCCACTTAAATATTTTTAATTAAGTCTCTTTCTGAATTTTTGCTCGATTTAATTATTGTTATTAATCAGTGCTACTTATAATTTCAGTTGCTGTTACTTTGGAAAAAATTGTAAAAATTTACTTACCTTGTAAAATTTAAATTTCTAAACGATAATTCTAATGGATAAAAGATAAATTATAATATTAACATGAATTAATGAGACAAACCACATTAGGTAAAATGTAATGGAAAATTGCACTTTTGATTTCACATCAGAGAAAAATTTGTAGTAATAAAAATCAAAGATATAGAGGTAATAAATTCATCATAAACAATTACTATATTTCAGTTTTATACAACACAAAGAGATCTACTACCGACTCACTGGTCCATTATACACGGTTATCTCAAGGTTGGAAATCCTCTATGATCCTCTTAAAGGACAGAGTGTGTAATCAGGCCCTCTAAGCCCACGAAATAGCATTCACTGGAGATCGTGCAAGGGAGTAGCAACGGTAAATGTTCCTTTTACGTTTAAGATATACAAATAAAACTGAAGTTAAACTTCACAACAACAAAAAAATAATGTGATTTCGTTATCGAATTAATGAAAAAGTAGACCTATATATATATATATATATATATATATATATATATATATATATATATATATATATATATATATATATATATATGATACTCAACAGGAAAGGCGGCCTAGAAAACATCCTGAAGGAAGACCGAAAGATCCTAAGAAAAATTCTTGGCCCAGAAAGAACAGAATGATACAGACTAAAATCTAGTTAAATAACGGAGAAGGTATCTAATCTTGCGGCAGTCATCAGAAAACGAAGATTGAAATTTTATAGACACGTTCAGAGACCCCCCCCCAACAAGGCTTACACACAAGATCATGACTTATGCAGGAAAACATAAGAGTATACCGTGGATCCAGCAAGTCAAACTGGACCCAGAGAAAGCCCAGATAGGGCCAGCGGAAGCACTGGAGAGGAAAACATTCAGTCAAAAAGTAAACAGATGGGTAGTTCAGCCAGAGAATGAAATTCCAAAGAGACCAGGAACCAAATGGACTGAGGAAAGGAAGAGAGAGAGAGAGAAAGAAAGCCATATGGAAGACCAGAAAGGCGAATCATAAAAGCACTGCGTGGCCTATCAGGGTCCATACGCAAATAATTATAATTCATATATTATATATATATATATATATATATATATATATATATATATATATATATATATATGAATTATTATATAAATTACGTTACTATGGAGTAGGCTTCCAGATCTTTCACCTCTAGAACAGCTTTAAGAACAACTCAACAAATTACGATGTAGTCTACCTGCGCCTCCGAAATCGTGGAAGCCCATTGGAGGAATTCTCAGAGGTTGGTGTACCTGGAGGTTGGAAATATCTACAGTACAGGGTACAGTGGGGTACATGTTGGAAATATGAAACAGTACTGTTCCAGATGTTAGAACATTTTTTTTCTCTTACTTTTTGAAAATCAGGAACTATTATTAATATACTCAGATACTATTTTTAGGTCTTTTTCCTGGTCTCATACCAGATGATACACATTCCACGTTTTGGTCTCGGCCCGTCTTGTAATCAGATCCTGACTACACCAGTTGACCCCTTTTTGTAAAGAGTCATTAAGCTGTTATGTTATCGCTTAATTTGAACTGCAATAACGTTCCTTAAGCATTGTTAGGCTTACCTTTACAATTAATGCAGAGTCAAGGTCTGCTCGCCGATAAATTTTTCCAAATTGTTGCATTGAAGATTAACTTTTTCTAGTATTTCTTTGAAACATACTTGAAAAACTGAAGATGAGCTATAAAAATCAAGAAAACGCTGCTAAAACAAAAAAATAAGAATACCAATATAGAACGTTATTTGTAGCTACATTAATAATTTGACAATTTTGCAATCGACCTGATAAGAAGTTGCCTCTGTAATCCATGTATTTTCCGTTACAACCTAACTCGCTTCACACGTTCCTTGTCCTAATCATGGCTGTAATTATATTAAATAGGCCTATTCCTAAAAATTATAAGGCTGCAGTCGTTCCTGAATAAATTCGGCGCCTATGAAGAGGAAATAAATATAAATAGCGTACATAAAGATAATGTTTGATGGCAACATACTACCAATGCTCCACAGCCCTTTAAATTGTTAGTCAATATCGTTTTTTAGTATTATGTTTCCAGGATAAGGGCAAATCCTGACATTGTCAATTGAAAATAATTTAGTTATAAAATTTAGAATGTCTATCAGGTAAGAGATTAGTAGGAAGACCTAGAATTGGAACAGAGTTTATGTCGCGATTTCGGAGGAAAGGAACCAAAACTGTACGAATATCCAGAGCACTTCTGACAGAATTGAACCCAAAAATTCCTCCACATTAAATATATAAGGAAAGGAAGGAAGAAAATGAAAAATTTCATGTTAACCTTGTGCTATGTTTGTTTTCAGAAATCCACTGAATATGGAAGAAATATTTAAAGGAAATTTGAAAATATTTTAAACAACTTTCATAAAATACAAAAAAGAGTGTTTTCATTCCCTTGTATGTATACTCTCAGAAAACAGCGCGTATTAATTGTAAAGAACGCCCAAGAGACAGACCAACCGAAAATCTGCTATGTGAATAATCGCGTTAGGGTATAAAATATGATTAGGAATAATCCAGGTATTCAGGGAAAGTACATTATACATGCAGGTGCGCCTTATCTCCTCCCTCCGTTATCATTACCTCCCTACGTAGCCTCCTCACCCTCCTCATCCCTCCTCGCTTCCAAAACCAGCACTTATTCAAACATACTCCTTATACGTCTCCTACCCCCTCCCCTGGCACTCTTTAACAAAAGGAATCTTTAGGGAAATCGATGGCCTCCTCCCCGTCTTCTTTTATAATGCCTCTGAGAATCCTCCTTCGGAGATAATTTGTTTGGCGTTTCGAGTGAGGGGAGATTACTTTAAACCTCTACTAAACTGGTTTTTATTGCAGATTATATTTTCATTTTACTTTTTAAAGATTGGATTTCACGTTGATATGAAATAAAATGTAAGTATATTTTATAAGTGTATCTATTTATGTGTACATGCATTATTAATATTATTATTTTATTAATTTGGAATATTTAAAAAATTTCTAACGATGTTGGCAGTTCCCAGCATAACCGCTTTCTGTACATCTTCCAGTCCCCTAGTTATTTCCAGCGTCTTCATTGATGTAATTGTTTCCTGAGGAATTAAACCATTGCTGGATACAATGATTGGCAGTACTTTTATATCCACCAGTCGGTAGAGATGCCTTAATTCCTCGCAGAGCTCTTGGTACTTACGAATTTTTTCTCTCAATGTTTTAGAAACGTTATCATCAGCAGGAACCCCAACTTCGATGATGATGGCCTTTTCTATTTTTTGTCTAAGAGTAGTATGTCTGCTCTATTGTGGTGTATATAATGGTCACTGATCATAGCTTGATTATCATTATTATTTTTATTATGCTTATAGGATTCCAACAGTATCTTCCATTGCGGATGACTCCCTTAAAAAACCTTATGCAAGTAATATCGTTTTTCTTATAAGTAGGTTGTCCAAATCTTTGTTTTGATTTTACATCTTCGGGTAGCGAAATGCTCATGAAACACGGGCTAATTACAATGTTCTGCAAAAAAAAAATTGTTTGCCCTTGAAATATTATAACTGCATTCTAACTTTTCAATGATGCTGAATCCAAATCTAGCATCAGAAAAAGTCTAACACGTACAGTTTTTCAGAGAAATCAATATATTCACAAAAAAATAAGGTTTTCATAAAAAGAAGGCGCTTAACTTACTAATATGATTTAATCACTTATGCATATAAAGTATAAAATACAAAATAAGGCGTTCTGATAATACAATATGCTTAACTACATAAACTGTAAAATTAGAAATTTTACCTAATGTGCCGTTTTCTTCCTTTTGTAGTCCTCTTGAAGTGTTTCTCGCTGTAGACTCCAGCGAGTATTTTTTAGCAGTAGTGCGCGAGCATTTTTTAATTCCATTTTCCACTATACCTCCTTTCCATTTCGGCAATATCCTGATGGAACAGTTCGCCGTGTTCATCAAATACAGCTCCAAGATTCTGGGGGAAAAAGTTTAAGTGGGAATGGAGACAATGGATTTTATGACATGTTACAGCCAAGTACTTGGTAGGCTTGTAACAGCTCAGTCACAATATGTTCATAGTCATCTGACATCACATTTCCCAAAAAGTTGCTGCATACTTCTTTAAATGAAACCCATACTCTTCTTTCTGGAGTGGTCAATTTTTCTAAGAACTCCTGGGCCATTACTAGTGATCGTATCTTTGCACCACCAAAAATTCCCTCTTTAGTTTAGGAAACTTAATTTTAAGGTGAGCAAATCTTTTCGCGTCTTTGCCCATTGCTTTAACAAAATTATTCATTAGGTCCAGTTTAATATGAAACGGTGGTAGACAATTTTTTGATTTGTCAATCAAAGCAGGATAAGCAATGTTTTTCTGGCTGGGCACATTCGTTTTTCGAGAAGGCCACTCTTTCACTATGTAATGACTTTGTCTTGCTCTGCTGTCCCATTCACATATAAAAACAACAGTACTTTGTGTAACCTCCTTGAAGACCAGTGAGCATGGCTATTACCTTCAGATCACCACATACCTCCCACTTAAGTTCACTATATTTTATACTAGAATTTGGTCTGCCACATAAAGTTTCGTGACAGATCATTTATAATAAATAATTTAATTTTTTTTAACTATAAGTTACTCGTATATCCGAAATTTCAGATGGCTAGCTTCAAAACTGACGGATTCCATACAATATTTGAACCCCTATTATATTAAGGGGGAAACCCTTGAGGGTGGAGTAGTCCAACTTACTTTCTTAATGTTCATTTAAGTTATACAATGAACCTATCTGGGAATTTTAAGATGCTAAGTTCAGTGGTTTCTGCTTTGCGTTGACCGCTGGGTGTCTTAGTCGATCAGGTTACAGTTTTATATGAACTTCGCCTGTGTGGCGTGTTGATTAAAAGTAGCCTATGTCCTTGCCCAGGCTTTGTATTTAGTTCTCTACTTTGTTATAAACTAGAACCACACTTTCCAGGTACCTGAATTGGGTTACAGCTATAAAACTGTGCTCACTGAAACTCACTTTTCCATTCACCACTTTAAGTTTTTCATGTATACAGTTTTATCTTCATTCGCCTTAAGATCCAATTGAATGGCTGCCTCTTCAAATTCTTGAAATATTCCTGATAATGCTGCTTAGGTTCTGGCGGTAATAACGACGTCATCACCAAATGCTAGGTGTTGGGACACGCGGTTGTAAATACATAGTTCCTTCAGAATTTGTTATTACTGTACTGATGGCTGCTTCAAGGGTTCAATTAAAAAGGAGAGGGGCTGAGGATCACCCTGCCTCAAGCCAATGTTCACTTCGAACTCTTCTGATATTGCATTCCCTAGTTTAACTCGACTGGCAGTTTTAAATAGACTCATTCTTGTTAGCCTGACTAATTTCTCGGGTATGCCCACATTTATCATAACTTTCAAAAGTCGTATCTAATAAACAAAAATCTATCTTTGATAGCCTGTTTGAAATCGTCAAAGAAAAGATACATGTCTATGTTATATGTCTGGTTTATTGTTGACCTTCCTGGTATGTTATTTAATGTTAACAGAATAACTTTATATAACTCTTAACAAAGAGTTGTATGTTACAATATAAATTATGGCTTTCTTAAATGGATTTTTAATATTTTAGTTTTAATAATTACGGATTGTAAACCGTTAAAGTAAAGCTCAGTTATAGAATTAGTATTTAATGTTGTTTATATTTTATTGCTATAATTCAAATATTATAAATATGATTAAAAATAAAGTAAGATATAAAAATTCGAATAACTTAAAGTTATTGAAGAAGAAAAACTCAACTAAGTATATTTAAAATGATACGACCTAGAGATAATATTAGTATTTTTTTTTCTGTTTCATCTATTCTAATTTGAATTGTGATTAACTTAGGCTTTATTTTCTGTCTTAAAGAATTCCAGTAGGGTGAGAGGAATCCAGGCTTATCTAATTTGGAAGAGGCTCTTGTCTGAAGAGCTTGTACAATCCTTTTAGCTTGAAACTTTTTCAGTTGTATCCTTCTTTGAAGCTCAAAAGACTTGAAAACAAAACTCCCAGTACGACTTCCCCACGTTCCTTTATCTCTTTCTTTCTCAACCCCCTCCCCACTTTTCCTTATGCATATAATAAATTCTTTCTATATCAAAAGTTGATGGGTGTAATTTTTTTAATGGTTCTTCCAGAGCATTCATTAAATAACAAAACAATATCCACAAACAACTAATGCAAATCTGCAATAAAAAAACAAGATCATATGCAACTAGTTACTAGATGTAAAGATCATATGCATCTCCATCAGGTTAGAACTTGGATGGGTAACCGTTTACCATGACTGCGTGACATCCCTAATGCAATATCCTCCATCTTGAGAAACGTGAGGTTGGGAATATATCATTTAAGGAAGCAATTGAATCTATGGAAGAGGAAAACGAAGGAATATTTTAAGCGTCCAGCTGTAACCTGTTGATCGAATTAATTAGTTAATAACTTAATTATGAATTGCTGTGGAGCAATGCTAATCCAAAGAAACCTCTTGTTGAGGGTTAAGATGGTGTGAATGTTCGTCCTACTGAGCCTTGGGTAGGGCAATATATAACTCTGGGAGAAAAAATATATTAATGAAATTGTATATTTATATTAAAGATGGTAAATTTTAATTATTTTATTAATTTAAGTAATATTAATTATATTAAATAATTTCATGTTTTTATAGAATATTTTATAGGGTTGTTTTATAAGGTATAATTTTACTGCCTAGGCAACTCCTATCTATATTATAATGTAAAACTTAAAATACAGACTTCGCGAGGGCAATATAATTCTCTAGGAGAAAAAATATATTAATGAAATTGTACATTTATATTAAAGATGGTTAATTTTAAATATTTTTTATTTAACTAATATTAATTGGATTGAATACTTTCATACTTTTTATGGAATATTTTATTGGGTTGTAATCTCATACGGTATAATTTTACGCACTAGTCAACTCCTATCTTAATTATAATGTAAAACTGTTGAAGTGAGTTAAACCTAAAGTTAAAGACATATATATACCTAGACATAAAGACATCTATATCTATATATATACACGCGCATTTTCGCCCTTTAATTTGTTTATTTCCTACATCATATCTATAATTTCCAGTTCTCTGAACTAGTTCAATTATACAAATACACAAGATCAGCAAAAACAAAAAAGAGAATTTTTAGAGTGCAATTGGAATTTTGAAAAACAACTCTAATATATTGAGAAATTAACCATTCAACGTAGGTCAATATGTGTACTTCGCTGAACGTCTTGGAGTTAGGTTTCTGTCTCCGATTCATGATGATGTCTAAATTGGCGAAACGTTGAGTACTTATTTTGAATCTATATTTTTATTATACATATACATTTAATTTTTTTCACTTTATAAAGCATTTATAATCCGGACAGCCGCAATTTCTAGACGTGAAAGGATTCCCAATTCAGTTGTGCGAGAGATAATGGGTGCTGAGAATACCATACTCGAAAAAATCACAATAAAGAGATCTGAGTGGTTTGGACACCTCATTAAGATGGATAATAATAGAATACCAAAAATGACAGTGAAGTGGTGCCCTGAAGGAAGAATAAGAAGAGGACGACCGCGAACTTCTTGGACATGGCATTAAATTAGGATATGGCCTAAATGAAGAGGACGCATTTGACAGGAAAACCTGGAAAAATATGTTGCTCTATAATTTGGTTGGAGGAAACCTCAACTTTGGGGAAACTCTCAATAAAAAAATAAACATATTAGGTTTGTAATATATATTATGTTTCTTTTTCTGTCCATGCTTGTTATTCTAAAGAGGCTTAGTCCTAGAATAAAGTTACATAATAAGAATTAATGATTTAAATTCATAAATAATTATTGTTGTCATAAAAAATAATAACTGTAACAGCTGTATGGAAATAACTGTGAAGATTCTGGCCTGTTCAAACCCAGTTGGAATGAACGGTCAATGTTAGCTGTAATGGCCAATTAAACCATCCCGAATTTCACCTCTGGCGCGGATGGCCATTTCAAACAAAACCCATCCGCAGTTCAATTTAAGAGAGAGCAGGGTAGAAGGGTCGTAGGGTGCAAGCCGTAAAAATTTTAATAGCACTCCGGTACGCCGGCGGTAGTCTGTTATTGTGTGTACTCCCAATGCAACCCCAAATTAAATTTTCAAGTTTCGCGTAGTCGGGGCATCGGACAAAACCAGCGGATTATAATGTGATTTGTTATTCATGCACGCAGTTGAAGTGCCCGTCAGAATCACCCCATTACTACCATGGGAATTATAAACATTTAAAACATTTGTGATAACATAAAATGCTAATAAGTTATTATAACGAAGTCGAAATTTAAGGTTTTAATCAACACTTAAATTTCAATTTTAATCTTTAATGTAAAACAAAGATCACCTTTCGTCAGGGGCTTCTTCGTGGAAGATAGGCACGTTCTGGTGCTAATGGACTCAAAGAGGAATTGTTTTGGATAATCAAAAAGGGACATTAAATATAAATTAGATAGCAGTATGAAAAATCCAAAGCGTGCTCCAATTGAGGCACCTTTAGTACAAGGCAAAGTCCAGCACGTCTCACATGAACAGGATTATCAAAAAGAAGCAGCGGACTTGCTACAAGGCGTTCCACAAAAAAGTCATCTAATATTTCGGATTAATCCGTTGTTGATCAAGAACGTCTCAGTTTATGAGTGATCGTTTCATATTTTAAAAAATGTTATAATTCAAAAAACACAGAACTTTAATTCCATACTATCAGATTAGTCTAAATGAACCGAATACATCAATATGGTGTCAATGTATTAATATATCAATTATAATTTATCGGGTTCGTTCATGCAAAACAATGTGTAATAAGAATGAAATACACTTGTAACAGCCAGCTACCAACAAGTGTTTTTATCATTATTAATTTATATATCTGTGTATTCAAAAAATATCAATTTGTAATTGAACATTAAAAAATATACGAGTATTTTAATTAATGAATGGGTAAATATTTCATTTATTTATACCTAACGTTCTCTAAAGTTGTGACCCCAACAAAGAACACAACCAACACGATTCCAAAGACGAAAGAAGTCTGTGATTGTCAGTTCGGGCCGAACATAAGTATTCCACACTTTTGGAAAGAAGATCAAAAACTTTGGTTCTGTCAGACTGAAGCTATGTTCTCCATGAACAAGGTAATTAGCTCACTCATTATATTTAATTAAATTCTAGCTAATCTTAACACTGAAATACTTAAGATGTGGCAGAACTCTCCGACCGAACCTTACGAAGCCATTAAATGGAGACTTATCCTCACCTACTCGGAATCCCATAATCTTTATAATCGGCGATTCCAGAAGAGAAGCATCTATATCCAGGACAGCGACCGTCTCAACTTCTAAACGATCTAAAGCGACTCGCCGGCACCTTTTTTACCTTCACCTTTTATGGTTAAGGGTGTTGCCAGCTCAAATGCAAGCTAAGCTAGCGTTTACCAGTGAAACCTCGGTGGATAAACTGGCAGAGATCGCCGACGAGTACGGCATTGCCGAAATGTGCACTCAGAAAACTCATTTCTCCCCAACCCGCGATGATATGGTCCTGAAGTTCTCTGGAAATCAAGGAAATTAAAAACTAAATCGTGCAAGGGCAATGAGAACAATCACGCTCACAAAAACGCCAACGGAGTCGATCAAATATCGAAAACCTGATTGGGGCTATTCTCACCAGACCTTCCGTGAGAAAGACCGGAAATTCCAACAGCCCCGTGAATGGGAAAAAAGCACTACGGCTCAGGGAAACTGTTAACTGCGACTGAAATGGACTCAATCACTTACTCTCTTCAACGCCGATTATTTATAAGAGATAAAGACTCGGGAGATAATTACTTAGTGCTTCCACATCTGTCTACCCCGCCCGGTTAGGGGATCGGACAAACTCAACTAACTACCCTCTGTATGCAGCCAATGGCAAGACGTTCAAAACATATGGGGAAGCCAAAAGAACATTGAACCTTGAACTCCAACGACCGCTCTCATGGACCTTCGTCTTGGGGGACATCAGCGGTCCCATCATCGGCGCGGACCTTCTTTTTCGCTTCTTGGCGGAGATTGGTATCACGACTTATTGCGGAAGTACCCCTCCATCAGTCGCCTTTCTACCGTACTTCAAAAACCGAAACACCATATCCAACACTTCCTGACCGCTTCCATTACTCCGTCATTGGGGGGGGGGGGGGGGGGGGGTGTAACAGCCAGCTACCAATACAAGTTTTTTTTCATTATAGATTTATATATCTGTGCATTCCAAAAATATTAATTTGTAATTGAGGATTAAAAAAATACTTCACGTTCACGAAAAACTTATGATTTTGTTTAGGCAAGTATTCGAACAAATAAAATCAGAAATAACTTGTTTGTTATGTTGTTTATATTAGATTTATTTAAATAAGTATGAAAAAAAATTTATCTTCATTATATACTTCTCGTTTTACTCGAAAAATCATAAGAAATTAATCCGCTATTTTATAACAGATAAAAAATTAATCAATGTAAATATTATGAGTGATATCATCCGTAATTATTATTAGAATAGCTGTTTTGTTCATAATTTTCCAAATAATTTGGCAATGCCATTGATCAGGATTGAAATCTAAGGACATTAAAGAATATTAATAATTGGCCTTAGGCAGCCATTAAGAGCTAATTCGTTACAAACATAACTTTATCAAAATTTTCACTAATTTAGAAAGTAATTTTATACTTCCGAACCTTCAGCCTCGAAACGAGTCTAAAACCAGGAGAAATAAGGCGGTACAGTGTCATAATACACAGAATATATATTATCTATATTAGGTAACAGTGTGAAAAGTTCGATTTTTTAAATGTCGGAGTTATTCGCTTTTGACCATGAACTCCTTAACTAATCAAAGTATAATTGGTTCCAATCAAACAATTGTGAATCACTCTAAGTTTCGCTCAACTAAATCCTTTGTAAGAATGCTTTAGGAAGGAACAATAGTGAAAAGTTTTTTAATTTTCAAATGGCACTTTACATTTGAATGTTTTTCAAATTCCCAAGGCTAGAATACTAGGAAAATGCTATAAAACTTCAACATCCATTATAATAAAAAAAGTAAAGATTTCTTCTTCTTTGCATATCCTGTATTAGGTTTGTGGTGGATATAGGTTTGTAAGATTTATTTCTGATGAATGTAAATATCACAGTTTATTAATGTGCAGTACTTAGTTACTCTTCAACATTTTTTATTTTTTATTGTTTTTTATTTATTATAGGATTTATTCACTGAGTGACTGAACATACTGAGTAATATCTATTTCCGAACACAATCCTTTTCTTTCTCCAGGGTTTCAACAACTGAATCCGCTTGCAAATGTTCGTAAGCCCTACTGGAATGTGGTCTGGAGAAGTTAGCTTGAACTAAAGCTCTGCGAGGACGTCATGCTCATAAATATATTATACATTCCATTTCATCCTTCGGGCATTCTCGTTTAAATATTTACGACTGAATACCTAAATATATTAATGTTTGCTACGCTCTTGCGTGTTTTAATTCGATTTATATATATTACAATATATTTACATCCAGGGTTAATTGAAATACAAAATGTTGGAATTTACTGTACTTAAATCAACTGATTTCCTGAGTTCATAATATTGCCCCTAACACACACAAAGGTAAGGACATAACGTCAATCATTGAATGTGTTCTAGTCAAGAAAGAAAACTTATGGAATGCGGATGCCAGGATGTATATCAACAATACAGAGATTTGAAACTCTTTCCTTTAGATGTTGGACTAATATCGGAAATAACGAGTAAGGCGGAATAGAACAACACACAGACAGAATAAAACCATCTAATCACACAAGCTAATAGAGGACGCAAGCTAACTAGTCTCTAACATAAACTGAGGACTCTGATTAGAACGAGGAATGAAACGTTTCAAAAATTAGCACACCAGGGTTGTCATTTCCACCCTGTATAAGGAGAACGGTAATAAGGAGAACAAGAGAAAATGGGAGCAAAGAATAATGACGAAATTAGGCCTTTGTTCAATAAAGAAATGAAATGATTTGATCAAAAAATAAAATTAGTGAGTTAATACCTACTCTTTCCAACAAAGAGGGGAAAAAAGGCGATTTAGACATTATACAAAATAATTTAACCACTTAATTAAACATATAATCCATATTTATCATTTATCAAACTAGTGTATGCATCTTTGTATCAATATGATTATAATCATAATTATCTATTGACCTGAAATGAACTAGATAATGGTAAGTATTTCAATGAACTTCAGAAACGACTGAATGTTCACATTTAAATAATTTTTTTAAACAATTAAAGTGGGAATTCACGTGTGTTGTTGTAATCCGATATGTTTGATCGATTCGGTAGAAAAAATAAAAAAAAGAAAGGAATGAAATAGAAATGACATAAATCAACTCTCTAAACAGTGAGGATTGTGAATAGTTTAATGCTTCTCCTGAAAATTTTTAGAATATGGCATGAGATTTCCTTCAACCAAACATTTCTTTTTTTTTCATAAATTCACAATTCAACATTAAAATCCATTTGGAGAACCCAATTTAAATACTTTTACACCAAATTATAATTTATATTGATCAGATGAATTTTAAATATTTCAAATAATGGCAAACCAAACAGCTACTGTATACAGCCACTGACTTCTTTAAGCCGCACTTACAGCACTGGATTTAGATAGAAGAAATGGAATGTTTCGATTTAAAAAATGAAACAATCTTATTTAAATATTTCGATTTCAGGACAGATATTTCAATATAGTCTATGCAGTGAAATAAAATTGAGACGTTCTTCTTATAAATAGTAAAACATATTTTTTAATCTATCACAATAATCTAAATTTAAAAAATAATTAATTTATTTGATACAAAATATTCAATCTCTCAATTTTCAATACTAAACTGGTAACCATATTTTGTTGGTTTAATATTTTCTTATAAAATTATTTATTCTATCAGTTATATAATAATTGAAAATATGTTTGTTATGGAAACCGAACATGCCTTATTTCCAAGATTACGAAATAATGATATAGCGAAAAGCGTGGGACCACCGTCATATATACCTGCACAGAACGAGAATCAAACCTATTTTTTTGTTCTGTTGATTACAAAAAATTGGTGGGTTGGGCTTTAGGTTGCTCACTTAGGGCGGCCGACAATTGTTTTTTGTTAGGATGAAATTACTGTCATTTCCAACCAGTGGCGCTACTTCTACATATAAACCCCATTACAAGTGTTCGCTATGTATCAATTGTTATCCTATGTGTATTTTCGTTTACTTCCGTTTAATCCAATTTGTTTAAACACTCACATAGCAAATTGTAATTTGATTGTTTTTATTAAACCTTAAAAGAAAAAAATAAGCGGTGTGTCGACTGGTATATGGATTAGGACATGTTCGGTCTTTCGAACAGTAGGTGGAAGGATTGTGTAAAGAGTGATCTGGCGGATTTGGCTTTGGTTAGTTGTCCATGGACGGAAGTTTGTAAGCACGGATCGACAACGAGCCTTAACTGTTAGTAACTTTTCATATATTGATTATATTTATATATATTACACCTTGAAATGGTTAACGTCATGTATTAATATAACTGAAGAGATAAGAATTATTATTATTACTATGGGAATATCCCCTTTCTTAAGTAGTTGACTCTAGTAAAAATACACGTAGATTGAATAAACTCGAAACATTACAATGACTGTAAAACTGCTTCGATATGAACAGCTGGCCAATACTGAGAACGAAATACTGCGTAAGAACCTACCTGTAGGACCTGTAGCGTCCAATGTTCAAAATTAAGAAAATAAATTTACAAACCATACTATACCATAAACTTACAATACTATAAATATTGTCCTATTATACAAACTATACTCATTTTTTCTTGAATAATATTAGTTGGCCTTAAAGAAATAGAGAAGAAATAGGTCAGTAAAGCCTATTTTAGTTCTCAAATCGGGTTGAGCTATTTATTTGAAAGCGAATGTTTCGACCCTCATTCCAGGTCTTCTTCAGGGCTGGTAAAACCCTCAGAGCGGAAAATCATTCTCAGTTCTGAGAAGTTGTAGGGTGAGTCCTCAATTTTTACCTATCCAGGTATCATTAGGATAAGGATATTTAATGAGTATCTTAACAGTACTTCTTTCCGGCTCCGAAACAGCGAACTTGGACATAGATGGTTAATTTTAATTGTTTTATCCCGTAAACTAAAGGTGAACCAACTATACACAACACTACACTATACGCCAATATATATTGTATTATTAATGTTATCATGAGTCTAATTACTAACTCACTGTTGGCCGCTACAGTCCATGCAGCAGGACCTAGGCCTCTGCCACCATTCTTCTCCATTCCCCTCGGTCTCCAGCTATGCTTCTCCAATTTCTTATTATAATCTTTCTCAGATCATCCTCTAAGTCATCTATCCACCGACGTCTGGGTCTGTTCCGCTTTCCTCTAGTGCAACCGCATCATTTTAGGCACCCTGTGAGATCCCATTTTTTCTAGGTGACCCAACCATCTTATTATGCTCTTAATTACAGCACAGATGATATCAGGCTCTCCGTATACTTTCGCTAGGTCAGGATTCCTTTTGATCCTCTACGTATGCTCTTCTATGATTGGTCCAAAGATCATTCTCAGGGCTCATCTCTCCCAAACCAGAAGAGCTCTTCTGTTTTCTTTGGTCAGCGTCCCTGCAATTATTTTTATTTTAAAATTACATATAATTGTTCCATTTTATGGATAATATCCCAATATAGTTGTGGAAAGTAAAAATCCAGTTACACTGAGAGGAAGCCATAGTAGGCAATAGGAAAAAGTCATTTAATTTCGAATTTTGCCACGGGTGTTCTTTTATTGTCTTGTACTACATATTAAAGTCCTTACCGGAGTGAAGGGGAAAGGGGGATTATGGGAAGGGAAGGGGGAAAAGGCAAGCTAGGGGAGAGGGTTAGAGAGAGATCTTTAATTATTTACTTGTATTTTTTTTCCTTACATCGTGTAAATGATATAATATAGCAATGATATCGTTAATAAAAATAAGAACTGTACAACGAGAATGATTCCATTCATGTTACTCTCTAAATAGCCTCATCTTTAAGAGAAAAACGAAAAACCAAAATGTCCTCAGAATCGAAAACTTCCTGTTGGATTTCACGTTCTAAATATCGAGGAACAAATCTGTTTTTTTTTTCTTTCTATCAGTTAATTACAGATATTGTACTGGCTTCTACGTAAATGGATCTTTCAAGGGAAACGCAGTTCTTCTTAACACCCCAATATTTCGAAAAAATTTGGTCCGATGTTAGAGGAAAATAAAACTATTTTAAAATGGTTCAGTTACAGTTGTTGTTTTGGTTTTTTTCAAATTATATACCAATAATATTTTTTTCGCATGCAGAAACTTTATTCATCTACATTTCGAAAATGACTTTCTCCCACAAAATCAGAGAAAACAGGTCTATCAGGATGTTAAATTCTTATTCGATTTGTCGTACAGACCCATTCGATTCGTGAGCAACTAATAGTGCTGTTAATAAGATTAAACACCATTTGTGCATAACTAAAAAGAATTTGATTAAATTGTTATAGACACAACCTTTTATAACCTTTTATTATATATTTATAAACTTCCATACAAGAAACGAACTTGGTAGAGATAAATAAACTATTCAGAGTCTTTTTATATATTTCATCAAGTAAAACATGAAAACTATTACTGCTTTCATATTCATCTCTTATAAAGTAATATAAGAATAAAGGCTCGAGGAAGAACCAATGGTAATGATGCGATGATTTTCATGATCCTTATCTCGGTTTTCAAGAATATCTCGAGAGGTTGTGATGTGCAGTAGGAAGCGAAGGACAGACTGATCCTTGTGCCATATCGGCCTGCATGTCGGAGCTGAGGATGTCTCTGGGCCATGTCAAACGGATCAATGGCTGTCAGTGAGGACTGACTGAGGGATTGGGTATTAGTTACGGTCCTATGTACTAAAGCGGGCGAATACCTGTGTCCTGGTTGTATTAAGTGTCATGTAAAGTCCCTGTAATCAAACTCTTTACAAAAATAAGAGTAAAGAATTTGAACAACTTAATTTTATCGTATAAACTGACTTTATCATCAATTGAAAAAATGTGATTCAATAATTTATAATCTAATAATGATGTGGGAGTGGAGTGGCTCAATGATGGGCGATGAGTTGCCATGTCGACCCTGGGTTCAAATCCGGCAAAGGCAGATTTTATATAATTTGTTAATAGCCGGGGACGGATCCTCCTGAGGCTAACCCAGCCAGTGGTACTCGATATAGGAGGGGACAATTTGGCTGTTGAGCGTGATCTAGGAAAATCACACAACCGTTCCAACGGTACATTCTCTAACCCAAGACCCTTCATTGTTTGCAGTGGTCCAGGTGGTTTTTTTTCTTTAATCTTTTTTTGGTATTATAGGATACTATTACTATACAATAAGTGATTGTATGAAATTCTAAAAATCAGGATAATGTTGCTAAAAATCAATCGTATCAAATCGCTTTCTTAAACTTTAAACTTGCAAGAGTGGACCATAAGCACACACATATACGCTTACGCTGTGGTATATAATTTATTCATTATGTTAACAGCCGAGAATAGACATTATCAACAGTTCATTTTCTTAGCAGATCTCTACTTCATTGTCTTTTAAATCTTCTCACAGGAAGAGTGATAACAGAAAGAACAAAGAAGCAAGAGGATTTTGGTAATGTGTTGACGAGTGGAATTTTGTGTATTTGCTTTGAATAAAAGAGTTGTCATTGACTAAAAATAAAAAATAAAAAATATTACACGGTAAAGTAAACATTGCTAATTGTATGATGGAATTATATAAATATATTTAACTATGTGCACAAGTAAAACTGAAAACGGTTTTGCAGTAAACAAAAATGCTTCTATGGTAAAAAATATAGTTTATTTATCCACTGATGAACGAGATGGCGATGCTCGGTGCAGCGAGCCAATAGCCTCTGATGTCGCTCTTAGTTTTTTTTGCCGCCAGAGGCAGTTTAAATATCTGAGCGCCGAGTTAACGAAGGGCAGTTACAAATCAAAGCTCTCACACGGACAAATCAAAAGCCTGGAGAGCTCGTGGTCTCATGCCGTATTCCAATTTACTAAGCCACGGCTCAGTTGACGTCTACCAATTTCCCCGAGATGAGGTTACACATAGGGCTGGTCGTCAAAAGGTTATTTAGTCCTAAGGATTACGGATTACGCGGAAGTACCGACTAAACTCATGTAAACTAAAATGGAAATAAAGATAACAATAAATAGGATATGAAGAGTAAAAAAAAGAGACTTAAAATAATTTGGTCGCTTCGAGTTGAGTTACAAGTCTTAATATTTAATATTTTCCCAAAATACAAGTTATCGTGAGTCCTAGCATGGAAAATAGATTGAAATTATCGGTAATGAGTAGATTTCGGTAATCATTTTATCAAGATATAAAAGTTTCAATAAACCTTTCGATGGGATTTGTATGATATATGTTTGAAGATGGTATATGTTGGAAGAAACGTTCATTATTAAATAAAATGATTACCGAAGTATACACATTTCCCGTAATTACATTTTTTTTTCCATACTAAAGCTCGCAATAACTTGTATTTTTGGAAAATATTAAAAATGAAACGAACAAACAGTTAAAACTTGTAACACATCTCGAAGCGACAACCTGTGGAATAAATACCAATAATTTAAATAATTTGACTTTTATCAATTTAATAACGGAACGTTATGTTCATTAAAGAATAATTGCAATCCGTCAGTAACTACTAAAGATCTATAAGCTCTATTTTTTTAGATTATAAAAAAACTCTGTACCATTAAAACCCGTGAAGGGTTCAGAGCACGGTAGGGTTCCCACTTTAAGACGTTACAAAACACAATTGATTATTAATAAAAATTACTTAAAATTATCTGTAATATAAAATGCATGAATAGGTTTTTAATATATTCTTATTTCCTCTCAAACGGACTATTTTCAAACCTAGCTATCTCTTCAATTCCCGATAATTCTCCGAGGCGTTCAAACAGAAGAAGGCCTTGAGACCTTGTAAGTTGAGTTATTTCAGCTAGCTATGTAGTTTCTCTACATGTCTTTATTTATGCCATTATGCATCATTCATAATATTTGCTTGTTTTATTGTTATAATAAAAAAAAAACCTGTACCACTATAACCCATGAAGGGTCTGGGGTTCAGTACATGGTAGAGACTGTACTGTCTCTTGGACAACGGTTCTGTAAGGTGGTGACTTGTCCTAGGTCACGCTCAACCGCCAGATTTGTTCCCCTTATTTTGGGTACCCTATTTTTATAATATTTTATGGAGGCTGGGTGGGCCCCAGGAGGGTCCTTGATCCTATATGATCCATCTCCTGCTGCAAACAGACTAAATAAAAGTCATGGCCTGCAGCGGGATTTGAACCAGGATTTCCGGCATGGCAACTCAGTGCTCTAGCACTGAGCCACTTCGCTCCCTAATTGTTATAATACAGTTGTACATTACAATTAATGTTTTTTTTAAAATGTAACCCATCAAATTTGTTAATATTATAAGCTATTGACAAAAAAAAAAACAGTACTACAAACCATGGAGGTTCTTGGTTTCAATACATGGTAGACGGTATGATTAAGTTTCTTATTTATTAAGATTAGGTAAGAAGTGTTTCTAAAGCTACGTCCACACTATGAGACATTTGCTAAGCAATAGACGAGTCAAACCTTTGTCCGCCTCAGCAACGGCCTAGGAACAGCGGGATTAGTCTCGTCTAGCGCCCACACTACTATTTCACTTTCTAGACCAAACTTAGTCAATACAACATGAAGAGCACTGTTTTGTGCGGAATGAATTCTTTCTTTATGCTTATCAAAAATACAAAATAAAACATTTAAACATTTTATTGACTGTTATTACTTATATTTATACTATATTATATTACCTTCTAGCATTTCCCACAATCAACGAATATATAATGTTTTTTTCAAATTTCAGTAAAAAAAAACAAACAAATGCGATCAATGAAGAAAATCAAAAACTTTTAGAACTTTTGTATTTTTGAAGAATTTAGTTTGCTTGCGTTTCTCAAAAAACATAAATTTAAAAATTACAATAAATGTTTATTTAAAAATAAACACGTTATATAAAACAGTTTTTTTTTTGTTTTGTTTTATACAGCTTCTCAAGGAAATCAGAAAGGATACAAAATTACATTCTAAAAATTACTAGAATCATAAAATTGTACTTAAAAATTATTTCTAGTAATGTCGTTTTGATTTGAACAGTCTGATAATCCGTATCACACATAATTGCACTTAGCACAGCTTTCACGTCCAAACCATTATTCAAATTAAAAATTTTTTTTTTCGGCTATAGTGATATAAGTAAGATAGCACACTGAAATAAAATAAATATGTGCAAGAAATAGAAAGGTAAAAACTGATGCAATGGTTAAAGGTCGCACTTATCTGGCATATAAAAATCTAACTTCAGTAATGGTTTAAATGAAGAGCAAGTTCAATTTATATGCTAGTTTAAATTACCAATGACTTACCAATTTTATACTAAATAATTAAAAATAAAATTTAAAAAAAAATGACGAATGGATGAACGTATTTCTGAAGTACAAACACTTTTTTATTTATTGTAGAAACTTTCGGTTAAGACTGTCGTAGGGTTGGGTCGAAAGAAGAGCGAAATAAAAGTTTATTCTCAAGGGACTTGGAAAAAATACAAATTTACATTCTAAAAACTTCAAATTATACTCAACAATTATTTCCAGGAAAGTCGCAATATCTTGATCAATTTCATCGTTTTTATCAAAGATAATTGCATTTAGCACAGCTTTCACGTCCAAAGCATTATTAAAATTAAAAATATTTTTGTCGACTATAATAATAGAAAGTAAGATAGCACACTGAAATAAAATACAAATTTGCAAGAATTAGAAAATGAAAAAACTGATGCAATGATTAAAGGTCGCGCTTATCTGACAAATAAAAAAAAGCTAATAGTAATAGTATGCTCTGTAATAGTTTGGATCAACACAAAATTCAATTTATTTGCTTGTTTAAATTACCAATGAATTAAAAATTTTATATTGAATAATTAAAACTACTTGAATTTATGTATTCCTCAGATACACAACACTTTAACCTAACTATTTACTGTAGGAATTTTCGGCCAAGACTGTGGTTGGGTTGGATCGTGAGAAGAGGGAAATATTAAAACCGACAAGGATCAAAGAAAGTTAAATGAACATTTCCACTGCATATCTGACAGCCCGGTCATTTTAATTATATTATAATTATCATAATAGAATTATTATTATAGTTTTAAGTATAAACATGATAGTTATGATCTATAAATACAATAATAATTATTCAAATGAAAGAGCAAAGAACAATTGTGGTGGATTCGTCAATACTTTTAATTTATTCTCGACCATAAAAAAACAAAGTCAAACAAGTTATAACATTCTTTAAAAAAAATAAACTCTTAATTATTTGCTATGTATCGTACCGGGCGGCATCATAAAAATAAATATGTTTTTGCACAAAGAGCAATATTTGGTTTTCGAGAAGAGGGGGGTCGAGGACTCTACTTTTAGAAGGGACTCTCTGACTAAGGAAGAAGGAACTATGAGAAGAAGGAGGAACTAGGAAGGAACTATGAGAAGAAGGAGGAACTAGGAAGAAGGACTAGGGGCGAACGAGGAGGGCGGAGGAGTATCCGAAGACGGCGAGACCCGGAGAAGACACACCTCACCAAGAAGAACTCTAGTTATAGATATACCCCTGTTTCACATAAGTCTTAACTTAAGTTTTGTTATTTATTTTATGGCAATCCTCTATTACATCTGAATCATTAAGTGTAATCCTCAATGTATATTCTGAATCATTATGAATCTTGTTTAAAACCGTATTAATAAAGTATATCTATTTTAATTCTTTTGGTGCTTACTTATCCCAGGTGCACTATATAATTATGAATAATACATTGATGGTATAATAGATTGGTAAATTGATAAACACACGAAGGACCTCTGGAAAAGAATCCAATTTAGACTTAAGCTATAATAATAAGTTGAGTATTCATCCTAAATGATTACTCGGGGATCCCAAAATCAATTAGGATATTTAAAATATATTTACGAGTATAAAACATTGCATATTTAAACTATTAATTAATGAATATGTTAAATTTAAACTTTCAAATCTCTGCAATAACAATAAATATCAAAAGAGGGGCAAAACATATGTCGACAAAATTAATAATTGAAGTAATAATGTTGATAAAATTCGCTTTGATCCCTTTTTTTAAATTTATTAGAATTTGTTTCTTGTTTCAGAAAGAGTAATAAGCTTTTAGCTAGTAAATAATTCTTTAGCAAAATGCTCTTAAAAGTTCTTTCAATTTTCATCATATTTTGGACCTAAGTGCTTTCCTACTGGAGCTCTTTAATCGCAAATAATTGATGCAGCAGTATGCCTTATCCCATTTGGGTTAAACATTTGAGTATGGTATATGTTGCTTTTATGCATGAGACTAATATATATATATATATATTGGGACATATTGAGTGCGAGTCAACTCTCAGAAGGGATAAAATATGGTTGCTACTCTCTTCCTACATACTATTGATAATTATCAGTAATTATGTCTTAGCTCAATAATTAGTTTTTCTTCCAAGTTAAATGTAAAAAAGGCCCTATTATTAAATTAAAAATTTGATATACTTAGTATAATCGTTTTATATTTAAAATTAAGAGGTCTATTACTAATAAAAATATAAGAAAAAATTAAATATTAGGTACACACACAAACTCACCATGCGATACCCAACACCCTAAAAAATAGCAAGCGTACGTGACGTAATATTTAATACATAACTTTTAATTAAAGTTTCTATTTAAAGCATAGAGGTTAAAATCCCATTCTTCTATTTCATTTATTGAAGCTTTCACGGAAGAGCAAAAGGCGCATCATAATTTGTAAAAAAAAAAAATTCTTGTTGAAAGAGTTAAACTATTAACGGTTTCTTCTCTATCAATAAAATCAGAACAAAACACCTCCCTTTTATTTGTTTTTTTCTATGTAGTTTAATTGACTAACTTAATTTACTAACTTAATAAATTATAAGTTAATCATATTTTTGGAACGGTTTATTTTTGGTCTTAAAGATGTGTAGAAAATATTTATTTTCAGGGGTTTTTTTCAATAAGCCAATTTCATTTGAAAAACCTATACATTGTATGTTTTAGATATCGCTCCTTCATAAGAACATCATGACTCAAAAAACGTAATTTTTCAAAAGAGATATTTGAAAGTTACAAAATACATATTTGGGCATTGGTAAAGCAAAGCATTCCTATTGTAATTATTTCATTAACCTAATTTATTTTACTTTATTTGTTACTAATTTTTAAATATTTTTATTTGAAAAGAAAATATATGTCCAGGACCGGGACTCGATCCCGGGTCTTCCAGATCGCTAGTCTGGGACTCTACCAACTGAGCCATCCTGGCTGCATCAGGCTCGCTCCCAGGCCATGGTCATATCCTTTCTTTTTACTGATCCTAAGTCCCCGCGTTCTCGCATTTTGCGAAGTATACGCGGGGACTTAGAGTCCCATCTGGAAAACCCGGGTTCGAGTCCCGGTCCTGAACATATCTTTTCTATTCAAATAAAAATATTTTATTAACCATTAGAAAATTTGTAAATGCTTGAAACCTTTTTGGTTATAACTTATGTCATTATTCCCATAATGAACAATTAAAAATATAACTTTATTTTTAAAAAAATGGTTGAAATGGAATGTCAGATAGGTCGTTCGTGAAATCAAAACCTGAATTAAAAAAAGTTAAAAAAATTAGTTATACAATTGCTATTGAAGACAACTCAAAAATTCCATATTTTGAGTTACCTCTTTGTTCTGTAAATGAGCGATCTATAATATGTTTAATATTACCTGTTAACATGAGTGCCAAAAATAAATATTTATATACTTTTTTAATGAAGAAGAGCGACGTTCATCAACCAACCCGTTGCTCCCATTAAATTTAATGTTATGATTTACTCAGCCGTAATTTTACAGGCCAGCTTGAAAAATTTACGAAAAAAAGCAGTTCGAAGGAAAAATAAAACGTTTTATGTTTTCTTTTAATTTCGTTTATATATTCATATGAAAAATATTTTTGTGAGTACAATTAAACAAAATACAAATTTAAAAATCTATAAGTAGAAAAGAGTGAGATATATTAGAATTAAATTTTTTTTAAATTAAATAATTAGTTATGGATATGCTTGTTAAAATTAAAATTCCTTAAAACCCTAGGGTTGTTTATGAGCGGTTGGGGTTGGTCGTAGGTGGGGTGGAGTGAAATAAGACAGAGAAGAACGAGGGCTCTTGGGAAATTACACGACTAATAGTGCTCTAACAACTAGCCAATTTACAGCTTGTCACTAATTGTTCTCCGCATTAAAACTCTCTTTTTTCCTTGCCTTTACAACCTTTCTGACATTTGTAACTTTTTACAAAAGATTGTTAGATGATGTCATTCGAAGTATTATTTTAGAGCAGAAAAATAAGCTGGCGAATAATTACGCTATGTTTAGTAATCCACGATCCCTCTAAAATATATCATGACTGTCTTTTATGGTCGCCTTATAAAGTAATTTTTAGTTTCTCTTAATTTAATACGAATCATACAGTGAGGCGAAGTACTGCGGTTGTGAAAATGCTCAATTCAAATATACTTCTTCAGTTCTTTTGTACGTACATGTGAACAGTCCAACCCATGATCGGACAGTCGCGGAAAGGTTGAAGAGACATGCAATGAGGTTGTTCAAAAGTTGTAAATTCCAATACACAAGTAAACCCAGCAAAAATTGATTGAGTATTGTTTCCGCATCAGGGGAATAAAGAGAAAACCGATGCCAAAAAAAATTGCCGAGAGCTTTCCAGAAATTTTAGAATAGCTCCATCAAATTTTCAGCACACAAATTTAATGGACTGACTTGTCAATCCAATGAACGGCACCCATTCACTGTTATTGGCTTCATTTTGGAACTTCAACAGGTCCTCAGTAACCTCTTTTCTTTTTTGTGTTTATATTTACCAATATTTATTTATTTTTTGGTTTCTGCTATGCTTTTTCCTTTTAATACATTTAATTTTACATCGCAATCGGCTAACCTTGGACATATTGTAGTTTTTAAGGCCCATATTGTAATTTTAAATTTTAATTTTTACATTAGTCTATCCATTAACACTTAGATCGGAACATCCGTCTAATAGACGAATACACTTAACCTTTTTGTCGCTAGTAGCACTGGAAGTCAACTCCGGGGTCTGTGCGACTAAAAGAGTCTCAGTTGGGAATGCATCTTTGTCCAGTCAACGTCAAAAAACCTTTTCAATAACGATTTTGCCCTCTACAGCCCTTCAACTCCAAGTCACTACGTCTGACAGACGGATATTCTAGATAAGCGCAAATTTTTGCCCGTCGGAGCGATGGATATTCCAATACATTCACTATTTTAATATATCCGCTTCTTAGACGGATATTTCAAGTTATTCTGTTATGGTTGTCTGGCTTGTCTGTAATGCTCAAAAAAGTTTACAATTACATTCCTTTCTACAGCCATATCGTTATTTCTGGCGATTTCAACACAAATCTCCTTGCTAAATCTAATGACACCCTGTACCTGGAAAATGTCTTCCACTCCCTAAATCTCTCGTTGTTCCATTTTCTCCTACCCATCATACTCACCGATCACCCACATTGTTAGATCTATACGTCATCGGTTCTTCTCAGAAACTACTCTCCTCTTCTCAGTTGCCTATCCTGTTTCTTTCCTCTCACGACCTAATCCAAATTTCCTATAAAATCCAACTCCGAAGAAACTATCTAAAACCTTTACCTTTCGCATCCTTAATGCTATCAGTCGTGAAAGCATCTTGACTTCCCTGGAATCCCTGAATTGGAGCGAAATCTATTCCTGTCCCACTATTGATTCTATGGTTGATATACTTACTTCCTATCTTATTAGCATCCTGGACACCCACGCTCCTCTCAAAACTTCAACCTTCCGTCGATTACCTGCTCTCAGGATTTGTCAAAACATAAATGGAAGCGCGACGCAGCCCGCAGACGTTATAGACGGACGAGTCTGACCGATGATTACCAAGTGTTAAGGACTCTTCACAACTTAACGCAATCTGGAATAAGGCAGGCAAAATCCAATTCTTTCAGGAAGCCCTTTCCTTCGCTCCCGATCCTGTATCCAAATGGCAAGTACTTCGGAAACTCTCACTTTATAAATCTCCTTCCTCTGTAGTCTTTCCGGTTTTAGCCGATGATTTGAACACACACTTTTTGTCTTTCTCTACTAACTCTCGATCTACTTCTCCTAATTTCTCAATAGAACCATCATTCAACCACAACAACTTTTATTTCTCCGACATATCACCCACTGACCTTATCTCCTCCCTAAGGAAATCCCACTCTAATTCCCTAGGTTCTGATGGCATTCCCGTCAAATTCTTAAAAATTTGCCTTCCCGAAATTCTACCTGCTCTTCTCTACATTAACATATTTTCCCTACAAATTGCAGTTTTCCCTCACTGGAAAAAAGTAATATTCCATCCTATTAACTAATCATCCAATTTTTTAAACGCAAATGATTTCCGGCCTATTTCTATACTCTCGAACCTTTCCAAACCCCTCGAAAGAATAGTTCAATCCCAAATGTCAAATTTTCTTGAACAGTCCAAACACCTTGATCCACTTCAATCTAATTGTTACATTAGTGACCTTCCCAAATCAATCCTCCATTGTTCCCACCATCTGTACGCCGACCACTCTCGGATTTATTCGTCCATTCCTCCATCTGAGATAATAGCCTAGATTGGATCAGTGCATGGGCTAACTAAACTCAGGCCATTCTAATTGGTTCCATTACCCTTCTTAAATCTATCAACTCACTTCCCCAATTCTTCTTAAATGATCACCGTATAATTTTCAGTTCCTCTGTTAGAAACCTTGAAATCATTTTCGACCAATCCCTTTCCTGGAAATCCCACATTTCGCAAATTTCCCGTCGATCAATCAGCTCCCTCAAGTTATTACATCGTTCCAGGCATCTTCTAACACTGTTTATCCGTAAACTCCTCCTCACTTCTTTTATCTTTCCACACTCTGACTATGGTTGTGTGGCATATGGTGGCCTCTAGAACAAGCTCGAGGAGAGAATGAGGCGAATAATGAACTTTTAGCTTCGATTTGTCTTTGACGCCAAATGTTTCCCACCTCTACGATAAGTTAAAGAGGCTCCTCCCTTCTATCCGTAGACTCTATTTCCTTGGTTCTTTCCTATATCAAACCACCAATTCACAAACTCCATCTTCCATCTATAGTTTGCTACAATTCAAATCCTCTATTCAATCCAGGGCACAAGATCTCGCCCTTCTGATTTTCATATCCGTTCCCATATAACCAAAACTTTTGAGCGTTCCTTTCTCGCCCGTTCTATTTCTCATTGGACCTCACTCCCACTCGATATCCGTCATGCATCTTATTTATCCACATTTAAATCAAAACTTTTCCTACATCTTCCAAATACCCAAACAGATACTCTCTAATTAATAAAAATTAATAGATATAGTCAACAAAATCGATTTATGAATTACAGTAAATATTTCATACTCATAATGATAGGTATTATTTATATCTTTTTTATTAGCCTTTTTCTATTTATTGTAATTTGTCTGTTATTTTTTTTCTTTTTGTATTACTTTTTCTATTTCTCTATCAAAAGATACCTTTTAGTTATTATTTATTTTCAAGTTATCATGTAAATATTGTTTTATTTTAAAAATATACCCCTCGGGCCAGATATTTTATTAAATTTTGATCATTTTTGTTATTCTTAAGGGACCTGGTACCAGAATTATTTTTCTATTCTATTCTAAAAGGTTGGGTTGGTCCACTTTACACGTACGTATCAATAGTACTTTTTTTTTGCATTATGATCCAGCAAAATATTTTTTTAAAATAAATTGGTAGACATAAAATAAGGATCCAAAGTATTACTAGATTACTTCGAAACTGAGAACTGTTTTGGCTATGTAGACTCATTACTATTAGTATTGTGTATTGTCTAATAATGGTGTTATTACTGCTAATATAATGGTTTTTATTTATTTACAAATTTTGCGTTGTAATTATCTCTTAATGAAGTAAGTTTAGCAATTCGCCATATTAATTGCTACAAGTGTGCAGAGAACACTATTGCTTTTTGTAAAAGTTTCTAATACTATTACGATTCCGAAAGAAAATTGTTTTTCTAATGGAAATTGGATTATTCTTTTTAAAATTTCATTTCATTTTTGAGTTTTGCGAAAAAAAAATGTTTTTCTTCATACTCTATCTTCCTGTGTTTTTTTTTAAACCTATGTGCATAAAAACATAATTAAGGATGGCCTTTAGAAAGGCTTATTCGTCACTAATGGCTTCAGTTTTGAGAAATAGATTTTTTTTAAAATAATTTATTTGTTAATGCACTTTTTATTTTCTCGTTTTTTCCTACTCTAACATTGATATCGCTTATTTTACGAACTATTAACACTCTATATCTAGTCGAAAATTTATTCAAATGTAGAATACAATATTTACCAGCAGTGCTACATAATAGAATTGATTAAACACATCTTTGCAATTTTCTCGAGATAGGCTATAATTTTGGTGGCTTTAAAGTATTGTATACTTAAAAAGTGTTAGATATCAACTAAGGGTATAGTATGTTAAGGATAATATGTCAGAATTTAAGAAATTAAATATTCACAATTCCTTCCTCGAAAGTATATTTAATTTTTTTTCATTCAAGTAATAATTAACAGGAAATAGAGCCTACTATACCCTCCAAAAGTGAACAAAATCGAGCCTTATTTCTAATTAGATTTGAAAATAAAAATTTCAAAGTTCTATGGTGGAGAAATCTTGACGTTGAAACTCTCTGACTGGTCAACCTCAATGTTTTTCAAGAGGAAGGTATTATGACACATTTATGACACGGTATACTCTCAAGGCCACCGGATAGAAAGCATAGGGAGTTTGATGACCTCTAATGGAATGAGAATATATTTAGGTTTGTTAAGTTGAAAAGATCGAGTTGTCTTGGGCATATTGAAAGATTTCCAGAGGGACACTTGACAAGGAAGATAATAAAGGAAGTTTTTCAAGGGAAAACAAGAATGAGCGTCCAAGGGCGACCGGATGGGTGAAGGGTGTAGAACATGATATGTACCTACTTGGAGGACGAAGGCGATGGATCTGGACGATTAGATAGATTATGAGGATGGACGAATAAATACGAATGGAGGATAGACTGCAGCGCCGGATAAAATAAAGAAGAATCTAAGAATAAAGAAAAAAAGATTAAATATGTTTGAAACAAATTTTAAGAATTAAGAGTAGTAAACAAATCTGTAAAAAAGAAAACGCCCATTTCCTTAGCGATTTGCCGCTAGTACATTATTAGCTAAGACAGGCCTTTTCAGTTTTGCTTATATTATTACTCCATTTCAAGTCAAATATTAAGAGAATGAATTCCTCAATACAGTAAACTCATTATGGAAAAAATTCGATTTTAATATTTATTCATCAATGCTGCATAAACCATTCTTTAGTGGTGAACTTCTTTCTCAACCTCCGATTGAGCTATCCCATTTGTAGAGTAATATAAGCTTTTATTGAACATAATTCTGCACTAATGGAATTAAGGTTATATAAAGGAAGACCTCGACTGTCTTCCAAAGACATCATATCCAGGATCACAATAAGTGTAAGAGATAAGACAGATGACTGGAGAGAGACCGGGATGACTGGCCGCGATGGACTTCCACGCAGAGAGCCATAGCGAGAAAGGAATATAATAAATCAAGGTGTCTGGGAAAGCAAGAAACAAAGTTTCAACAAATCTTTAAAGATAGTATATTAAAACCAATTTTAAATCAAAGTTCATGTTTTCGTAATAATGGTAAACCAAACCCGAAGGTAATACAAATATTCACACCTAAAGAATGATTAAAAAATAAATAAAACTGTTCCCTTTGATTCACTAGAAGATCCCCCAGAATGGATTTGATTAAACCAGAACTTATTTTTCATACATAATTTTGTCTTTTGTATTAGCGATGTCTTGATTGAAATTCATTTAATGTGAATTGTTATACATTAATCTGTTCCGATTAGCGTGGTTTATTAAAGAAACAGTTAAGTTTACTGCCTGTCAGAGTGGAATTTGGAATCCATATAAACTTTTTTTGTTGCTCTTAATATCTACTGTCACCTTGTTGGATATTTCCCCGACTACTGTTCTAATTCTTGTAAAAACTATCTTCCATGCACTTAATAAAAATTCATTAATTGGGATTGCTTCTTCTTGTTTCGGTAATATAATTCACGTCAGTTCAATAAGACTGTTATGTCAATATCAAGGAAAATTCTCGAGGTCCTATTCTGAACGAAGCTTGCCATGACCAGAATGGACTTATAAAAGCTTCTGCTTTTCCCCTCCCCCGCCTCCACGGAGAAGGGGGAGCCAACACAAATAAATATGTTACGCTCGAGCTACTTCCGATCCGCGGCCATCCATTTCCCACACGGGATGGATGATCGGATGACGGTGGCGATCCATTCCTTTGATAAGAATGCCCCAATCAAAATAAGTAATGAAGCAGTTCTTATCTTAAGCCAGCTGAGGGGCTGTATCCATTCACTACGATGAGTCTCTGGAATACAAATCATTCCCAGGGCTAGTGAGGGAAGGAAGATTAGAAGACCACTAATCTTTGTCTTGAAGAATTTATTGAGGTATAAAGAATACAATAAAATTGCACAAGCACATAAATTCCTTTTATTTTATCAATAAAGGTCAGAAAAAGATAAAGAATGTTATTTAAATGTTATAAACTGTTTGCAACGTGTTATTGAAATGCATTATAATTCACAATGGACGGAATATACGAAAACCCGGAGAAAGATAATTCAAAAGTAAAGAGAAAATATATAAGAAAACAATAAGAGAACTTATGTACATTATCGGTCAATACTACAGAGGGTGCTTTGAATATCGTCTGTAAAGAATAATTGGATAGTGAGTCCTTTGCCGAATTGGGCATGAAAGTGGAATCCGGAAAAATATATACTTCATATACTTATGGATATGATAAATATGGACTTCATATATCCTTGATTATAACCTAAATCGAGACATAGCATAAGTACGGATTGAAAGAGCAAGGCAAGATAAAACACCAAGCTGCTTTAGTAAAATCTTGAGATGTTGGCGTGTTTTCGATTTTGATATTTGGTTCTCAATATAGGTTTCCTCTGAAACCTATACCTTGAATGAGGAGTTCAACAGACACAAGAGGGTATTTGAACATTGGTGGTACCAGAAGTATGTTAAGGAAGTAATATAGTGATAAAAATAAAAATAGCTTACCTCTGGCTCATCATAAGAAATGATTAATTTATCACTTTCTTCAAATATTTATCCAACGAACATAGAAGGAAAAAGGGCTTGAGCCAGGTTACAGGAATCTCATCACTAGATTGATTTCGAGCAACCGTTGACAAGCTGGGGAGAATCAACTTGATAGCCAACACTAACAGATAGCAAGGCAATTGAAGAAGAATTTTTTGTTTGTCCATTTAACGTCACTTTATGCTACTATGGCTAATAGGACGAGCCCTGAATTTTGCATAAACTTGAGACCTCCTTATAACGCCCCTTCTGAAGAACGGTATAACCAAGAATATTTTACTGCCTTTCAAAAATCCTAGGGCCACCTACTGGTCTACGAACCCGCGATCTTTTCTTTATTATGTTGTTATGCTAAACACTAGATCACAAGTCGCCCCAAGAAGAAGAAGTTACCTAAAGAAAAATGACGTGGGACATTCAAAGTGTGGTGACTCCGATGATAAAGTCGTTATATTTAATGAAGATGTAATATCTAATTTTGATTTTTGATCGGGGCATGGAGTTTTCGTACTGCTTTTTTGAGACAGCATCAATTAAATTTCCTAATTAATCACAATTATAATTAATTGAAGTCAATGTGGAGTCGGAATAAACTAGCAGGTTTGGCACTGCTTTAAATAAAAATGAATAACCATCAATAAATTGTGTTTTTTTTTCTAAATTTTCTGATATTATTTAATACGAAAAATGTATAAAAATGAGAAAGGTAAGTGTCAGAAGCTGTGGAGTTACCCTGAATGTGATTTTAATCAATTATTCATAATCACTTGTACTTGGTATTTTAATTTATTGGATTAGCAGTGGAGATACGAACAATATTAGATATATTACTGTTTCAATGTACATTGGAACATAATAATGATTTATATTATGTGACATAGGGAACTTTTTTTAATTTATTTTTTTTTATGACAAATGCTGTAGAATCTATTGGTGTGACTGACTCGAATATTACCAAACGAGTAGGAACCCCGTTTTTATACTTATAGAAAGATCCAATATCAGTTTTAGATAAAGAAATTCTAATCCTGGTCTTAGAAATACTGTATCAGCGGAAAGGAAATCGAGCGGGTGCCTTTGTATTGAATTTAAATAAGTAATATCGATTTAGGTTAAAAATCCAATCTTATTTTTTATTCCGATTGCTTTTCACATGTTTCAACGTTGCAAATTTTTTTAGCAAGTTTATGTTTAGGACAACTGATTTCCGTTAATAATGATAAATATATATGTGTATATATATATATATATATATATATATATATAGCGTTAGCGTTTGGACCCTATGGGATCACGCAAAGAAACGACTTTATTTTCTGAGGTTTCTTCTATTCTCCCATGCTTTTCTCATTCTTCCTCCGTGGATCCTCCTTTCCTCCGTCCACTCTGTCCCGGTCTCCTTGGGCCTCTCATTCTCTGACATTACTTCCCATTTGTTAACGTTTTGTCTGTATCTCTCTTTATTTTAAATTTCTGTAATGATTATCTGTGCTTCAGATCCGCAATGTTATGGAGAATCTTGCTGGAACATTTCGCCCAAGTCAGTGGTAGTCTATATCTTAATTATTTATTTGACAAAAGACTGCAGAAGACCGCCTCGTTTTTGTCGAGCTAAATTGTAAGAAGAGAGAGGCAAACCTGAGTTAGTATGGGAACTAAGATCTCAAGACTTGAGTGGACACTACAAAAAGTTAACGCAAATGTCTTCCTCCAACTTTAAAAATCTTTTTAAGTTGGTGGCACTGCCCATTCAAAGATTTCCAAATAAATGGAAAATATACGGCATATCAATTAAGTTTAAATTTTACAGCGGGTGCACTTCTAATTAAAGAAAGTAAAATGATAAATGCAGACCTGTACTATTTCATATGGGCAATTATTGTAATTGTAAAATTAGACTAGGTAAAATTTGTATAAGGGATGGGTGTGACTCATTATGTAAAGCGTTGAGTTGCAGTGCATAAGGCCCCGGGCTCAAATCCGGTTGTAACATATAAATTATTTAATCCAATACTAGTCACGAGCCCTCCTGGGTCTCACACAGCCTTAATAAAATGGTTACACTTAATTGCGGAATAAACCCAACGACAGAGCGTGATCTCGGACAAATCACTTTCCTGCACAAAAAATAACACTGTAACCATCACGACCCGTGAACGAGTCAGGGGTTCAGTACATGGTAGAGACTCTACTGTTTTATGGACAACAGTTCTGCAAGGAGGTGAGTTGTCCTAGGTCACTACGCATTACCACATCATCCAAACCCATTTTATTAATTAGATTAAATATAAATACGATTAATTATTCATAAAAAAATTAAATAACGAAACAAAGCGTGAAATTTTGATGGGTAAACTATTTACTTAAATGTATGTTCACTAGAAATAAATAATAGCATAAACAAATACGCAGTAAGCTTAAAAACAAACCTAAAAAGTAGAAAATAATATTAATTTAATAGGATGTTGTAAACAATTTCCAATATTAGGAATCCTAAGAATGTAAATTATGGAAGGGTGTACATTATAGAAATAAAAATTTGAAATAAGATCCTTGGAATGAAATTGCATTTGCGATTAAAATACCTGCTGATGTGTGTCAAAATAAAATAAATATTTTACTGTCTGGATATCGGAAAAGGAAAAACTAGAGAATAATTTTTAATAAGTTTGAAATAAGAATAAAGTGATGAACAAAAATTCCATTTTATGGTAATAAAATGTTGGTTTTAAAAAAAATTCATCTTTTTTTAACTCAGACTATACTATTACCAATATCGGGCAATAATATACTTACAGCTACTAACATCAAGCACCCCACGCTATTTTACGATAAAATGAATTTTCTTCTTATTTTAACTTATTAAAAAGTATTTTCTACATATTAGTTGTCCGATTTCCTGCCAGTACAATTAATATTTTATATTCACACACATCAGCAGGTATTTTAATCGCAAATCCAATTTCCTTCCAAGAATTATCAATCGGATAATTTGTAGCTGATACTGAAATATATAAATAATACAAGTATCAAATACGGTCGAAATTTACCGGGTACAGATACTCAGTTGAATACTTGGGGTGGGAGGTCCTACCAAGGTCACTCCTGAGTCAGTATCCACTACTACAGAGAGGTGGGTTAGGGATGGGTAAGGTTGTATCTATCGGATAATATGTAGCTGACACTTAAAATTATCGCGATCGAAATGTACCAGATACTAGCACCTGTTGGATACTTGACTACGCGAGTCAAGCGATGGGGTGGGATGTCTTACAAGGTCACCCCACCTCACTAGATAATTGTATTCACTGACTAGTCAGTATCAACTACTAGTCAGTATCTACTACAATCTCAACTCCCGCACCTGCTACCTGCTAGACCAGATAGATCGAGAGCTGTAATCAAGGCCTTGGTTGTTAGAAGCATCAGCTATTCAGTATTCACGAATATATACACTACCTTATCCTATTTATTACTATACTTGTTAAAACTGTTATATTATTTTTTGTATCTACTTTGTTAATCAAATTGTGGGATTTAATTTACCATAGAATATAGTTCTTAAACATTATATATATGTATATATATATAGTTAAATGTGGAAACCAACTATGAAATAGTAAAGAATTCTAAGAACTATTACGCAGGTCCAGATTCCAGCTGCCGTCCTGGTAAACAATGCTAGGAATTAATATCAGCAATTGCAAATCCTACATAGGACCTCTAACCAAGAGGAGGCTCTCTCTCTGTTCTTAGTCTCTATTGAATGTACACGTATTATTTAATAAAAGAGCTTTTTAAAAAGTGATTAGTATATTAAAGTTCTTTAACTAAATATATATTTATATCATCATCATGGGGTTTCTTTCTGTATAGCCTGGACAACACGGTACGATCCTCTACCATTTCTCTCCTTCTATTCCTTTGCAGACTTCTCTTTGCGAAGTTTTCCTTAATACCATCTTCCCAGGTACGTCGGGGTCTTCCTCTGGACCTTCTTCCTCAACCTTAGCCGCGTATGTCATATTGGCCAGCCTGTTATTTTCCATTCTTAAAACATGTCCAAACCATCTTAGACTGTTTTCTTCAATGACTTTTTCCGAAGGCTCCACTCCAAGGCTTAATCAAATGATCAAGTTGCGAATTCGGTCTCGTCTTGTTTTGCCCTCTATCTTCTTGAGGAATCTCATTTCTGAAGCATGGATCCTACTTTTATGTTTGGTGGTCAACGCCCAAGATTCCGAGGAGTATGTTAATGTGGGGAGAAAAGTAGAATTATATACCTTCAACTTTTGCGCTTGGATACTTCTCTTTAATTCAGGAACCTTTTATTTAGTGCATGGGACAATTTACCATCTGAGTTGACCCTCTCCCGGATTTCATTGTCCATGACTCCATTCTCATCAAGGTGCGCTCCCAGATATTTAAAGCTTCTCACCTGTTCGATGGGCTTGCCCTTAATTCTTTTGACTCTCATTTTTCGGTGAGGCATATACTATATATATATATATATATATATATATATATATACGACGATTTAGCTATATTAACACACAACAAAGATGAGGCCAAACTAGCCCTAGAAAAACTGCATGAAATCTCCCGTAAAACTAGACTTGAAATTTCCTTTAAAAAAAACACAGTATATGGATACTAAATCAATATTACAAACGCGCTATGGGAAAATATCACAGGCCTTTCACTTCAAGTACTTAGGAGAAAACACCCAATCCACAGGACTGAACACGATTTTCAACACAGGAAGAGCGCTCAAATTTCAAAAGGCATACAAGTTGACCTGGAATCATTACAATAAAAAAGCAGTATCTCGTAATGCCAAATTACGGCATTACAACACAGTTGTTTTACATAAAGCCCTGTATGCAGCAAAAACTACAGTAATTAAAGGGATGACAAAAATCCATGACATCGAGAAACAAGAACAGAAAATTCTTAGAACAAATTATGGCGCTCTTCTTCGGGATGGAATCTGGATCAAAAGACCTACTAAGGAACTCTATAAAAATACAGAAAACATCACAGATAAATTTAGGAAATGACGGCTACAATTCTACGGACGCCTATGTCGGATGGATGAGAGCAGACTCACTAAGAAAATGTTCAATGTGGCCAATGCTAGTAAATTAGAGTCTAATTGGAAGAAAGAAACACAAGAGGATATGGAATTTTTTTAAATCTCCAAAGATGAAATTTAGAATAGACAACAATTCAGGAATAAGATCAGGAACAAGAAAATTGAACAAGACTCAAGTAAAGAAACAGCATCGAAAAAGTGGAAAAAAGAGGAAAGAAAGAAAAAAACACAGTGAATTAATGAAGAGGAGTTGGGAAGAAAGGAAGAGAGGAAAAGCAGTGAAGCTGTGATTGACTCAAGTTCTAGCGCTCTCCCAATGGGGAATAATTGACAATAATATATATATATATATATATATATATATATATATATATATTTGTACATATTGAAATTAAAAAAGTTGTTCTATAATTTTTGAGCTTGAAATTTTTATTATCTCACTATAACTGTAGAAACTTGACATGTTTTCACATCTACTTTTCAAATGTAAATTGGTAAAAAATTAGCTTTAAAATAAGATAAACAAAAGTGAACCTAACAAAATTCTTGTTCTTGGAATATAGCAATAATAAATTTCTCAGCTGACAGAGACTAATGTACTGAAAAAAAAGAATAAAAAACAGAATGAATAAACAAATCGTTTAATTATTTTCACTTAGTTTTTTTTTTTAATTTTTATTATAAGTCCATATGTTGGCTATGATTTTTTTCCTTAATTTAATCATTTGAAAAGAAAATTACTTTTTCTACATTATCATACTAAAAAGTAAAGGCAATCGCCATAGATTGAATCGGAGGCAAAAAAAAATTGTTCGAAGAAATTGATAAATTTTTTCTTCAATTTTTCACTTCCATCAGTAACAAATTTTACATCGTTTTAATGAAAAAAATTAGTTTTACAAAATTAAAAAAACACCGGAATTTGACGAGGATTATAACAGCTATAGCGTTTTAAAGAGTTTACGTGTGGCGGCGAAGACACAAATTTTGTATTGCAATCCAAATTCTACGTGTCTTGGAACGTGAATAGCAAAAGTTGGAGGTAGGGTTAACAACTTTTTTTGTTGTTCAATTCCATAGCTTTCAAAAAAAGTTAAGCAATAAAAAATATTATTTTAATCATTTGATGCTTGTGCAGGTTACTATTTCGGCTAATAACTCTTTTTCCTATAAAAATGATAACAAAAACTGATGCTCCAAGAAAGGCTTTTATGTAGCGTATTAGAAGAGTAGGGGTCGGGATAGCTGTATTCAACTACAAAAGTATCACATACAGAAAAGTGTCTGTATCAGTTCTATTCAGATACAGGAAAATCCAGTATCTACCTATGACTACATCGAACTACTACATGCTCCGCATCCGGTGGGGATTAACGCGGAGCACAGTTGATTCGCAAACATATTGGATACGCGGCCTAAGATGGTATATCTTTAAAATTCAAATTAAATACGTTTTGGTTCTTGAGTTAATTCAAATAAAGTAATCGGACTAAAAATCTAGTTTCTTTAAATAATGGTGAACTTTTTCAAACAAGTATATCATTACTTAAATGTGTATGATACGAAAGTAGAATACACTATTTTCAAGATAGAAATATCTATAATAAATTGTACGATGACAAACTCTTATTTTTGCTTTATAATTTTACCAAGGGGGAGAAAAATGAAATGGCATGAATAGTAAATTAAAAAAAAAAAAAGATTGTTTATAATCAAATGATGAATTGTTCACATGTGGTGCTACAGAGAATGTAGTTTCACTTCCTTGTTTCTCAAGTTGATTCCAACTTAATTAGGGTCAATAGGGAAAGGATTAAGAGAAGTGGGTATTCCGGAGGATTTGGTGCTACCTCTGAGCTGAGCGCCCACAGGAGGCGGTCGGGTTAAATAGTACCAGCTCGGAGCAAATTCCGGGGATGTGCCTAAACCCTAACATATTCATGTTTGAGGTGATGTTAGGCCCTATGCATATACATGTCTGATACGTTTTAGAAACCCTGAGTTTCAAAAATACTAATCCTCCTTGTTTGAGCAACCTCGAAATAGTTATTGGACCTTTCGATGAGAGCTCCGAAATGGATAAGGAAAATAAATTTCTGATTCAATTATACCAGATCGCATGTCATTTTGAATGTTACCTTTTATTAAACTAATAACATAAATCAATTTTCATAAATTAAATAACTAATAATTTTGGGAATGAAAAACAATTAATTAAATTAAAGAACAATTTAAACGCTTTTATAATGAGAAATGAAGTTACTAATATTAACTAAATTATCAACAACTAATTAATAACAAAAAGAAAACAAATATTATTTAATCTTACGATAGTAAATTTAACTCTATTAAATTACAAATAAAATCTATTACAAAATAATGAATGTTTATGCGGTTTTCTGATTGCAATGATATAATAATGAAAACTCTTATCTGTCTGTCGAAGTAGTTTTCAGTAGATGGTAGATTACACTGTTCTGCAAAAAAAAACTTTTCTCCCCTCCCTTGAACAATTTTGCCTGTTTCTCATGTTTTCAGGTGTGCTGAGTCCGAATCCGAACTCAGAAAAATTCTATCACCCTCTGATTTTGAGATAAAAGAGGTGAAACTTGGAAAAAATGAAAAATTGTATTTGAAAATTATTGTCTTTATTAGAACAGATTTTTTTTCTTTTTCAACAATAAAATATAATTAATTGAATCCTGCATGCTATCAGGTATAATACTAGATATGACACAACTCAAAAAATATACACACATCGTCAAGAGTAGTTTTTTTTCTTTTGTACTCTTCCTCCTCTGTCTCCCGCTGCAGTGTCCAGGAGTAATCCGCCAGCATCTTCTCATTCCATTTGTCAGAATATCTTTTTTCCATTCTGGATATGTCTTGGTGGAATCGTTCTCCATGTTCGTCCAAAACTGCACCCAAATTTGGGGCGAAAAAGTCTAGGTGACTATGCAGGAAATGTGTTTTTAAGGACATTTGCATCCCAATGTTTTATATGAAGTAAGCAGTTCTTGGACTATTTTTCGGTAGTCTCTAGATTTTTTGTTTCCCAAAAACTTAGCACATACCTCTCGAAAAGCAATCAAAGCCTTTTTCTCAGTAGCATTTAACTTTGCTTCAAAAGTGAGATCCTTGAAAAACTGAAAAAACACTTTTAGCCATATTTCTTTAACCACTTGTAATATTCCCATCAAATTTTTTTCGTTCAAATATACTTCATTGCGCTCAAAATCATCGGGCTTTTGAATTTTTTTCACTATGTTTTAATGCCGAAAAAAAATTCGTCAAATCCACAAAAAACTCACCTTATTGGATAAAAAACTAGAATTTCTCAGGAAACTGTGCGTGATAGACAAAATCTGACTTCAAATTCGTGTTCACCACATCTGATAACAGTAAGAAAGCATGTTTTGGTTTGAAGGAGGATTTTCGTGCAGAACAGTGTTATCGGGAGGGCGAGCTGGATGTTGAGACGACTGAGTATTTTCGTCGGCAGGGCGAGCGAAGATGGTGAAACAATAGAGGTTTAGATGATCGACTGGGTCAATTCGAATTGGTCGAATCTATGACGAAGTTTAAACTAATTACACCTGCAGGTGGGCAGCAAATTAGTATCTTCTTCAAATTCACACAAAACAATTTTGGGCTCCTATAGAGCATACGATGTGCACGTCAAGAGGCTCGTGGCAACACTGACTTAAAATTCACAAAAACAACTTTGGGCTCCTAAAGAGCATACGATGTGCACGGCTAAGGGCTCGCGTCAACACTGACTCGCTCGGTCTGGCCGGAGCGAACAAAAGCCGATCGACTCTCTTTTGTTTTTCTCTCTTCACTTTAATAACATATGTTTTCACACTTACTACAAATATTACACTTATATCTAAACCAAATAAAATTACTTTTTAAATTAAATTATTCTAAACAATTATGAAATTAAACGTTTAAATTATTATTAAAAATACAAATGTGAAAAAAACAAGAAATGATATTGTTCTATCTATTAAGAAAAAATGATTTCATTTTTTATGATTAAAACTGATAATACTTTATAAGGTTACTACTTCATCTGGCCTTAACACTCCTGTTCAGTTCAACGAGATTCGATTTGATTTCAGTCATGTTATTCGATGATGAATGGTATTCAGAATATAAATGAATTGTAAAAACAACGGTAGACTTGTTTTTCCCTTATGATCCATACTCAATTCAAAAAGGGCCTGTGTGAACTCCAGGGGGGTCTCCAGACCCGACAGGGTCAAGCTTCCGCTATTAATAGAATTACATTTAATGAAATTAATAATTTAGGCCATAATCTGTTTCAAAAAATGATTAATCACTTTAGAGGGAGAGGAAAATTATTATAAAAAAGGTTAGGGAAGATCCGCGCCCACACGGGAGTGATGTCAACATTTAGGCTAAATCCTAAGCAGAATCTGTACATCTACAAATCTTGAGTATCGTTAAAAATCAAATAAGGTACGCTAAGTATGTAAATGCGCTTTGTGAAGCATAAGCTACCTACTTTTTTTTTACTTCCATTTACTTATTTTTTTTATTATATTAGCAAATGATCAGGCAAATTGACGAACATTAAGGTCATGAGAAAAATAAGAAAGGAAGAATGAATTTTCACTACACAATAAACATAAGCTTCAATACCTAAAGCATGTAATGAGGAGGGGAAAATATCACATGCTGCTATTTATATTAGAAGAGACAATTGAAGGAAGAAGGAGCATGGGCAGAAGACGACACTCATGGATGCGAAATCTATTAGTTCTATTACCATTCAAACCATCTATTTTGACCAGCGGTGACACGAATAAGGTACCCCTGGTGATTGTCGCCTTCATAACGAAGACGGTATTTAAAGAAGATGAAGATATTATTATCTATCTAACGATTTGTGCAACTCTTGACCAAGTTAATAATTATGCTTGGTCTCGAGTCTAAGGAGCATATGGATAGAGAGATATCCTTAGGCTAATATGCACTCTGTCACTTGATTTTAAGGTATATTCAATTATAGTATCATAATTGTTTAACAAATCTTTTTTGAGATACTCCACTTCATATGTTGATGTACATAAATTTTGGCCGTATATGAAAATCTACACTACAAACAATGAAAAATTTAAAGATGAAATTCCTATAGCAGTAGCACAATGATAAAACTGTGCGTTAATAAAACCATAGGGTCATAACGAAGAAGGTATTAAAAGAAGAAGAAGACAACATTATCTATCTAACGATTTGTGCAATTCTTGACCAAGTTAATAATTATGCTTAAATAATTCTAATATAAGTTTGGAAATAATGTTGGTCATCGCAATGCTTAGTGAAAGGCTTACTGGAATTTTTTAACAGTTGATATTTTAAATACTCTTTCAAGTTTCCACGGCCACTATTTATACAAAAAACTTCAGTTGTTTCTTCTGGTTTAGACCGGGTCGGTGAATTTTTTGCCGTTTCGCCAGACATGCTGCTGACTTCCTCAAGGCTTAATTGAGTCTCGAGGCGAAACGTTGGCAGAAAAATCACCGACATGGTCTAAGCCAGAAGAAACAACTGAAGTTGATATTTTTTTTTTGCAAGTATGAGGATCCTCACCTCTTAACCCACAACCTGGAAGACTGGGTAATTTTTGTTAAATGTTCTCTTCCTCTAGATTTCCTGTCTTTATGGACTTTAGGAACCAACCCTTTAGTTTAGCTTTTGATATTCCAAAAATAAGGTTGCCACTTGCGCCTAATTCGCCTAATTGAAGTCCATCTCATTCACCCCCTCTAAATTTGTAAGTTTGATGGAAATAAAAAAGATTATCTACTTTTACTTAATTGACACTTTTCACCCCTAGAATTGTTGAGAAATAACAGAATTATTTCTCCTTCACTTAAGTTACAATGTCGCAACATTGAAGGCACAAATATTCTAGGTCAGCTCGTGACCGGCTTCCTATATTTCAGAGCAGAGTGAAAATATATGTGACGTCATATATAATTCAGGCCGTGTGAGTAGAGAAGAAGTATGGAGTAATAAGGAAGTTGGGTGGCTAATCCTCTGAGGGAGGAAGTGGGAGGGGTTATATTCCAGGGAGGGTCCCTACCAATCCCATTAGCAGGGAGGGTCTGCCAAGTGCATCCATTCACAATGCAAGCAATCACGGGCACATTGTGGTCTGTCACTGTCTCGCTAACAGGCTCTGTGCCCTCGGGCCGACGGAGTACGCTCATGTTTTATGAACTCACCGTTTCCAAGGCGCGGTTCAATCAACATATCCCTTTCGAGTTGCTTGTACAAACGTTACTTACTGTGTTAAGATCACACTGTTGGCCGTTATACTATATTTGATTTACCTGTTATAATTCTGCAGCACCAAGAATAAGTGGTTTAGGCGAATTTTGTCCAATATGAATTGATTGTACACAGTGCGGAATTATTCTCGTAGTTATTGCCTTGAAATGGTGTAAATAAGCCTAATTAAAGAAACAACAAGTAAAATAATACTAGATGTTTGTCAGTCACTATTATTGTCACTATTTTCGACTGATATCCCTATAGCACCTGTTCAAAATAATGATGACGTAATCAATATTGATTTTTATAAATACTCATTCGATCCTCCTTCGCGTAGCTATAACAAGGGTCATATTCTATCTTCGATCGTTATATTCTAGATTCTATCGTCATATTCTATAGGACATCTTCGATTCAAATGCAAAGTATGGAATGTGAAATAAGACACTTTTTTCGACCAATAGCGAATGCTTTAGGATTAATAATTAAAATTTTTTTATTGAATTGTACAACTGTAATATATACATATAGTACAAGGGCTGTATGAATAAATAAATGCATGAAAGGAGATGTAGAGGCACTACCCATTGGCAGCACTCTAATTACATTTCTATTATAGAAGGTCTCGAGGGCATCTTATAATAATTAAAATAAAATTAATACTAAACAGTCTCTAATGAAAAAAAAATGAAAAAAAAAGTTTCGCGATAAGCACTGATTTTGAATGAACCTTGACACAATTTTTTCATTCCTCTAAACAGTGGTGTTTTTCACTTTCGAGACTCTGCATTTGAAATAAAATTGATATCATCACAAAGGTTCCGACTAATTATATATTTCAAACCATCTTATAGTTGCCTGCCCTGCCAATTGGCTACTGCCTGATTAAAAGGAGACAGCCAGCGGCTACAAACTGGGCGCGCCGTGTACATGACGTTAGGTCGTAGTGCCTGACGTCTCGCTAATTATTGAGGATGCTAATGCATGTTCCTTGTCCTGTCCTTAGGCCATTGTTAGCTGGCGAAAACCCGAACCAGGCAGACATTGAGTGATATTGCCAATGGATATTGTTGATTGCCTATGAATAGGGGGAAGGCGCGAGGAGCGTAGGGGCTTGTTTCTTGTCTGTTCCGGGCGTGATGTTAATTAATACATACTGTAAACAGTGTTAAGTAGATAAATGGATGAATATATGCTGATATATATCCATATACTCCATTGCTCTCAATGACCGTAGTGTAGTAATTTTACTTTTTTGAACAATGTCATAACTCAAAAACCTAATTTTTCAAAAGATATAGTTGAAAATTCCTTGTCTTGTCAAAATTAAGCCAGACCAGTTTAAAAAAAATTTAGGTATTGGTACAGCAAAGCATTCCTATTGTAATTATATCACTGCAATTATTTCAATCAAAAGAAAATTATTAAAAGCTTGAAACTTATGTCATTATTCCCATAAAACTTAACAGTACAACTCAAAATATGACTTTATTAGTACAGTATTCATCAATAATAAATTATTTTAAGAATCTATTGAAACACACTCAAATATTGATAACTCATTTTATTCATTTGTTGTTATAAACCATGGAGTATTTTATAAACAACGTTTGTTAAAAAAGGAAAGATTTATAAGAGATAAGAAAACCAAACAAAATATACGGTTAAATGACTTTTGACGATACTACAATTAATACAATTTAAAAAATGACATGTTGGAAATGGAATATCAGATATGTCATTCCTGAATTAAAAAGCTTCAACCAATACAATTGCTACTGAAAGCTCAATTCAAAATGTCAATTTTTGTGTTTTGTTGTTGTTCTTTTGAAGGAGCGATTTCCTAATTGGAAAGTGCCAAACATTGCCCTTAATAAATTAAGTACTTTACTATTTATTTTTTTAACTTATTTTAAAATTTATATATTGAAATTCTCAACTGTATTATATTAATTAATGACATCAGATAAAATAGTACTGGTAGTACTCAAATATCCAATTAAACTCAAAAGGTCATAAGGCCATCTCCTAGATGATATTCAGATGTCTCGGAGGATTATCGGGAATGAGAAAACTAGGTTTGAAACTATTCGGTTTAAATGAGGATAAACTTGGTCATGAAAGGATTGATATCCGGTTCGGGCCAAATCGGCAACAGATGGGACATTAAGATCATTATGGATTGGCAAAACTCCAATCCAATAATGAATATGTATGTAACAAAGAAAGAAGCATTGAAAATTTTACGAAGGATTTGATTGGATGTGATACGAATTCGAAGGCTTAGTGGATTCCCAAAACTAAACTGTAAGTTCAGATAGGCCTTATGATTGTCATGTACATGAGCCTTTTGTGATGGGTTGGGAGCTTAAAGCGTTTGTCTAGTAACTGTAGAAGAAGCAGACACGCCCACTCAAAGCTAGATTTAAAATTAAATTTCCAAATATGCAATTACTTTAAATAGCTCTTTAATGAGAAAATGTCAACGCTACAACACACTTTTCCTGGAATGTGATGGTAAAGTTAGTATAATTATTCTCACGAAAAATCTCCCTCGAATATTACATCTTCACTTAGGTCACTGCTGAAAAATAAATGTAAATTCTGAAATGGGGAGAAAATGCTGCAAATTCAAATTTTAAAAAAATAGTTGAACCCCCTAACTTGTTTCCCTCCGATTTTGACAAGACACTCTTCTTGAGACAATCTTCCTCTGGCAAACGGGATCGTCAGTGAAAATACAGAATAAGGGGCGATTTTTTTAGGAAAATTATGAAGATGGAAGAAAGATAATGTAGGTGTGCACGTTCACGTCAGCAGAGCCGAAATACAGGACAAACAAACACGATTGCCTGGTAGTGTGTAAGCCGCAGAATAATTATAACTTCGATTCGCCTTCGCAATTACCTTTCATCCAACTTCGTACTTTTGAATTAAGGTTTGCTCTTAGCCCTGTATCAAAAGATGTATGATTGAAGGTTTAGGAGAGAACTATAAAAAACTAAGAAGACAGAAAAGAAATATGATGAAGTACAACTAGTAAGTCCCAATTGCGCACAAGGCAGCATCACTGACTAAACTTGTATTAATTATACAAGCCCTAATATTATTGTTAAATAAAGTTGAATAAAAGAACTGAGATATATTATTCCTAGTCCTACAACAATCTCTATCTAATGCTTAACTCCAGAAAATCCGAAGACTAATCTGTTCTACGTACAGCTTAAAAAACAAACAATCGAAATAACTCCTAAATAACGCTCAAGGTGCAAATACCAACCGTGAAATTTGCCGCCCGAAACTTCCATGCACGATGAGTGTTGAAATTTATCTTGTAAATATAATATATGTGTATTTCTCCTGTTAACTGCTTAAGTACTAATTTGACACAAATGATTAATTTACTTCAGTTTTAATTCGTCAAAAAGAAATACAATTATTTGTTTCTAATTGCCTTAACTAATCATAAAAACGCTTACAGCCTGCGTACGGCTATGAGGTACAATATGTACATGCGAGTAAGCATGGTACTAGATAATTACCCGATTCAACACTAATTTGGGGTTCCTCAATCAATTTTAAATCTGGGGTGACCTGTGGTCCAGAGGTTAGCATGACAATGTACTAAGCCCAAGATCGCGGGTTCGTGGCCCGGCAGGTGGATCAGGATTTTTTAAAGGGAGTAAGAAATCCTTACTTACGCCGTCCTTCGGAAGTTACCTAAAGGGGGGTCCCGAGCATGTACGATGTCATGTACTCGTTAAAAATCCCTATCCTAATTAAACCTGGATAGGCAAAATTTAGAGCTCCCACTGAAGCATCGTCCGATTAGCCATAGCAGCATAAAGTGACGCTAAATGAACAAACAACAACAATTTTAAATCTATAAATCTTACTATTGATCTTATGTTCTGTAACAAGCAGTATGAGTTTCGTATTTTATTGTGGTACAAAAACAAACCTTTCAATAGACTATAAAACTTCATATATAGTGTAATGCAGTTTTCTTTTTCTCTGGTGCCACTTGTGTTCTTCTCTGATCCCTGGAATAAGAAGGAAAAAAAAGTAGGATACAATAAACTAACTAGTAATGGATTAATTGAACCATTAAAAGTGTCGTGTTAGATGTTGCAATTACGAGGATTGTACCTGTTAGTAGGAAAGGATTCGACAAAAACTAGGGGTACCTCAGGGATTAGACCTAAACCCATCTCTCCCCCCCCCCTCCCGTTCTCAATCATAACTGCTTTTTTTGGCTTTATGCATTTTTAATTTTTCTACTTTTGAGACCATGACTGTTTGTTGATTCTCAAGAGCCCTAAATGACATCCCCAGGTCATTAAGTCATATATTACTTATAAATGTATAGATTAATAAGCAATTTACTATTTCTTTATAGATATTAATTACCGTATTAAATATATCCAATTTTTACTTACCATTCAGTCTATTCGTCCAACTTCCTTTTAGTGACCTTTCGAAACTATAATGTTTTCATAATCTTTCCAGATTGATATGGAAATAATATTACCACATCAATCAAGAAAAATACCTGAAAAATGTCTTTATTTATTATGTAAATATTGTTCAAGAGTAGTAATCGCTGAAATGTGTACTGCAATTTAATATTTATAAAAAGTCAAGAAAAGTAGATACCCATATACATATAAAACTAAGACACTTCTGAAAAAAATCCCTTTAATCTCATTCCTATATTCAGTATTGGAAGTACTCGAGTTTCAGGTCTGACAGTTCGAAGAATTGTCTAGTATCGATTATGAAGCAAGATGTTGAACTTAAAATAGATTGAATGTTGTAAATATGCAAATTACCTGGTGAATCGACAAGATAAGAGTAATAGGGATTTTGTATATCTCACGAAAAGTATGTTTGTTTACCTTAAAGATTTGTAACAATAAATAATAATTCTTCTTCCCCACCACCAGTAACAATAATAAATAAAGGTGTTGAAAATGTGTTCGATTCTGATAATACCAACAGCCGTCTACCACATGTTTGGGCCTAACGCAATTTACTAATGTACCATTCGGTCGAATCCAAGGAGGCTTGCAAAGTTAATGGTATTAGTTTTAACTAAAAAATAATAATTTTAAACCTTTTAGCACAGTACTTATATTATATTTTAAATTAAAAACTGATGAAATTAGAAAATAACAGCCAGTTTTCGGGACATAAGTTACATAAGAGTTTTTTTCACTTATGTCCCGAAAACCTTGCGTCTCATTGTTGAGACTACATAGTAAAAAATAAAAGTTGACGAAATGTGATCACAAGTTTAATGTATTATTCTTTTTCGATATAATGCTTAGTTTCAAAGTCATCCTCCTTCGTAAATTTTTTGAAGGCAGCTCGATTTCCTTAAGGTGAAAACTTTTCGTCGTTAAATCATATTCCTGATGAGCTATGTAGATTCACATGAGTGTATTGTTTATTGAATTGCACTTTTATACTACTATAGTTCATCGGACGATGCTACAGTGGTTGTCTAAAATTAGGCCTATCCAAGTATAATTAGGATAGGGATTTTAAACTAATACCTGAAACCGCATTTGCTTGGGTACACCATTTTACGTCACCTCCTAAGTAAAGTATAACTAGGGAATTTTCACTACCTTTAAAAATTCCCGAAGCTACCTTACAAGCTGTGAACTCGTTACCATGTTATGCTAACCAATACACCACAGGTTACCCCATATGAAGGTATTTCTTATTGAGGTTTCCGCAGACTAGTTGATCTCTCGTTTCTCACCTCGCCAGGTTCAACTTTCAATCCTTTCTCTTTTATCTCCCAAATTACTGAATGTGAAAAAATTGAATAAAGCTTTCCGAAAAACCTAATACTTTCCGAGATTTTACTTTCAAACTTTACCAAATGGACATTTACCATATTAAATTTATTATTTATGTTCGATAGTGGGTGGTCTAAACTGTTAGAATTAGGACAAATGAGACGATATCGAACTTGAAGAATAAAGTTATAAATTTGTAAGTTGCTGCGCAGGATACACATTGATTATGATACCGACCTTCGATCGGAATTCAAAAAATAGAGAAAATCCTTACACTTACTCATATAATTTTATCTGACTAAAATAAAATTTGAAGTTTTAAAAAATGTTGTAAAATTTGATAATCCTTTTGGCCGTCAAGTAACAGACCAACGGAATGACTAATGTTCAAGTTGAAAAAGGAAGTCTCTTAACCTCGGTCAAAAACCGAGATCTCTTTTTAGCTTTCCTCGGCTAACAATAGCGAAAACAATCTATTTGGCAACAATACTATATTCATTAGCATAAGATTTATTCTCAAGGGCTAATTTATCTTCCCATTCTAAAGCTGAGAGACCTTTAGAAGTAAACAGTTCCATTCAGTGATCGCCGACAATGTTATACATGTATTCAAACGCCCATAGTCGTTTGCGAGGAGCGGATCGCTTGCTTTATACGCCACTGTTCCAAGGATTACGATGGATTCAGCCTGATTTGCATGAGCTGGTTTTTGTGCAATGCTGTGTTATTATTATGTAGTATTATTTTAAAATGTTTAAGGATTAGTTACGAACCTGTTATGTTATAACAAATTTATATATATATATATATATATATATATATATATATATATATATATATATATATATATATATATATATATATATATGTGTATATTCTTCCACATTATATAAATATATGAAGCAATTTATATTTTTAAAAGCTTAAATATTGTCATCGAAGAGCTGTGTGCTCTCTCACTACGTCTCTTACCATCTGGGATCCATTATTGTTTACGTACGCCAAGATAAACTCAAGGAAACTTAACTTGAAAGCAGGCAACAGCTTCATTATTACCACAGTATAATAATTCTGACTATAAGATCCAGAATAGAATATTAGTATTTATTTTTTCTAGTTCGCATTTTTATAAGCGTTCGATTTCTGTATTTTTGAAAGTTTAATTTTTGTTTTTCAATTTTTTCGTCCCACAATTATGCCGTTCCTATCCAAAAAATCATTTAACAAAAGTCCATTGCTGACTTCTCATTATCATTGTCAATTTGCTAAAGATTTATATTCCTCTTGTTATTACCATTAAGAAAAATACATTACAATAACTGTATGACATGTATGTTATGGTCCTTGCCTGTTCATTAAACTTCACATTATGCTGCTATGGCTAATGGGACGATGCTAAAGTGGAAGCTCTAAATTTTGCCTATACAATTTTAATTTGAATAGGGATTTTTAACGAGTACCTGGCATTGTACACGGCACGGCACCCCCGTTTAATGTCCCTTACGAAGGACGGCCTAACCAAGGAATTTTTACTCCCTTTAAAAAATTCTAGGGCCACCTGCCAGGCTACGAACCCTCGATCTTGGGGTTCAGAAGTTTATTATGCTAACCACTAAACCAGAGGTCGCACCCTGGTCCTTTGTAGGTATTTATTAAAAATTTGTTATAACATAACAGGTTCGTAACTAATCCTTAAACATTTTAGAATAATACTACATAATAATAACACAGCATTGCACAAAAACCAGCTCATGCAAATCAGGCTGAATCCTTGGAACAGTGGCGTATAAAGCAAGCGATCCGCTCCTCGCAAACGAATAATGGGATAGCATGCGATAAAGTCTATGCATAGTCTATATCTTAATGGGTAAAACCAAACAAAAAACGCGTAGGCAACGAAATCGATTATATAATTATCGAGCAGATAATTGACTTTCTTAGAAAGTATCTTTTTGGGATGCCAAGTGATGTTGGAAAAGCAAGGATTTAAATGAAGCCAGTGAAGAAGCATGGCGGATGAAAGGAAGGATTACGTTCCACACAGTGGTGGCGCGGGCGAGAAAGGAGCGCTCGAATGCTTTGGTTCTATGGGAACGAGTGTTGAGATCGGAAAGGCGGGATCTTGTTTTGTGGTGCTGGACTGAGGATTTGAATTTGAGGAGACTGTAGATATATGAAGGGTGTTGCGAGTTAATGGATTGGTATAGAAAAGCACTAAGGAAATATTGTCTGGGAATGGAAGGGAAGAGCCACTTCAACTTCATAAAAAAAAATCATAAATAATATTAGCTCAACATATTCTTGAGGGAAAAAATGGTCTGGGTAGAGGTCAGAATAAATTGCTTGATATATTTATATTATGAGGAAGAATATAAATATATACAGCGTTTGTTTATAAATTTATAATTAATGTTAAGTTTGGGTGAAATCAGAAAAAAATCTCTTTAATTGGGAGAACTATTTACTTTAAAGGCAACGTTTCGATCCATATAGCAGGCCTTCTTCAGTGCTTATAATGGGGACAAGGGTTGACAGTGAAGTTGACTACACCCCATTATAAGCTCTGAAGAAGAGCTGCAATGTGGGTCGAAACATTGGCCTTAAAATAAATAGTTCTCCCGATTTCACCCAAACTTAACATTAATTATCAATGTATAAACAAACGCTGTATATATATATATATATAGATATGTATATTCTTCTTTTTATTATTTCTTTTTTTTTTAATTTTTTTGTTTTTGTCACTTTTAATTACTTCATGATCTGTATTGTTATGTAGCCTTCTCGCCAGATGTATATTATGTTATTTTATTTTTTTATGTTTGCTATTCTTAAGGACTTGGTCCCAGAATAAAGTTTGTTTTCTATTCTGTTCTATTCTATTCAATATATTTATAACATATTCATAATTTATTATTACTGTTTATACTATATTTATGTTATATTTTTTTTTGTATGTTAATATTATATTTATAAATATTATACTGATAGGTTTCATAGACAAAATAGAAGAAAAAAAATCGGAGGGAGGCAATTTGACTGAAGTTCGTAATAATGACTTTCCAGGGACGAATACTATCCTTTACCTTATTTAAGAGATACCAACAAAGTTGTTATTGTTGTTTTTTTTTCCATTAGCTGGGTAAAGTAGAATTTGAGTTCCGGCCGGGAGAAATTCAGTTTGCACCCGCGCGGAAAGCCCCACTCCCTCCCCCACCGATCGCTTTGATCGCGGCGGCGGAAACATTGAAGAAATGTTGCCATCATCAAATTTCATCCACCAGAAACAAAACACGGCCCGGGACAACGAGATTACTGGCTAAGTAATATCTTCATCGGCGGAGGGGCAGGAGGGTGCAGGACCCTCCGAGAAGACTAGGGGATCAACCAATAGGAGCTTCGGAGGTCTTCTTTGATCCTGATCCTGATCCAGATTACCCACGCTTCCATTCTCCTCCTTTAAAGTGTTCTTCGCTGAGCTTTATTGTTTTGTGCCGGCTATCTGATGGCTGCAGTGGATACTTCCGGCATCTGGGTGGGCTCTACAGGAAACTGACAGCTTGCGCCTGGAATATTTCCTATTTCCTTAAGTCTACAAGGCGATCTGCTTTTACTTATGGGGTAACTTCAATTTGAAAATATTTTACCTTTCGGATTATATTAATATCTTTATAGATACATTTCAAATCGTCATTCCGATTATATAACCTCTCTACTGAAATTTATATATATATACATTGATGCAATTTAAGATTTTTCTTCATAAAATCTGAAGGAAAAAGTTTACTCAATAAAGAAACCAATATAGGAGGAGTTCTAGATCAAAATCGGATAACCCCAAAATTAAATAAAATGATTGCGCTTTTTGCTTGTTAAGTTAGCAATACTTTATGCTCCCGAAACTTCATATACTGAATAGAACTACCATTGCCAACTAACTATTGCCACTACTGGACTACATTAGACAAAAAAAACAACGGAAAAAGTCTGATTTTATAATATTTTTTTGATGGATTAAAAATGTTATCTTATTGCTTCCAAAACTTCAGGTTCAGAACCGGACTAAAGACATGGGAAATAAATCTGTGAATCGTGTTAGAGAAAATTGAATAAGCCAGCAAATAATGTGGAAAATTCAATTTTTAAATTTATAAATAGATTGATAGATAACAACATTTTAGTGATTGTTTAAATCCGCTTCTTTTAATAAAAAATTCTTAAAAATTATTTATCTAAAAATAATTTGTACATATGGGTAAACTCCAATGATGAATTATCTAGCTGTGATTAGTGTGTGAAGGTTGTTGTCAAAATAGGACTTCTGTGTGTTATTACTATTTACAAAAATAGCTGGCTATTAAATGTATACTTATTAAATGCTTTGTCCTGAATGACTGACTGACTGACGGATCAACACACAGCCTAAACCGCTGATCGTAGAGACCTGAAACTTGGAGGGTGTGTTCTTTGAACGACGGAAAGAAAGGATTTTACAAAATTCTACCCCTAAGGGGGTGAAAAGGGGGGAAAAGTTTGTATCCTTGCTCACGTGTTTCTTACTCGCAAAATCTACATATTTTCGCCGAACAAAACAAATCAAGTGCCTGCAGCAGTACCAGAATTCCATCCTTAGGAAGATCATAAGTGGCACATCGCTCGAGGGGGTTCATAACACGACCATCCGGGAGGAGCTTCGGCTTCCCTCGGTGCCCGATTGCATAGGTCGGAGGCACATCAAATTTTTTGATGGGCTGAAGACCTGTTCGAACTCCCTATTTAGGTGCTTAAAACCACCACCCAGACCTGGGAGATGGCAGGGCAGTGTCCCCTTGGTCGATGTACTTACATTTGATCTAGGGATGGGGTAAGTACTTCCTTGTCCTTATCCTTCCTACCTTTTCCATCTCCCTTCCTCCCCTTTCTTCTTTCTAAACTGTCACTTGATCCCGCTAAACGGTCCCTCACCGTTTTGTATTGTATAATGTCAGCGGCCTCTTGCCGGTTTGAGTAAAACCGCCTACAGCGGACTCCTTAAAAGCCCGATGTAACGCCTTAAAATACCGAAAGGTAACAGAAGGTTTTTATTTATATAGAAGCCATAGTTTTTACGACCTATTTGTAATTGTAATTTCATATAATAAAGGAGGTTCTGAAAAAAAAAAGTTACTTGATTTGTTTTGTTCAACAAAAATATGTAGACACGGTGAGCCCCATCCCCCGACAAATCTAAAGTTAATAAATATAAATAAATAAATTAGAACCTTCCACCTTCTCATCCTCCTCTTAAAATGTACATCGTACAGTACAAGAGATACCTCTCCATCCTATCTTTAATTCTACTTAGAAACCTTCAAACCCAAAGGGGCTAGGAAGAAAAAAAACAAATCACTTCTTGCTGTTGCCGTACGACAAGTGAAACCGTTATACTAAGTAATCCTTTTCAATATATTCAATAGCGTTACATACTAATCCTTTACTGACACGAACAACAGTAAACTTCTGTCCGTCCCATTTGTTAATCAGTGTCAATGTATGTTTCACGGCTGAGCTGATCCGTCTGTGATGAAATTTTATATGGATAATCTCAAGCCTGGGTAAGGACATAGGCATCTTTTTATCAACACACACACATGCGAAGTTTATATAAAACTGTAACCTGATTGACTAACACACCCAGCGGTCAACACACAGCAGAAACCACTGAACTTAGTATCTTGAAATTCGCAGATAGGTTCTGTGTATAGCTTAAATGAGCACTAAGAAAGGAATTTGGACAATTCCACCCCCAAGGGTTTCCCCCTTAATATAATAGGGGTTAAAAGATTCTTGTTGATTTAACCTTTAAATCTCTACGCTATAATAAATATTGTTATATTTTATAAGTATTCAAACATTTGAAAATTGTAACGAGTATTCTTTTTTGTTGCTAAATTCGTCCGTCAGGTGTCTCTACCTATCTGACCTCACTTAACTGAGGACCGTCATTCCATAGGGATGTGTATAAGTGGGTTATATGGCCAAGTAATTGCCAAATTTAATTGTTTTTACCTTATCGTATATTTGCGGCTCAGCGGTAAGCATCCTATTAATATTTGTAAATAAAAGTGTATATAATCTTTGTTTTTATTAATTATTTATCTATGATTTTTAGTTGGTGGTGTTACGTTGATGTTACGATATATATTATGGTTATGTCGTTGGTGTTGGCATTATGTTACCGTTGATGTATAATATAAGAATACAACATTTTTCTTTGGACAATAGTTTATTTAAATCAATTTGGACCTTGGACCGAAAACCCCGCAACCTGGTCACAAAATAATAATTTATATGTTATAACAAAATTAATAACGTAAAAAAACAATTAAAAATCCTATTAGAAACATTTTCGACTTCTGCGAGGACGAAGTCGCGGGCAAAAGCTAGTAACTTATAATTTAATTAATATTTGCAGGTTTGTTTATTTAATTTACGTTATATTGTTCTATTGTTTGATGTTTTAATTCAAATACCATTGTAAATTTTTACAGATTAATAAAATCAGTTATAAAATTACTAATATCAACTTACATTAATTTGTTTACCAATTTTATAATTACCGTTAACTTATTTTCAATTCTATTGGAAATTGCACATAATGATTTTAATTTTTCACTTGTAAATATTAATTTTTCTATTAATTTTGTTTTTCCATCGGAAGCTCATATTTAATTTCTTGTAGTATTATTCTAAAGTAACTTGTCCAGTATAAATCAATAATATATTATTATTATTATCTTAGTGAAATAGTCATATATTTATCGTTGTGGCAATCGAATTCACGTGTTTTTTTTGTATAGTTTATAATACATATGAAGCGGACGAAAGTATTAAGGATACGACCTCATATATTATTTTTATTTTGTTGTAATACGATAGATAAAGCTGGGATAAGACTCATTTGTTATAAGGCGCGGTCATAGCGGACGATGTAAGGAGGTGGGTGTGTTTGTGCTCCGTATTACCTGTGCAAACTTCTCAAAAATAATTTCTCCCCTGGGTACCGTAAACAGCGCTAGAAGTGGTTCATATTTCCCTCTCTCCATATAGCCAGCCTTATTACAAAAATTTCGAACCCAGGAAGCGGAAAATGGTTACATAACGGGTAGAAAATTTCCCATTTATAATGTTATTTTATATACGATATATACGATGAGTTATATAGAATGAACATTTAGGGTTGTGAAAAAAATAAAAAATAAACAAATAAATATTTGAATATGTTATTTTTTAAAGACTGTACTGTTTTTCTTAAAATATTTCATTGGTCCTTTAGCAGGAATTACTGGTAAGATTGTTTAACCCTACGTTCCGACGCCTGCACCTTTTATTATGAATTATGAATTAAGAAAACATATCACGAAGATATAACATATTTATATTTAAATAACATTAATAATAATAACGTATAATATGGCTATACTAATACAATTGCTATAATAAATAATGTTTCCTTAAATAAATTCGACAATCATATTTTCTCCTCTTATTTTTCCTTCTCAGTTTTGTTTCAATCTATTAACAAAAAAACACTAAATCGTCCACTCTATGGATGGCTTTTCTTTTTTAATGTTTAGTTATTCGGAACAATCTTTGACAGGTGCAATTTCCTTACACCAGAAATAAATTAATCAACCATAAGGCATTAACAAATTATAATCTTGTCGAATCAAGCCCAGGTTCCAACTCTTACACCACACCTACTTCTACAACTTCTTAATGGCTCATTCAAATCATTGGCTCAGAACATAATTTCATGTTGTGAACTTATTTACAACACTTCTTCCGAAACCTTTTTGTTAGAAGAACAATACCGCTTTGATCTTTGATTTCGGGAAATCCCAAATTCGCACCTTGTTAATATATGAAAAAAAAAAAGGCAAACGAAAAACAAACACTAAAAACGTCAAAACTTAACAAGATTGCTATATCCTCTCTCCAAATCAGTGGCCCCCGTATAAGAGGAAAGTATGTATTATTTCATTTAAACAACCAATCGCCTTCAGCGGACTCAGGCCATGTTTTAACTTAACATACCATAGGGTAAAATACGGATATATAACATTTTGTATATATTTGGATTGTATTATGGATATATTTGTAACAGTATTATATTATTGAATAATAGAAGTGTTAAGAAAAATAAATTTTAACATTCTTATTTTGTCCCTGATACCTGTTGTTAGAATATTGTTGACTGGTGATTAGACAGAATAAAAATTCGATATGGTTGATTGTAGACACTCATCACCTGAGCTGTGGATTGCCTAAGCATATATTTTTTTCATATTATATGTTTGATTCCATTATGATCAGTAAATATTCATGTTATCAACACAATAACGAATGCCGTCTAAATGTCATTTTAAGCAAAAAGCATACAAAACTTTCTAAATTGACGTTTCTTTTCATTCAATTTATTTATTATTCAAATTTGAGCTGTTATTTTTGAAAGTGGTAAAAGACAATTTTTTCATGTATCGAGATATTTAAGGGTTTTCATTTGAATTATTTTTAAAATATGAGCAAACGATATTTCTAACATTTAGCACTCTGTTTTCGTAGCCGTCTTTTGACGCGAATACGTCTTGAATTGAAAATTGCTTCAATAGTGAGAGACAATTCAAAAAAACCAATAATAACGAAATCGGGGGATACAGTTTAGTGCTGCAAACGATTTCTTTATTTAGCACTTGCTAAATAGTGGCGTTTTAACACTACTATTATGAAATAAAATTTATTGAAATTGTATATCCCAATGAACTTAAAATTTCAAAAATTTTCACTTTCAAAAATCATCTCATTTCATCATCATCGCTATTATTTTCGTTGTTACAATTAACTTATCAAGTTTTGTGTGTCTTTTGACCGACTATTTAGTATATGTTTAATAATGAATTTTAGTTTTGTTTATGTTTGACAGAGTAGATAAATGTATTCCTTTATAATATATATTTTATTCCTTTAAAAGCTAAACACGAGAAAGATAGAGCTGCTTTTTCACTTCCTTGGACAAAGAGGGAAAAAACGATTAAACAAATTCCTCAAATTGAAAAGCAAATACACTGAAAAAGCCATTACCGTTTACACTTAATGTTAAATGGAAGGGAAAATTGGTGAATTTTCTGCCTAGGACTTGCTGCTCTGCTTCATTTTTTCTATGCCACTTGAGTCTAGTTTTACATTTTCTTTTTTTCCAGTTTTAATGTCAGTTTTTCCTTTCGAGAAGAATCGTGCTTCTGTTGTTCTTTGTTAAAAATCATTGGGTGGCATTAAACGGTTTTTAATGCCCCTAACTTTAGTTTATAATATCTTACCCAGTTTTCTCTGATTACACATACGTATACGAACAAAATTATCAACCACTGTTAAGTTTCTATTCAACCAATAAAAAATGCTGTTTTATTATAGTTTTTTTTAGAATTTTAAAATTTTACAATACGAACAAGGCAGTCCTCATCATTCGTGAAGGGCTCTCAGCGGTAGGCCTCCAGCTTGCTGATCATAAAACTGAGGAAGTTTTAGTAACCAGTAGCAAAGTGAGGGAGATAATGAGTCTGACCGTCGGGGAGTTTGAAATTTTATCAAAACCGTCTGTTAGATATCTCGGAGTTCAGATTGACTCCAGACTACGTTTTGATGAACACTTGTACCAAGTTAGCACCAGAGCAGCGCAAGTGATTAACAAATTGGCCAGAATTATGCCGAATATCGGTGGACCAAGGGAAAATCGAAGGAAGCTTCTAGGTAATGTAGGCAATTCAATACTTTTGTACGCAGCACCGATCTGCAAGACTGCAAGTGCAGTCTTATGCTCGTAAGGTTGTCAGTGTGTATCGAAGAAGTGCCCTGCGTGTAGCTAGAGCTTTTCGCACTGTGTCCTATGATGCTGTGTGCGTTGTAGCAGATATGCCTCCGATAGATCTTTTGGCTGATGAACGCAGTCGGATTTTTCGAAGAAAACGAGAAGAGCCGAATGCGCACCGGGTAACTTTGGCTAAAGAAGAAAGAAGTCATACCCTTGAAAGATGGCAGAGACGCTGGAATGTCTCATCTTCTGGAAGATGGACACACCGTCTGATACCCGATATATCAAAATGGATATTCCGGAAACATGGAGAGGTAGATTATTATCTCACCCAACTGCTCACAGGGCATGGTTGCTTTAGGGCCTACTTGGCTCGCTTCGGAATAGAAGATCGAAAATCTTGTCCTACTTGTGATCCCGTGGATGAAACAGTGGAACACTCGTTCTTCTGGTGTCCAGATTTTTCTCGAAAAAAGGAAGAGCTAGACATAAAATTCTGAAAGAAATCATCACCGGAAAATATTGTCACTTTTATGATGACTAGCATTGGAGTGCTGCAGCAGACTATGCAGCGCAAATCGGAAGAAGGCTCAGAACACAGGAGCGAGAAAGGAGAGGCCAAGCTGTGGCCAATCCCACATAAGAAATAGGCACATAGCCCTTCTGCCCCCCACGAAGTAATGCTTGACGGCTGTTCCGTGGGACGGTAAAAGGAGAATTGGGAGGTGGTTTTTTTAGTGAGTAGGAATCTATCACTGTTGTGTGACTTTTTCTTAATTGATTACACTTCGTCTTATGAAATAGTTTCCACTATCCAGAAGAAAAAACAAATCAATTATATTTTTTCGAATTTGTCATATTAAATGGTATATTGAGTAAGAATATCTTTTTAAACTACAATTGTCTTATTAAAGTACATTATACGGATCATTCAATCATTCTGTAGAGGAAGAATGATTCATTGTGTAATCAATTACAGATAGATAAGACAGAAAACAATACCTGACAAATATCCAACATATATACCTGTCAATTATCTTGAGACGCTCCTGGGCGCAGTCAATCTCTAAAAAGCGTGTACCCAAAATAGGGGGAAATCTGGCGGTTGAGCGTGATTTTGGAAAAATCACCTCCCTGCACAACCGCTGTCCAAGAAACAGAACTTTCTCCACCAAGCACTGAACCCGAGATTCCTTCATGGAAGTAGTATATAATCGACTTTATAAATGCACTTATAAGTGAATAGTTGGAGAGGCGTACACAAACAGAAATTATGTTGAAAGTAAAAAAAATTATGGACACAATTCTTTTTATGTTATAGACTCTTATTGGTTTATGTTATATATTTTTCTCAAAACATAGTCGTGTAACTGGAGAAAAGGGCGTTAGGCCTCAAAGAAAAAAAGAATTAGTAAGGTGATAACAGGTTTTCTGGAGAGGAAAATGAAATTGTATGTTCCGTTTGGTTTTCTAGAAGCATCTAAGAAGGCAGAGAAGGTTTTTCCATTCCGCCAGAGTAAACCTTGTAAGGAGAAGCTCCTTCCTGAAAAATACTCCTTTGATAAGTCCTCAGTCCAGGAACCGGCCCCTTACACAGGTCCTCGCCAGTGTACACTACATTCAATTGTTTATAGAACCTCTTCTCTTTCTGGATCATTCTTTTACTTGTTTGGATGAATCCGTGATCAACAACGTTATAAATCATTATTAAAAATAAATAAGCATATAAATATTCATAGGGGGGAAATAATCGGGGTGAAGGTCAGAAAAAGAATATCTTAAATAGTGTTGAACTACTTATTTGAAACCACCGTTCGGACCTACTTTGCAGGTCTTCTTCAGAGCTGGATAAACAATATACTAAAAAATTAAAATCTAATAATAATAAGTATTTTTATTTTTAAGAGAAAAGATTTGTCTTGGCCGGGATACGAACCCGGGTCCCCCGCATCTCTAGTGCGGTGCACCAACCAATGAGCTACCAAGGGTTGTATCCAAGCCAGACAAATCCATTCTCTTCACCGATCCTATATCCCCGTGTTCTCGCAATATTTGCGATCTATACACGGGGAAGAATGTTCGTTGAACATGAAACGGGAAAATCACCATCAAAAGACAATAAATAAAAAATAATTATAATGATAATAGTAAGGCTTAGTGAACCCAAAGGCTCGACTCCGACACCATCAATCCGTAGTTACAAACATCTATCCAAGGGCCAATACCGAAACCCAAATCCGTCAGATCTCTCTTAACGAAATCTTCCTATCAGACGCTTCCCAGTCGGTACAGGGTAAATCTCTGTTTCAACTTGCGCCATGAATACTCTGAAGCTGTCCCCACCCGGAGACCCGTAAGAATAATAGTGGATAAGGTAAAATATAGAAATAAAGTTAATTGAGCAACTCAGATACAAAATTAGGTATGATTTGAATTATAAAATAAAATACAGGTATTATTTGAAATATATGTACTGCATCATTGGGATATGAGTACTAATAATAATGAAGAGAAACCATGTAAAATAAATAATATTATTTATTTTTGCCATATGGTATTTCATTATTATTTATTAGATAATACTCAATTATTATCCTCTTTGTTTCAAGTTTATTTACTTGGTTTCTCAACAATAGTGTTAGTATCCATACCCCATTGTTGTAGTTCATATACTTCAAATAATATCTTTATTTTATTTTAGAATTTAAATCATACCTACTTGTGTGTCTGGTTTACTCCGAGAACATATTTATATATCTTACTTTATGTTTTTTAATTCTTTAATTTTTTTTAAATATCATTTTTGTTTGTTATTGTCTTGTATGTCCAACCCTGAAGAAAACCTGCAATGAGGGTCAAAAAGTTTCAAATTTGATTGTTCCAAATAAATAGTTCAACACTATTTAAGAAATTCATTTCTGTTGACCTGTTCATTCATCCCTGTTGACCATTTCCTTCCTCTTATATATATATCTATATATATATATATAAGTTAAGGTCTATCGAAAGGAATACGTAAAAAAAAAGAGAAAGGTTTGAAATGAACACGGCCAACTCTGATTGATAACTCACTTTATTGCTCTCATAATCCTACATATATACCTTTGGTTTATTTACATCTAAGCACTTTAAGGATTAAAGTGAATATTGTTGGTCTTCAGGACTTAACTCCCCCCCTCCAGTTTTCGAAGAATTTCGGAAACTTGGAAACGAAGTAAGCCAAACCCCGGAAGGCCAACAACATCCAGTGTACATTTACGTAGTGCTGAACACAAATACAATGAAAGAAAAAATAATAATAATAATAAAAAAAATGAACTTATAGATCCGAAATCCTCTCTTTCACTTTCGATAGAACTGACACACACAAACAAAACAAAACGAGATGCTTCTAATAAAAAAAAAGGGTTCACACTATATATACACTAACAATAGAAAATAAAAATTCATAAAAAGAATATGTATGCTTCTGGATGACGGCCAGGACACTCCAGGCCGTTACACATGTTCTAACTGCCCGAGAGGAAGTTTAAGTTGTTCGATATGAACATTCTTACGTCGCTTGGGATCCTTAATGTATTCGATCGTTACAATATTATGTTCCCTTATCGTTACCACTCGGAATGGCCCTTCGTAGCGTAGTAATTCTTTCCCCCGGTTGGAACTCCTCTGCCTATAAACGGTAGTACCTATCTTGATCCCACCCATAGCGTCCTTGACCCTGAGGTTCTCTTTTGCTACTCGACTTCGCTTTTCCCGTGCGAGCCTGTCTTTTACTTTCCTCTGTAACTTCTCTAGCGATATCCGATTTGCAACCACTTGATCCTTCAACTCGCCCTTAACGGTTGTAGCTCTAGTGTCCCTTCGTCGTTGTCGCAACCCGAAAATAATCTCAAAGGGAGAAAACCCGGTAACGGAATGGATAGATTCGTTATACGCCGCGATTGCCTTTTCCATTGCCTCATCTGGTTCTAACCCTTTTTCCACCTGATAGATTCGCAGGTGGTCGCTGAGGGTACTATGCAACCTCTCGATGGCTCCTCTACTCTTGGGATGTCCCGGGGTGTTGATTCTCCATACCACCCCTAGCTCCCTCGCTTCGGCCCTTATCTTCGCATTGTCGAACTCCATTCCACCATCGGAGGCGATTCTGTCGGGTACCCCATATACCTTAAACCAGGCCCTAAGGGCCACTAGAACTGCATCCGCCGATTTCTCGTTAATGAGATGGGCCGCAGCCACCTTACTGAAACAGTCTATTAATGTGATCCACTTATAGCCTCTCCAGGAAAACGTATCGATTTGCAGGTCCGCCAAAGGCATTTCTGCAGTGGGCGTTTCCTCCTGTATTCCTTTGGGGGGATGTCTGTCGTATTTAGTGGATAAACAAACGTCGCATGCCCCCACAACTTCCCTGACTGTCTCCTTCATATTCCACCAGTAAGTACCGCCGCTTAAGCGCTTGGATAGTTTCGCTGACTCCCCTATGATTCGTCTTGCCCAGGTGATAAGCCACGGTGATCTCCTTCTGACGGTCACTCTCACGAATTGTCTCTACCATCATCGTATAGCGAACGAAGTTGCGGTCCACTCCCAACCTTTCCAACCGCCATAACCGCTGTATTTTTTCCCACACGGTGGCGTTTCCGACGTATAAATGGGATGTTCTTCCCGGCCTGGAAGCCTCTTTCAGTACTCGACAAATGTTGTCATCACTGACTCCGGGTTGTGACCAGATGGTGATAATGTCACTCCTACCGTACTTTGAGAAGTCCATTTTAAGTAGCCCCGAGGTCCTGGTCTTCCATATGACTTGACGCTTCTTGTCATTAATTATTTCTTCTAATTCCGTCATCTCCGTCGGTCTATCTTCCGCTGAACTTTCCTCGTCCTGGTCTTCCTCTTCTCTGCTGTCCGAACTGCGTACTCCTTCCCCCTCCGGAGTCCATTCTTGTAGGAACTGCCTAATGTCCCGCGATGAGCCCTCTCCCGTTTCTTCCACCGCGTTTACCATTATCGCCCGGGACAGCCAATCGGCTACCACGTTCTCCTTGCCCGGTTTATATTTGATTTCGAGGTTGTACTGCCCCAAAAATTCCTTCCAACGAGTGATGCGAGCAGACGATTCTTTTAACTTTCCCACCCACTGCAGAGGTCTGTGGTCCGTATGTACCGTGAACTTCCTTCCGAATACATACGGCTGAAATGGTCTATTGACCTCACTATTGCTAGAAGTTCGCGCTCTAACGCACTGTACCTTGTCTCGGCTTCCGTAAGGCGCCGGCTAGCGTAAGCAACAGGGCGGTCCCCTTTTTCCCCATCTTGTGACAACACTGCTCCCAGTGCATATTCGCTGGCATCCGTCGTGAGCGTGAAGGGCTTCTCGAAGTCCGGGAAGGCCAGTACTGGTTCCTCCTGAAGCCGTACCATACATTTGCGGATGTTATTCTCCATCTCCGGGGTAACGAAAATTTTTCGTCCTTTCTTCAATAGGTTGTTGAGGGGTACAAGGTATTCCGCCATTTCCGGGACAAAACGCCGGTAATAATTTAGCGAGCCCAATAGACGACGTATACCCTGGACATCTCTCGGCACCGCCATCCTGGAAATTGCGTCCACTTTGCTCTTATCGGGTTTCACCCCCTCCTTCGTAATGGTGTGTCCCAAGAAAGTAATTTCTCCTTTTCCCAGAAGTGATTTTTCGGCAGATAACTTCAAGCCGAACCTCCGGATCCTATTAAACACACTCCTGAGATGCTCGATATGCTGCGTTTCGGTTTTGCTGAACACCAACAGGTCGTCCATGTATACTTGACACACATCTTCATCCACCCCCCGAAGAAACTCATCCATTAATTTTTGAAAAGTTATGGGCGCGTTTTTGAGTCCGAAGGGCATCCTCGTAAACTCATAGTGCCCTTTTTCGAATGTGAATGCGGTCTTGGACTGATCCCTCGGGTGCATCTTGATCTGATGATATCCTGCCTTCAAATCTAGGGTGCTAAACACTGTTGCCCCGCTCAGCCTATCAATGATGTCTTCGAATCTCGGGATGGGATACTTCTCATCTATCGTGTTTTCATTTAACTTCCGGTAGTCTATCACGACTCTGTATTTCTCTTCCCCAGATGCGCTCTTTTTCCTTACCGCCCAAAGTGGACTATTATACGGCGATGTGCTGTCTACTATAATCCCTTGATCTTTAAGATTCTTTATCTCCTCCCTAATGTGCTGCCTCAACGCCTGCGGGTATCGCCTTTCTTTGACATATGTCGCCCGTTCTTCTTTCAATGATATTTCGTGAACGGTTTTCCCCGTTGCGCCTAACCGCTCGCCCTCCTTATGGAAAATATCCCGCCGTATCCGTACCCTCCAATCCTCTGCCTGGTTTACTGCGCCCACACATACTATCGCGTCCTTCGCCCTCACGTAACTTTTGTATCGCTTACCCCCTATCTTGACTGACCATCTCCCATCCTTATTTTTCACTCGAGTCCCTAACTGATTCAGAATATCGCATCCGATTATCCCTTCATAACCACGTAACATATTTTCCACCACGTGTACCCTTAGTTTGGTCCCTGCTTTAAACCACGTCCCCAATTCCATCATCACTTCCCCCTCTACTCTACAAGGGCCACCCAGAGTGGTTAATTTGCATGTACATACCTGTACCTGGGGTGTCCTTTTTCCCGCCGCCAGCTTCTCCACCGCCTTCCTACTCAGGATTGTGCCGGAACTCCCTGTATCTACAAGGCACCTGACTCCTCGCTCCACCTGTATAATAGGCAAACCGCCACATACTCCTCTCACGCTGCAGTTCACTATCATGCGGTCGCCTCTCTGCTGACACTCGCCTCAGTCTTCCGCGCGCTGCTTCCTCTCTGATGTTACACGCAGTCTTCCGCTCCTGCGACTACTTCTGTCTCCTTCGCCTCCACTGCTCGCTGGTCCTTCCTCTTCCGTCTCCGATGTCTCCGTCGACGCTGGTGTCGACTTACGTCTTCGCCAAACTCTCTGGGCGTTCACTTCCATGGGTTCCACCCTCTGCGTCTCCCTGCGAGAGTAGATATTGGGGCACTGCCTGACCATGTGTCCCTCTGTTCCGCACTCAAAGCACCGCGTGCGAGGGCACTGAGCCATTAGGTGTCCTGTTTTTCCGCATTCGTGGCATTTTCTCTCCTCTCTTCGTCCATTTTTCTTCTCCGTCCCTGGTCGTCTATCTCGTGCAGCCGACCTCTCCTTCTTATAACCTTCGGGGTCTCTTCTTCTGCCCATGTCCAATCTTGGACGGTTTCGGCTAATCTCAGGTCGGCGGTAAGTGACCTTACTCCAGCCCGTCTCTGCGACATCACCGAATCTTGATTCTTCCTCCCTTGCGCTCAAGTCTACCATCTCCTGGGCGCACTCCAAGAATGTTTGTCTCCCAGTATCCCTGGCTAACTGGACTTTCAGTATTCTGGATAGAAAATCTATGCGAGCCTCCACTTGATCAGTTTCCATCATTTCGCGTAGTTTCTCCGTAATTTTATTATACCGCGCCAACAATACCGCTGCATATTGCCCGTGTGACTGTCCTTGTTTACGGTACTCCCTGAACATCTGGAGCATGTCTTCTTCTGGGGCCCATCGTCCACCCCCAAATGCCTTTTTCAGCCTCTCCTTGACCGTATGCCATGGCGTCTCTTCGTCTGCCTGAATCAAGTTGAGGATGTTTCTTCTAACTCGGCATACTAAGGCTGCCCTTAGCCTGGTGGCGTCCAATTCATCGATATCCTTTGCCTCGACGTGGACCTGGATATAATACATAATCCTGTCCCCACCTTTGAGGAAGTGGTTTAACTCACCAACTTCTCCGTCGAACCTTTCTAGTTCGCTGATCTCCCTCCTAAGATCGCGTGCGTTATTTTTTCTTAACTTCATCCGCTCTATTAGATTTGCCTCTCTTGCCGCTAAGTCTGCACGAGCCATCGCTAACGTAGTAGTCGCCAGCATGGGGAAATCAGGATTTATCGGTTCCTGTGTTTCTATAGGTGGTTGGGTTACTGGTTGTTGTTGAGACTCCACTGTGAGCATTGCCGGTCTCAAAATGTCGCTTAGTCCGGGTTCGGGCATTTTTCTCACTTGATACGCACAATTAAATAGGAAGAAAAAGAAAAATTAATTTACCGCGATTTTTCTTTTTCGCACTGTCCCGCCGGTTTCGGCACCAGTTAAGGTCTATCGAAAGGAATACGTAAAAAAAAAGAGAAAGGTTTGAAATGAACACGGCCAACTCTGATTGATAACTCACTTTATTGCTCTCATAATCCTACATATATAACTTTGGTTTATTTACATCTAAGCACTTTAAGGATTAAAGTGAATATTGTTGGTCTTCAGGACTTAACTTATATATATAATGTCAACTAATATTATTCAAGAAAAATATAAATATTTTTTATATATCATCATTGCTTTTAAGTGTAAGCACAGAGAAGGTTAGGATCGCTGATGGTAACAGTAGAATTGTTTTTCTAGGAGGAAGAAAATGGTCCGGGTAGAGGTAAACAAATTATTTTTTAAAGGAAGAACTGTTTATTTGGAAGCCGACGTTTCGATCCATATTCCAGGTCTTCTTCAGGGCTATAATAACAGGATCAGACTTGGCACTAGACTTAGGAATTAAGTTTTTAGTAAATTACTTATTACATAGTTTTTGAATTGGATTGAAGGAAATATCATCTGTCAGAACTAAACCTTTGTCGTACTCAAAACAATATACTCAAATCATAAAAGGAAATACTGGAAGCTGTAAATTTTAACTACATCTGCTTGAAATACATGTAGACATTTTAGTGTTTAAGTCCCTGAGAAGCATTTGTTTCTTTGAGTAAATTATTATTAAAGATGAGATGCTGTACTTTTTTTAACGTAAGATCCTCAGTAAGATTATGAAGTAATACAGGATTCCTCAGGCGCACCAACCAAGACATCCGAGACCTGTATCGAGAGCTTGATTTCGCTAAAGTAATTAGGGTTAGGAATTGCGCTGGACAGGTCACGTTGCAAGAACGGGTGTGAATGACATCCCGAGGGAACAAGTAGAAGAAAGTCCGGACCGAACCAGGAGGGTTGGAAGGCTAAACTCTGTTGGCTGGATGATGTGGCTGAAGTTGCCAGCATCAAATGACAATAAATAAATATAGAAATCAATTGTATTTCTACAATTTATTCATTAATTATTTGAAAATAAATTAAGTTGCTGTAGTTGTGAAGTTACAAATCAAAATTTTACTATATGCAAAATACCCATTATTTATCTAGAAGGGAAGATCATAATGGTCCACCCACGAGAGTGACTACAATTCCGGTTATAATGTTTCGGATTGGTCGACAAAAAAGAGTTCCTCGTGCTATCTATCGAATACAAAGTTCGTTAACTTTTTTTTTTTATAATTTATTTAATGAAATTTACAACTATATTAAAATAACACAAAAAGTAAATATACTGATTGGTGCATATTGACATGAAAGACAAGTAGAGAAATTACCAAGTGGCAGTACTCAAATAATAAGTTCAACTTAGAAGGCAGCAACAAGTGGAACATTAAGGTCATTATGGATTACTTCGTTCGTTACAAAGTAAGGAGCATTGAGGATTTTACGGAGAATTTTGGATTGTAAGGAATGAATACGAGAGGAATTCGAAGGTTTAGTGGAGCCCCAAAGCTTTATATCGTAAGTCCAGATGGGTCTAATGATTGTCATGTATATGAGTCTCTTGTAATTAATTGGGAGCTTAGAGCGTTTATCTAGTAAATGTTGAAGTAGCCTGAAACGGCGAGCTCGCTCAGTCTAGTATGAGGATTCCAAGTTAAGCGTATGTCAAGCTGTAGTCCTAATTACCGGATCTGTTCTACAGGACTTAGAGGGATGTTATTAAACGATACAGGGGGGCAGGAAGTCGCTGGTTTACGACGGAGGGTAAAGGTGATTTGATGAGATATGTGGGAATTTATTTTAATCCTCCAGTTTCGACACCAATTTTCAAGGTAAGTGATGTGGGATTGAAGAGTACGGGATGCTAAATCGGTGGGTTTTTTTAATGGCAACTTCGGTAAGTTCTTGGAAAATAGAAAGCCAGAAAAGCAGGATACATCGAAGTCACGTTTTAAGTAAACCCGATTATGGCATTATAGTTTACAATTCCGCAAATGGCAGGACGATAAACAGTTTAAGGTATAACAAACTGTAGCTTGCTTTCTCTAATCGCCAAATAAGCATAAAAGCAGAAGCAGTGATACTTTCTTTGGACTTAAGATAAAAGACTATACTGTTGTCTATACTTTTATACCCTATTAAATGCAGTTTTGTACGAGTTAACATATTTATGTGATAACTGTGGAAGTTCCTAAAGAACACAAATTCAAATCTACAATGTTTTTCCCAATACCCCCATAGTATTAACAGAATATTAAAGCATTATTTCCTAATAAAACTTGTTTTTAGTTCTTTTTTTTTAAACTATTATTTATTTTTGCCTTTTTAGTCTTTAACGATTTAAAGACATCCCAAACGACTCAATATTCCATGAATTGACTATATACATTTTGTGATTCTTTTAGGTGTTTTTGAACGATCAAAAGTCAAAACGTGTATTTAGTTTTTCATACAATAATTGTCTCATTTGTTGCAAAATATAAGAAACTCTCCAGTTGATCCTGTGAGTAGTCGTAATCTTTTCTAAAAGGTTAATCCTTGTATGCAATAGTACAACCCTTAGTACTTGACCCAAAGGACTTCCTTGTCTTCGGTAATGAATACCTGCTAATTCTGAATATCCTGGTCAGGACCAATTTATTAAATCATTGTAATGTCAGTGGTCATTGAGAATTGTGTAGTTTCTAATAAATTCGATGTTGTTAAATGGTCGAAATTCGAGTTCACAGATTCCTTTATTTACATACGTAGAATAGGCTGAGCTAATAAAAGTACGCTCGGTGCTTGTTAATCCGTGTATTGTCTACTAGAAAAAAGCAAAGAGTACGGTCGGAAGGGATGCAGGGCGCACGCTAAAGGTTACACACGTCACATAAGGTTACAACGGCAGCAGATGAATGAACTATAGGGCAAAGATGGGCGACAATGGTCCGGAAGTGCTTTGATGAATAAGTTTTGGTTCAACAACATCATGGCGTTTGTAGTGGAACCAAATCATATGTTCCCGATGTATGTCTACTATTCTTAGGTAATAGTATTAGTACACCAGAGATTATTTGTAAATTCTCTGTATTTTGTTTAATTCGTGATTCTAACTTCAGGACCGAATTCAAGAACAAATTAGGATTCTTTTACCCAGTATTGGAATTGGCCGCATCAAGGTGTCATCTCCACTCTTCTTCTTGTTCTACGGTCCTCCAAACTCAGGATCTTACAATGCTAGATCTTACAACTCGCCTGCTCACCATAGTTCTCGCCGCTGATGTTTTCTTTTTCTATAAATTCACCCAAAAAGAAATTTGTTCTGTGTAGTATCGTCCTCTGTTCCTGGCTACCATCTTAGCCAAGATATTCAGGAATGAATCCAGTATGAATTATTCATTTTCTCCCGAGTAAAATGATTTGGAAAAGAGGCAGGGGATGTATAATTATTTTTTCATTATCTTAGAAATATTCCAGCTTATCTAATTTTCATTGCAAGTTATGTTTATAATTTTAAGGTGACGACTTACGTTTGTTGCCCAATGCTGTTAACATACCTCTACCCGACGTCAACTGATAATGGACAACTCTTGAATCTTGATCAACTTCTAATATGTTATACAGTCCATTAGGTTTGTTGGACTGGGATATTATAATAACTTTGGCCTATTCCTTCTTTATGTTAAAATCAACATCTCTCCGAATGAAGATTTTCCTCCTGAACCACCTTTTCTCTCGTTGCTAATTTCACCCGTTTCAGATCGAAACAAGATGATTTGCTGGTCACATACTTTGCTTGACTTGCATTCTGGCATTGAAATTAAATTGATTTGAATAGCACTTAATTCTCACCGTTATATCACCATTTACAAGAAAAAACTAATTATATATATTATTATGACTCAGCTTTATGGGAGAACTTCGGCAAATGCAGTAGTGGATGTATTTATTACGTAGTTGACTAAACTATAGCTCTTTTGTCCACTAAACCTTTCAATAACAACAACAGCAAACACAACAGACTGTTTCAGGTTCCGACAAACTCCAATTTAACAGTATACAACAATAATTCGGTCCTTACTAGAGCTCGGAGCCATTAAAAATCCCTCCCTTTTGTCCGCGAAGAGGAGGGAGATGAGGAAGGAGGAGGGAGGTTAAGCAAATGACGAGACAAAGGGAGCTATAACAGCCTTCGATTTCTTCCTCAAAGCACTTCCGGACCATTGTCGGCCATCTTTGCTCTATAGTTCGTTCATCTGCTCCCGCTGTAACCTTATGTGACGTGTGTAACCTTTAGCGTGCTCACTGCATCCCCTCCGACCGTACTCTTGGTTTTTTTTGGAGTACGCACACAATAAATGGCTTAGCAAGCACTGAATGAAACTTAAAAGACCAATTCTTTTATTTAGTTTGGTAAAACCTAATGTTAATAATCAGAGAGCGTTTTCAACACGTTTTTATCAGCTATTCAACACGTAATATCTATAGTGTTTGACTCTTTATACTGACCAAGATCTTCAGGATTAGAGAGTTTTAATATGAGATCACACGTATGTACGAGGTGTGTACTTAGACATACATGACTCAATCATTGAGCAATGCATATGTTATTGGCTGAATAAAATGGGGATTTTTATATATTTTGCATTAAAAAAAACTAAAATACACGCACAACTAAAAATTATAAAATAAGAATAGAGTTATGAACAATAATTCATTTTAGCGTAAAAAATTGTGGGGTTAGTTGATGTTAAATGTTGTAATTATTTTATTGGCTGAATTTGGTAAAAGAGACATTATGAAATTATCTTAAAAAGCGATATTTTTGTTCATATTTTGTACTATAGTTTTAGTACTATTATGGTTGTGTAAAAGAAATCTTTCATTTTGAAACCATTTTAAAAGCGTCAAATAATATAAAATGTATGTTGTAGTTACTCATAAAAATATTAATGTCTAAAGTAATCTGGAAATTAATATGGATGATAAAAATAAATATATATATTTTGTATATGGTCTATACAGGTTTGTCTATATTAATATATTACATTATTATATTATGACAAAAATAATTATATTTTTGGCTCAGACATTTTAAGAGAGTTTTGAATATTGAGGCTATATTTTGAAGAAGAAAAAATACATCAAAGGAACAACGTTGCTCTTACGCAGTAATATAAGACCCTGCATGAGTTGTGATCCACACCCATGAGTGAAACAAAACAATTCATGAAAATCTAATAATGTTGAAACGTTAAAAAATTTAGGACAAAATATAATATGCTGCTACTCACTTCTTTTTTATGAATTAAAAATGCGAAGAAAAAATTAGTTAAAAATGAAATCATAGTTATCTCGCTTATATTACTATTTTTTCTCTTAAATGCGGCTAGGTATAAAATTTTCTGCATCAGAAACATAAAAAAAAACTATAGAGATAAAATAGTGTGAATTGGAGGACTAAAAGTTATTGTTATTAATGTCTTAGTCCTTATAAATAAATTGTCCTTAATAAAATTCAAGCTAATCACAAAACAATGCTATAAAACGGAATCTAGCCATGTCTAATTTTGGCATCATGAAGCTTTTAATTTCTTCTTCTTCTTTTCCTTCCTCCTGGTACCTTTCAGTGTGGGGAGAATCTTCTAGCCTTCCATTCCATCCATTTCTCTCAATATTGTGTCAGTTGTCTCATTTGAGCAAGATTTTACCCCTTTTTTTCTCCCAACTTGCGAATATATTCATTATAGTCAATCCTGGGTCTTCCTCGAGGTCTCGGGCCAGTAGGTCTGGCCTCCATTATCTTCCGTGGGTCTCGGTCCTGACTCATCCTACATTTTGTCGCTTGTGCAAGGTATCCATTAATGCAGGGATCTCTAGTTCTTCTCTAATTATTTCATTGCTTACACAGTCTCTTCTAGTTTTACCTGCTTCTCTGCGTAGGTATTTCATTTCTACCGCAGTGATTCGGCTGATGTTCTTATCACTAGCAACCCAACTCTCACTTCCATACATCAGGGTGGGAAGAATTATCGCTTTAAAAATATAGAGTTTGACTTCCTTCCTTACTTCACGTGTTACAAATCTGGTAATAGACCGACATTTGCTTTCCTTATTCGGGTTGAAATTTCATGGTCTATCTTTCCCGTCTTGCTAATAACTGTCCCTAAGTAGGTATGATCGTTAGCATTTTCCGATACTTCTCCTTCACAATAATATCTCTCATTTCTTGCCTCCTCCCGGGAAACAATGATTATTTTGCTCTTGGAAGTATTTATCTTCATGCCTTTCCGCAAAAGCTCTTCCTGCCATTCAGTTATCGCTTGTTGCAGTTTCTCTTTTGTATCAGTAAGTAGCATTTTGTGAGAATTGTCCTGAGTTTGCACTTTGAGAGTTGTCCAGGTTGTCCTTCTTTTACAAATATTATGGATCTCATCCATCAGAATTACGAAGAAGAGGGGGCTCAAGAAATCTCTCTGTTTTACTCCTTGTTCCATTCGGAATGGTTTAGATGCCCTTATTATGCCTTTATACGTTGACTTTATAGCCTCTATTAGATTTTCGGGAACATGCTTCAGTTGAAGAGATTCCCATAAATGTTTCCTAGGAACAGAATCAAAAGCTGCTTGTAGTTCTAAGAATGCAAGATACATATTCCTATCTCTCTCCTAAGAGGGGGAAGTCTTATGAATAGGAATAATAACATTTATTTCCCAATCCTTTGGTACCCTCTTGTGGTCCCATACCTTCTGAAATAGGATCTGAAGAACTTTCACCATATTTAATAATTTCTGGTGAGATATGGTCATATCCTCCAGCTTTGCCAGCCGTAATCTTTTCCATGGCTCTTTCCACTTCCTCTTCCAAGATAGTATCATTTTCATTTTCCTGCATTTCCTCAGTCACCAACTGAATGGTCTCTGGCAGGTTTTCAGAGAAAATCGTCTCAAAATGCCTTTTCCATCTGTCAAGGATCTCTTCTGACTTATAAGTATTTCACCGTTCCCATTCATGATATTTGTTATTTCCTTGACTTTTTTGTTTCTCAGGGCTTTGGTTGTCCTCCAAAATATTCTATTATTACCATAATAGTCCTTGTTTAGAGATTTCCCAAATTCCTCCCAAGCCTTTTTCTTAGCTTTACGAACAATAATCTTAGCCTCGTTTCTTTTAAGTCTATATTGTTCTAAGTTTTGAGTCGTGCCAGCCGCTTGATATGTTTTCCAGGCCTCTTTCTTACTTTTCACAGCTGCTTTAACTTCCTGGTTCCACCATTTAGAGCGGTTTCCTTTATTATTATTTTCTTCAATCCACAAACACTACTTGCAGTTGTTAGGACTATTTCTTTCAGCTTTTTCCATAATCCATCAAGTCCCATTTCCAAATCACTGCTTCTTAATCTTTCTTCAAGGAGTTGAGTGTACTCTTCGCCCTTCGCCCCATTTTCTAATGATTTTATATCAACTCTATCATAGGGTTGCCGTGTTGTTTGCGCTTTCTTAAAATACATGTGTCAGCTACTAACAACAGATGATCTGTGGTGATTTCGGCGCCTCTGATTACTTTTTTATCATTTTTCTGATATAAATCGCCTATCTATTGCAACTAGATCGCCTGTCTATATTTGTCTATTGCAACGTATAAATCGCCTGATGTTTCTATCATACAAGATATAATCAACGACACTATTTCTTTCACCTGAAGAAAAGGTAATTTTGTGTACTTTTTTATGTGGATAAAAGGAATTGCCAATCAATAGATGGTTATCTATACAGAAGTCTATTAATCGCTGGCCATTATTATTTTGCATTCTTTCTCCTCTATGTAGGCCAATAACTCCATGTGTACTACTGTAATCGCACCCAGTTCTGGCATTGAAGTCCCCTATAAGGACTATGTTTTTCCTTCTATCGCGGCATTGGTTTATTGTTCTCTCCAAATCCGTATAGAACATTTCTTTATCTAACACGGATACATCCTCTGTTGGTGGGTTTGCTTTTATTAGTGATGATTTCCCAACTGATAATTGCATTTCGGCCACAATTATTCTGGAAGAGGTAGGTTTCCAGTCTTCTATTTGACTATACATTTCGTTCTTCATAATAAAACCAACTCCTTCTTTTGCAAAGCACCTTTAGGAACCCCGGTTTAAATTAGAACATCGTCATGATCCAATTTCATCTCTCCACTGCTCATCTTCTTCACCTCGCTATTTCCCAGGATATCAATCTTGTATCTGAGCATTTCCTTAAAGAGCCCGACTTCTTTTCCATTTAGCGTCTTTATATTCCATGTTGTCATACGTAATTCCTTGATCGCACCATGTCGTTTCCGTTTAGGTTTCCATTTCTTCTCATAATCATTTACGGGTGATTGGCCCAGCAAAAGAGATCCCGTTATCTCGGGATAACTGGCACTCTGTTCCCCTGAAGGAAGGGTTGGAGTAAGGATAAGGAGGAGAGGGAATAAAGTTTTGGTAGAGAGGATTTGGGAACTGGTCATGTTTCCCCTGGGATATATGACGATGGGGATAGCAAGAGCTCGCGTGGGCAGGGTCGCTAGGTCTCTGAAGTAGATCCTTTCCTCACTGGGTCCATGAAGAAGTACCTACCCGCTACCCTAAAGCTTTGAATTTCACTTTTCTATATTTATAAATTTGATCCTAAATAATAAATAATAGTTTGGGTAAACTATAAGATCTATTTTACTTTACCTCAACTGGCTAGCTCGATAATTTGTAACATTCCTTGTTTGTTAGCTTCTTCACTATCGAAGAAAACTAGGAGTGATAACCGATCTGGGAGGAGAAAATATTATAAATGTACTAAAGCGTCCTTTTTATAAATAGGTGGATATATAAAATGCCATAACTACATCTAAAACTTTATTTATACTCTCGTTATATATCATACACGTAAAATACCTGTACCACTACAACCGCTGAACGGGTCTGAAGTTCAGTACACGGTAGAGACTGTACTGTTTCATTGACAACGGTTGTGCAGGGAGGTGATTTGTCCTAGATCACATTCAACCGCCAGAGTTCCGCCTTATTTTGGGTATCCACTTGATAGAGGCTGGGTGAATCCCAGGATGGTCCTTGATCCCATATGATTCATCTCCGGCCGCTAGCAGATTAAATAAAAGCCTTGCCATCAGTGGAATTTGAAGCAGAATTATCGGAAGGGCAACGCAGTGCTTTACCATAGATCCACTCCGCTGCCGTATAGTTTGTTATTAGTATAGTATAATTATAGGTCAGCTTATAGCCGAACACATTTATCAAAAGGGTTATTTATATCTGAGCGATAGATGAACGGATATCTGAAATATTCTTGCCAAAAACTCATAGGACGGGAATTAGAATTTCAGATCGGCAAGCTTAATTTTCCAACCCTTTTTTTCACTCCCCTCTCGAGAAGTATATTTTAATTATTATGGCATTATTTTAGGAAATAAAATTCAAAATATACATCATTTCATAAAATTAACTCATTTTATTGGTGGAGTCGAGATCAAAGTGAAAAAAAAAATACAAAATCATTGACAAATATTTTTTACTTTATGACTTTCATCTAACGCTTATTACAATGAATTATGGTTTGTACATGTATTATATTTATTTCATAGTCTTTTTCATAAAAATTAAAATCCCCCAGCTGTAGTTTTGTAGTTTTTAATATATCTTTATTGTTTTCATTTCGACACATATGTTACTACGGGTACTCGGGTGTTGCTTCAGAGGGACTCCTAAATTTTTCCCATCTAGGTATAACTAGGATAGAGATATTTAATGAGCACCAGACTCAGCACAGGCTTAGGGCCGCCTTTTTTCCTCCCCTCAAACGGACGGCATAATCAAGAGCTTTTCACTCCTTTAAAATATCTTAAGGCAACCCCCGGGCTGAGAACCCGCAACCTTAGGTATAGGAAGCTGTTATGCTAACAGGTGACTGGTGAATTTTAGTTATTATTACAATTCCAAACTTTAAAATAAGTCAAAAGTATATACATCAATAAAAGCCCAACATTTTTTTTCTAATGAATGTATGTTTAAGTAATAATTCATAACATAATTGATTTGGAATCTCCATCGCTGAGTGTCTTTCAGTTGTCGGTACATCTTATCATAAATAATCCGGTAACTTAATGCAAATCTGGCGAATATTAGTTCGATCTTTATACGATCCTCAATGTAGTATCCTTGGCCCAATCTTTTATACAGTTTATACAGCTGACATCCCAACTCATCCTAATACTATCCTTACCACGTATGCTGATGATACATGTGTATTATCAGTCAACACCAACCCAGTTATTGCATCCCAAAGCCTCCAATCCCATATCACTGATCTTGAAGAAAGGTGTCAAAACTGGAGAATTAAAATGAATTCTCAAAAATCGCATCAAATCCCTTTTACCTTACGTTGTAAACCAATGACTTCCTGCCCTTCAGTATCCTTTAATAATACCCCACTGGTGCCTGTAGATCAGAGATGATACTCAGGGCTGCATCTCGACAAACGATTAACCTGGAATCCTCATACAACACTGAAAAGACAAGAAACCGCTCGACGTTTCAGGCTTCTTCATCACTTACTAGACAAACGCTCTAAGCTCCCAACTAATTACAAAAGACTCTTCTATATGACCATCATACGACCTATTTGGACCTCCGGAATAGAGCTTTGGGGGTCAACTAAGCCATCAAATTCCTCTCGTATCCAATCCCTACAATCCAAAATCAACGCTCCTTATTTTGGTAAGAATAAAGTCATCCATAACGACCTTAATGTCCCATTTGTTGCTGATTTGGCCCGAACCCGGTATCTATCCTTTCATAACAAACTGCGTTCCCACTCAAACCCTCTAGTTTCAAACCTAGCTTCCTCTTCAATTCCCGATAATCATCCGAGACGTCTGAAAAGAAGATGGCCACGTAACCTTCTTATTTGAACTGGTGATTCGAATACTACCAGTGGGTAGTTTCTCTACTTGCCATTTACTCATGTCATTATGTATCACATAGCCTATTTACTTGATGTATTATTGTAATATAGTTGTAAATATCAATAAATAAATTTTTTTTTTAAATGTTTATACGAAAAGGTTGTTCATAATATTTTTTTCTCCCAATCTCTCGTTAACAGCTGCACGCATTTTAACAGCTACATGACATGAGAACGCTCACTTAAGTTAATTTACAGCAATTATAAGGAAAAATAAATGCATGTGGCGTGCATGCTGGCCGAGCATACATTAAACACTGGGTTGCAACGTACACAAGTCTCGCCCATCAACTGAGAATAATTTCATTTTTACACGCCACCGTGCAATTAAACAGTCATAAATTTAAGAGTTTCCCATTTTTCTGATGATTGATTGGCAAAGTCTAACCAAGTAATTTTAGATAATGTAAAATCATTAAAATGAAAAGATTGTTAATCTTAAAACACAAAAAAAAATGTACGCAAAAGGAAAATTGGAAAATTTTACCTAATAGATAACTACAAATGCACGATGACAAAGAAAAAATATTAATCTTAAGCATTCAATCGATTGGGATTAGCTTAGTGTGAAGAATACAGAATTGATATGCTTAAGTATTCAAATCCGAGTGTGGTTGATAAATGATTTTATCGGTTAACAGCTGAGTATTGAGCCTTTGGGAACTATAGACATTAGACATTTGATTTGTCAAAAGCCATCCATGAACCGTGTGTTTCTCTTAATCAAGAGAAAAATCTGGTGTTTGAGTGTGATCCCGGGCAAATAGCTTCCCTCCTCTGCCGTTTTCGAGATACAGGACAGTTTCTACTATGCACAGAACCTAAGACCTTTTATGGAAGAATTAATGTTTAAATAAAGGTAATAATAACGCAAATTCGACTATAATCTTATCAATTCTGAACCGAAGTGAAATATGTGTCTCCGGAATCGACATTTATTTCATTTAAAAAAACATATTGTTTACAAGAATTATTGTTACTTAGATATAGATAGATATAGATATAAAATGCTCTTTATTATTAAATTATTTACAGTGATTTCTTTTTAATTTTAATTACAACATTAGCAACCACAGCATGGTAATTTATACCGTCTGCCGGGAGTTTGATTGAACTACTAAATAACAACAAAACAAAAAATAAATTAAATTTCTTTTTGACATTAATAATTAAATTCTGAAATTAAAAATTTTCTATAACGACCTGCATTACTTACAAAATTATATAAATCTATTAAATTCTCTCCATTCAGATTATCTATTAATTTTTGTTTTGAGATCAGCTCTTGTTTTAAGAATTTTTTTCTATACAATTTTAAGACGGGACACACTGCCAGGAGGTGAAAACTGTTTTCGATTTCATTCAGATTGCACAGTGAGCATAGCTGTATATTTTGCGAATCAATTTCAAATAGTTTGTAATTTAGATTCAGAAGTTCCCCTCTGCATTTTTCTTCAAGTTTGGAATGAATGGTTATAAATACACAAAGGCGTTTCCATTAAATTAGACTCTCTAAATAATATTGGCGTTGGTTTAGGTATTACATATCTAGGTATTATATCCACAGCCTTTGTGAATAAGTGCTTAAGGCGAATTTTGCCCAGAGTGAGTTCATTCATTCATCAGGGAAGTGGAATCGTGTCATTCTCGTAGTTTTTGCCACTAGATGGAATTGTAATAAAAGCAATAACACCTTTTTAAGCCAATGGCTGACTAAGCTCCTAATTCACTACGAAATGTACACGATTCCGCTTCCCTGAGTACAAGAAACTCATTTTGGAGAAAATTCGACTTAACCACATATTCACCGGGACTGCAGATATATTAGGTATCATATGTAGATTTGGATAATCGTTTTGTTAGTAATAAATTCCAACAATTGAATAAAATAAAAAAATATAATGTTTTTAAAGTTCTCTTTTAATTATTCCCTTCCACGATCGATTTTTATCAGTTATATCAAGCCACTCATTCCCGGTCACTTAACAAAAGAAATTCTTAATTGGCGTACGGAATCCAATTTAATTTAGAGCTTAGGGCCTTTAATCTTTGTTTCTGTCGTGTTTACAAAAGAAGCCGAGCCAAAACAAACGTAGATGGCCTCCTTTGACCGCAATCTACCCTTCCCCCATCGCCCCACCCCCGGAGGATTTCAATAATAAAGGACAGAGAAGAGCGGCTAGAGACAATAGGCCCTAGGCAGGGCTGGGCGTGCCTCCGGACCTCCGCGACCGCCCTTTATTACTGGACTACCGCCAGCGGATCTTGCTTAATCGAAAACAAAACTCGCTCAGCTGGATCCCATCCAATTCTTTTATCGCTTAGTCAACAATTATTGTTATTTACATACTCATAAACTTCTCATAAATCCTTACGCCTTTTCTCTTCTCGGTCATTTGCCAATTATGATGATAGGAGGTTTTTGAATTCTGGAGATTATACTGTGTTTTCATCTACCATATAAATCTCAACTAATCATTTTGTCACCATCTAATCTTGTCCGAGTATCCCAAGGCCCTAGAAATTGCTAACAGGATATTCAAGTATGCTCTCCTTGCCCATCCAAAAGAGCTCTTGGTATATACACAATCAAAGGATCGTAAGGTACTGTTAGGTATACTATTCAGAACGTTAGGAATATCTAAGTAAATAGGTTAAGGGCCAATGAGCAAGGTAGCTTAAGTGTCCCTTAGAATCTGTACCTGTAGATAAAGGATACCTTAAGATACAGGAACGTGGCAGGTACAGTAGGAACAGCATACATTCAAGATGTATAGTGTCACATATAACGAAAGGGCCCTCTTTTCGTTATATACATAATACGTAACAATGATCAGCACGTAATAAATATAACGCTATTCAATTAGATGGTCTTTATTTACTACACAATTCCCAGTCATTCAACCCTTGGAGAAGAGAGGGATGTTTTTCTTATTCATTAATGATATAGAATTACTGTATCTGAAGTGTAATGATCTCAGGGTGGCATCCCATTTTATTATTGGAATTTTATTCAGATCAAAAGATCTTAAGTTTCCCTTAGATCATTGTTTGGACACCGATTCAATATGGCAGTATGTAGCTTTGTACATGAAATTGACTTTTTCACATTTTTCCGACATTCTGCCGCCATAATAATAATGTAATGTATCTTATTTGTTATTAATTTTTAAATATTTTTATTTGAAAAGAAAAGATATGTCCAGAACCGGGACTCGAACCCGGGTCGTCCAGATCGCTAGTCTGGAACTCTACCGTTTGAGCTATCCTGCCCAATCAAGCACACTTCACGGTCGTGGTCATATCCATCCATCATATCCATCCAAATTAAAAGTAATGTTCAAAGAACATTGTTCCCCTCGTATACATAACAAAAATGCGAGAACGCGGGGACTTGGGGTCAGTGAAAAGAAAGGATTTTTCTTTTCTTTTCAAATAAAATATTTAAAAATTAATAATAGTGATTTTAGTACGGCTCTGAACCTGAAGTTTCGGGAGCAAATTAGCATTAATAGAAGCATATTACTAGACTAAACAACCAAAATATGAGAACAAGTCGTCACAAGCTGATGATCAGGACCTGTACTAAGAATTTCCGTAAAATAAATTCCTATAAAATTTAATACAAGACCATACTTCAAAACTTCTAAAAATAAATTTAGTAGAACCTCATTATTTTTTTTTTAAATTATGAATATTGAATTACCCGTACCTATATGTTAAAAAACTAAATCATATAAAACAATAGATTTTTTTTTTTATAGAATGAGAAAAATAATAACGATTTACGAATATTTGAATAAAACATGAAGGTCGTTCTTAATGAAACACCTGTTGACAGAAAATGCTTTGTATTTGAACATTTATCTGTGTTGAAGAGTTCTTCGAAAAGTTATAAAAACAAAGAGCGGTAGTGAACAATTGGATGGTTTTGTTTTCGCTTTGTATTTCCATCCTGTTTGGCACTGCTATTGGAATTGCTTCTTTTCCTTTTAGGAAACACGTGTATCTAAAAAAAAAACTACAAATAGTTTTTTATTTTAATTAGTCTTCAGTCTGTACATGTGCCCCCAGCTACTTATGTGAAAAAAGTCTGTATTAGACTATTAATTCAAAGGGCTCTTTGACCTTTTGGCACTGCTAATATAATTTATTTATTAAAGAAATATGCACTCAGTGTATTACTTGTTAGTAGATGTACTCAGATATTATTCTAGAAATCGAAGTTTAGTTTAGTAATTCATTTATAACTTGTTAGTATTAGAATTTGTGAACCTTGGGGGAAAGAGAATTTCCCTCAAACGAATCATTATTTAAGTATAAATATCGAACCAATCACCTAATTCCGTTGAGATGTTAAGCTGGACCTGAATGGACTTATGGCCAGATATCCCCAAAACTGTCATATTTACACAACAAGCTGGGAGATATAACTTTTCACTCAAGTTTGTTTCAGGATCTGTGCAGGAATATGGAAATCCAGGGTTTCTCCAATGGCTGGCTACTCTCTCTATGTTCCAATATTGTTATTCACTGCTTCACTTTCCATTCAGATACTTAACGTTCCGATAAATTTTTGCACAAACCTAATCATGAATATTCCAATTCACTATCGAAAAAGGTAAGGTTTATGATCAAAATATTCGCCTTGAAAATTTTGCTTCGAAAACAATCACTAGTAATTCTAGTAATCAAATGAAGTACCTACCTCTAATAAGTTAAAGTAGTGCCCTATGTTTATCGCCCTCACATATGGGTTTTAAGGCTGTCAATGTGAATATATTCGTAGAACGTGATATCAAAGAAGTATTGGCTGTTTCTTTATTCCGTTACTTTAGCAAACCTTTCTTTTTAAATTAGTAGTTAACCGTTTCAGGCTACTTCAACACTTACTAGACAAAGCTCTAAGCTCCCAATTAATTTCATAAGACTCATTACATGACTATTATGAGATATATCTATATGAGCAGAGATTCGGGGCTCCATCGCCATTGAATCCTTACAACTCATAATCCTCAATGGTCCTTACTTTGTTAAGAATAAAGTCGTGCAAAATGCCCTTTATGTCCCATTTGTTGCTGATTTGGGTTTGAACCGATATCAATCTTTTCATGACAAATTTTATTCCTAGTCAAACATAGTAGTTACTCACATTCAATCCCCAATGTTCCTCCGAAGCTTCTGAAAATAACAGAGCCCCGCGACCTTGTGAGAAGAATTTGATGTTTGAGTACTACAACTGGGTAATTTCTCTACTCCCCCTATACTCATGCCATTACGTATGATTCATTCTATTTACTTGTTGTAATATAATAATATAGTTGTAAATTTCAATTAAAAAACGATAGTAGTTAATATCATTCCAATTTCATTTATCGATTATAACTATTATCGATTATAATTTTCAATATTTTTATCCATCATGTCTTACTTATCTCTTAATACTAAAATAAGCCATGAAATAAACATATACTCGTTTTTACTAATACGAGTACATTAAAACAGTAAAATCATTCTATGTCAGGAAACTCCCCATTTGCTGTGAGTTTCCCAATCATAATTCCTAGTTATATATGAAACAACATGTTATATTAATTAAATTCATACATTTTGTGCTGTTGGAGTATTTATATATTCAACCTAAATCGTGAGAACCCCATTTTACAACTATTGGGCTACTCGACCTAGTGTTATTGTAATTTATTTAAACTTTAAAACAGCATATGGATATACATATATATCCAAATATGATATGGAAAATTCATATGACATGTCCTATATGAATATTGCGCTCTATACGAATTTTTATCACAGTAATGTTGTGATTTTATAAATTGAGTTGGAGCCATATGTTAAACCATCATTGCCTATTATTTGCCCTAAAATGAGTAATAAATAAATTAAGATTATGGCGATTTAAAACTATATCAATGCCCGTGCATAAAAATATTGAAAGATGAAGCAATCTTTTTTCAATGAGTTAAACAAGTATTAAGAGTTAACAACAAGTGTTTACTGTTTTAATGTTTTAATTTTTAATATTTTCAAGGGGGTCCACCAAACCATCGAATTCTTCTCGTATTCAATCCTTGCAATCCAAAATCCTTCGCAAAATCCTAAACGCTCCTTATTTTGTCACAAATAAAACCATCCATAAAGACCTTAACGTTCCATATGTTGCCGATTTAGCCCATTCCAGATACCTATCATTCCAAAATAAACTCCAGCCCCATCCAAACCCACTAGTTTCCATCCTTGCATCCACTTCCATGCCCGACAATCCTCCTAGGCGTCTGAAGAGAAGATGGCCTCGGGACCTTATATTATAGAAATGTTATTAGAGTGCTGCCAGTGGGTAGAGTCTCTACATGTCCTTTCATGTATCTAGTTAGCCATATAGCCCTTGTAATAGATGTATATATTACAGTTGTACAATTCAATAAAATAATTAAAAAATATATATATTTTCAAAAATACATGCTATTCTGACCTTTAGGGTAGAAATGAGAATGCAATTATTGGTAATGAGTAGATTTCGGTAATCATTTTATCAAGAAATAAAAGTTTCAACTAACATTTCGAACTATAGATGATATATGATTGTTGAAAAATTCATTTTTAGTTGAAATGATTACCGAAGTATACACATTATTCATATTAACATTCTGTTTTCCATACTAAAGCTTGTATTGTTGCAAAATATTAAAAAATAAACGAATTAACAGTTAAACCTTGTAACACAGCTCGAAGAGACAACCTGCGGAACAGACACCGATAATCATCTATTTATATCTAAATGGATAAACGAATCAATAGCAAAACATTGCTTCATCTTTCAATACCTTTATACACATGCATTGATATAATTTTAAATCGTTATAATCTTTAATTAATTGCTCATCTTAGTGCAAATAATAGACAATGATTATTTAAGATATGGAAGCTCAAACCCATTTCATAAAATCTTTACATTACTGCGATCCAAATCCAATTATCCTGCAGACTAAATATGTAACATATATCGAATGTTGTAAAATTTAAATAAAGCTCACGATAATTTGTATTTTTGAAAATATATGAAAAGTTAAAACTTGGGATTCAACTCCAAGCGAGAAAAAGCATAATAATTATTCAATTTTTGGTCATATTTATCATAGCTTTGGCGATTGAAGTCACAGCTCGTTCTATTATGTTATTAAATATTCTTTGATTGTATATGAAATATGTTAAAAATAAAGATAATCAACCGTTATATTATTCTTTTAGTATTTAATTAGTGGTTTTCAATGTTCTTGCAGACAGAGCTTTCGATTATTTCCACTGATCTTCGAAACTAATGATCGACCATTGTTGAAAAATAATCCATTATTGCTGGAGACGGACAGACTTCGCTGATGAGCATCTGGCCCTCATCAGATACCTTGCAACTGCTTCGCTCTCACCATCTGTCATTCTGTGCCATTCTGGGCCCAGCTAGGGTGGGGTCTACGACTCACCCCGAACCCCTAGTTGAAAATAGTAATTGAAAAGTAGTCGAAGGAAATTAGAATCTTAAGGAATTCCTAATAGATTGGTTCCGTCTCAGATGAGTAGTAAGTTAAAAGAAAAAAGATAAGAAAGAAAATGAAAAACATCATCTGATTAGTTTTCAGAAATATTTCTATTGCTATAAATTATAACCATATTATTATAAATCACTGGATCTACCTTTCTTGGAAAAAAAGGTTTTCTTCTTTTGCATACCCCTTTTGCTTCTCAACGCACAAGAGCGTTTAGCCATGATTGACAGGTAGTATAGTATTATTTTCATTATTTTACTTATATAGCTCAATTGTAAGTATGTTATATGACCCGAGATATAGCTGTCTATGGGCTGAGCAGGACCAACATTTAGTGCTGAAACATAAAAAATAAATATTAAATAAACACAAAGAAATGTTATACGAACACATGATGTAATTAGAGCGCTTTGTTCCCAGTACAACGTTTTATACAAAAAATTATTCTGTATAAATTCAGTTCAGCCGTACCTGACATCAGATCTACCCGCAGAGAGAATAAGACTTCTAAGACAAAATAGAGTTTCTCCCAGTAAGCATATAATTTTTTATGCCAATAAAACAACCCATGGTATTTATGCTGAAGACGATTGCTGTTTATATTTAAATAATTGTCTAGGTGATCTAAAGCAATTATTTTTCCCCCAGTCATTTTATGTAGAACCTAGAACTAAATATTTAAGCTCATACGATCAGGATATTTGTATTGTATTCAATCCAAAGCATAACAACCAAATTGTTAATCTCTATTGTCTTTCTAAAATTGTATGCATTAGAATAGCTCTGACCCAGTGACATATATATGGATTTTATCCACATAATATATTTATTTCTTTGAAAAAGGGGACGGTCAATAGAGACATCATGTTAATACATTAGTGGAAAAATTCCAACTAAAAACCTTAAGTCTCTAAACTTAGCAAGCTGGGAATCTAGTAACCTTCCCTATGATTCAGTAGTTGCATTTGAGCCGTGGAGGTGGTGGGATGTGTGTTTTTTGGGTGCATTATTCATCTTTTGGTTTGCTATTATTCTCTTTCTGCCCTGAGGATACCTGAATAGGCGAAATATTGGACAGGTATTTTTAATTTCCTGTTTTAGTTTAGAGACTTAAGGTTTTTAGTTGGAATTTTTCCACTAATGTATTAACATTTATTTCTTTGATTTATATAATTTTTCATTTTCTTACATACTAGTTTAGTTACTCCAATTTTGGATAGTTTAATGTGGTTTTATATCTCATAGCTCTAGTTATAATTTTTTCTCCCCGCCATTTTCATTATTCTTATTATCTAAATTGAATCCCAAGTTTACTTTATCTTATGTACTATTATTTTCAATTAAAACTATCTGTACCTACTTTACAAATGTAAAAATCAGAAATAACTTTTAAAAAATTAATCATTTAGCTTCTTTCTTATTTTTTAATATGTTATGCATTCCAAATCTTTGTTATGTAAAAAAAATTATTTGTGATTTTTATTTGTATGTTATATGCTATGCCGATAGTTCCGTGTTCTAATCCGGCTTTGGCAGATAAAATTTGTTTAATCTGTTAACAGCCGCGATTGGATCCTGTGCGATCTGATAACACTGGTGCTCACCCAGTCGCTTAAAATAAGGTTACCTTAAATGGCGAATCCACGGCAGCGGAAAGGACATTGTAGAATGAGAATATATTTTCTCATAAAAAACCATTGTTCTTTTTAACAAATAATCGTTTCAAAATCTTTAATTTTGATAACGATCAAAAAAATCAACGGCACTAATATCTTTCATTACGAAACGAAATTAAACAGCCATAGGGAGAGTTAAGTACTTGATGGAAAGGAAATATTACGAAATACTGACGCTTGATATAATTTTTGCTCCTTATTAAGGTCACTTGTATTCTGAGCTTTGAAGATGTAGGTTAATTTTCACCATAACCAAGTCATGTATCAGAGATTGTTAGTAGTGGTACATGAGTGGCGGAGCTGAAGATAATGATCTAGAAGAAATTTGATTCAGTTCATTTTTCATTCACGTCGCCGTCCATCACACCAACACCCCCTCTCTCCACTCCTGAAGACTCTTTACCGGTGCGAATCCTCCATCTTCCGTAGGATGGCGAGTCCGGCCTGAAAGGAACATAAAAAGTATATACGAGCAGCCCCCTGATGTAGCCCAGGGTGGGGTGCGCTATCCCCTATAGTGTACCACCCTTCTTATCCGCCAATAAGGAAATTGCTTTTGTGAAGAAGGGAGCCAATCTCCTCATGGATGGGCCTAAGTGATCCGGGGAAAATTTTAAAAACCACCCTCATGGATCCTACGCAGTATCGGACCGTTGGAAGTGATGAAGGTAGGGGTATAAAAAAAGTTTAAATTCAATTCCAGGCGACGACAATGAGGCTGGTTGCGGGTGCACATGTGCCCGCTAGATCACTTTATCCGCCCACCTCCTTTTGTTGAATATTTAACATACTTGGGCTTTTTGCAAAGGCTCTCTGCTCTAACAAATTATTATTAAATGTCGATAAGTTTCGTATTACTCCTCTAATTTTTCTTGATCTTTAGTCAGTTCAGTTTTAGAAAAAAATAAATTATCTCCAGATGGAATTTAAGTATTATTAAATTCTGAATCGGAATCCATAATTCGAAAAAAATTAAAATAACACAAACATACATACAGAAATAAACAACGTAAATACAGAAATAAATAACGTAGATAACAATAATAAGGCTTAGCCAACCCGAAGGCTCGATGCCGATACCACCAATCTCTCCTTACAAACTTCTGTGCACGGACCACTACCCAAACCGAAATCTGCCATATCACTCTTAATGCAATCCTCCCACCTATGCTTCGGTCTACCCCTCAGACGCTTCCTAGTCGGCACAGTGCTTATTAACATCATAGGAATTTATTAAGATAGGCCAGCAAATTTACAGGCCTATCTTAATCATCGTGACGCAATCACTTGAATAATATTTACTAGAAGCATGCTTCCCAATTCCGAGTTATGTAATCTTCTATATTCCACGGTAGTCTCATCCTTTATTTGACCGAATATTCTACGTAACACCTTATTTTCGAATACCTGAAGACATTAGTCATCTTTCAGTGTTAGCGGCCAAGTTTCACAGCCGTAAAAGAAGAATTGGAAGGAGATTGGAAAGGTGGTGGTTATTATAAATTCTGGTTTTTGGATTTCGGGAAAAAAGTCTCGAGCTTAGAAATGTCGAGACGGAATAATAACAAGCATTTCCATCTTTTATTCGCGCCTTTATTTCCTAAACAAGGTTATTACAGGTATACCTAGTATATATAATACTACGTATAAATGAATAATAATACGTATAAACAATGTAGATAAGGAACAAAAATTAGAATAGCATAAACGTAGATACTGTAAGTATTCTAGTCTCTCTATAAGCTATACTAGTCCTAACCAAAACAACTGAACTTAATGGCACACATTGACAGCTGGACCAGCCTAATCATGACCTTTTCTGCATGTTGGGCTACAATATTTTAGCAATTTAAGTTGTGATCTTTGTTGCTACTTCTATAGGGATTCTTTGCTACTTTTTAGCCTAGTTTGTAGCTGATAGGGTGACTTGGCGTACTTTATTCTTAATTATTTGAGCCCAAAACATATGGTTTTTTACCAGCTGGAAATAAAATAGAAGGTTTTTGTCATATTCTATACTTCTCTAGAAATAACCATTTATAGGGACGCTGGCAGAGGGCTTATAAATAAATTTTAAATTTACCACTTAACTCTTCAGTCACTCTATATAATAAAATTGAATAAATGATTGTACTCATGTAATTACAAACACATTGGAACTTGTATACTTTATTCTATGTATATGAGGTAATCAGCAGGGTCAACTAAAAGATTAATCGTCCAAAGTGAACTACGGCAAACAGGAAGATCCATTTGAGGTGAACAAATTTATAATTTTTTAGTGACAGCATATACATTTGTAACAATGTTTTCATAGTAATACGGATTATAATTGGACGATTTGGAAACTGACTAGTGGCTTTAATAACCACTTCCATCATCTCTAGATCCTGAGTTCGATACCGCCAATGACCGATATATGATTTAACTAATTAACATAAATAGCTTATCCGCCATAATGAACTATTATCGCTAAAGCCATAATAAATAATTGACATAAGTAGTTAACTGCCGCAACTCTATCTTGTAGGATCTGGAGACCTTCATGAGGTTCATCAAGCTTTAATAAAGTAGGTACCCTTAATTGAGAGAAAATAAAACATTAGACAAAACCTCCTTTCACAAACGTTGACTCAGAAACAATATAGCTGATTATGCTATTGAGACTACCATATGCTGAACCCAATAGCCCTCATGGGTTGTAGAGGTATGTGTATTTCATGTATTTTTTTTTTAATGCCCATTGAATTCTTAAAGATTTGTTAATGTTCTCATCACATCTTATTTGCTTTAACTTGCATATTAAAGGCAATGCATGTTCGAGTAAAAGAACTGCCCACTAGCAAACATAGGTTGATCATATGATTAATTTTAAGCCATGTTTAGATTCATAACCTTCAATAAGTCGGCATATAATTATGACCTTGAAACAGCACTAGTTTTGACATTATAGCCTAGGTTAAATAAAATGCATGTAAGGTTTACTTAATTATTTGTTATGCTTTAACGCAGTTTTTAATTTATTTATATTTTTCGTTTTAATTAATTGTTTTTGAAGAGTTTTTTTTATATTCTCTTTATTTCCAGATCGGCTATTCCTAGCCTTACATGTTTTTTTTAATAATGAATTTTAAACTTTAACACATAGTGAATTTTTGAAGAGTTCTTTAATACTATTTATGCGTGATAATACATTCTTTGACTTTAAATATTTGATGACTGAATCTAATGTTTTATTGAAATCTCTAAGGGTTGTTGATAAACCAGGTGTGAGGTATAATATGGACATTCTTGAAAAATGCGGCTTATGGTAATATTACTGCTACAATATTTTGGTGGATCATGTTTTGCTATGAGATACGAATGAGTAAGTCTTTTGTGGCCAATTCTCAAACGAGTCAATACCGGAGGTTGAACATTTCCTCTGACATTTCCTGCTCGATGAACAGTGTTTAACATCTTTTTATATATATATATATTTTACCTGAAGGGCATTCATTCCCAATGGACTGCCGAGTGAGTTGTAACTAATGTAATAAAATAATGTTATAAATAGGTATTTATAACATTAATGAACATATTATTTTTATTAATTTACTGATATCGTTCGACTCATAGTGCTCATTGGTGGTTTTCCTACGACAACTTTTCTTCCTGCTCCATCCTTATGCCTAACTTCACTTGGCATTGCATATCCACTACCAGAGTTTTGTTCCATTGTCCATTTAGTTAGCCCTCTGGCATCATCCCTTGGAAGGGCCTATATCAAACTTAGTTCAGTTTCAGTTAAATCAGATAATGTCTAACTTCTTAAGGAGCTGTGTTACTCTGATTATACGTAACATATTGTTTATAACCACTATGTCAATAACAAATTTCCATTAAATTTAATTTCTTAACTTCTTAATCAAAACAAAGCAGAGTTATTACTATCAAATGCTTAAATTATTATTATTAAAAAACTTGTTAGGGTATTCAGTAATTTTCAATATAAATAGAAATGTCTGCACGGTTCCTATTGGGGCCTTACAAAAAGGGTAAATTCTGTAAAAAAAATCTGAATCATCACAAATATATATATTTTTTCGGAACGTTCATTTCTAATTATAATAGCATGGACCCCTTATTTTATTATTTTTAAATTGCTACATTTACAATCAACATATAAAATGATAACATATAATGTATAAATTTGTAATTAAAAAAAAAATTAATATTAAGTCGAATTCATCTTTCAATGTATAAAGAAGGTATAATTAGTTATAAATAAAGTCGCTCATCTAAAATTTGATAATTTTCCGCATTTCGTAAGTGTATGCTGAAAATGTAATTATTGTTTTGTTTGAGAACACTTATGCAATTTAGCTTTTAATTTATGAGAAGCCAATTTAGTAGTTATCTTAGTCTGTATACTAATATCTCATTTGGTGTTGTAAATAAATTAATTATTTCATGCTGTAGGATGTAGTTATTTGCTTATATAGTAATCATTTTCAATTGTTACAGGTACGTGTTCAGTAGCATATAATACAAAAACTTCATCTTAACAAGTAAAGCTAAGTTCTACAGTAAGTAAAAACATTTATCTAAATAGACACTATATTAATATACACTATACACTATATATTAAATATTAAATATTGATAAAATAATAATGAACTCCTACTCTTTTGATGATGGCACTCCTAGCAACTCACGAAAATTTTAATTTAGTGTTGAATTATGAATTACACATACTGAAGATTCTATTCTACTACTAACATGGTGATTGGTCCTCTTTTATTAAGTTTATCTAAGAAGACTGTTTTAATTAGTTACAATGAACATCATAATTTTGAACTTTGGAGCATTTTTGTGGAATTTCGATCCACATATTAAGATGCGTTTAATTTATGTCCTGAATCGATTTGGGAGAATAGGAAGCAAAAGGGCAATGCGATATTTTTTTAAAGAGATGATAGCACTTATGAATGAAATGATAATGTTACCAAAAAGCTGTCAATATTAAAAGAATACATAGTACTATCTAATAGTATAACTATTAAATTAATGTTTTATTTTTTAAACTAATTATTAAAATTAATTATGCATTATAATTATAATTAAGGAATGTGAACTGTAATAAATATTAGGTTGAGAATAATTTTTAACATTGATTATCTGTTCAGAAGAACATCAAGTATTACAAAGTCTTAATTAGTATAGCGATTTTAAATACAAAACATCATATACCACCTTTTGTCTTGTTTTTATCCTCAAATAGCATTCCTCCATCTGGAATATTAAGGTAGAACAATGTTTGGTGTCAACATTCAGGGATTACTGATTTATTTGTAGTTAAGTGTATTTATTTATTATTTATAGTAAACTGACTTTAAAGAATATAATTTATTTAATTTTGTATAAGTCGAATGAATATAGTGACTATTACTATATTTTTTATTTTTTTTACTGAAATATTATTACTTTTAATGTTTAAAACCCCGATGATTATATGACCAACAAAACCAAAATTATTTTAAAATACTTCTTCGTTCAATGCAACCTAAATCTTGATATTTTTCCATATAAGTCACTTTTGTGGCGTTTTGATTTTAGTTTGAAAATTTTAGAGAGAATAAAATATAGTGTACACTTGAAACACACACAGGAAAAGTTGAATAAACGGTTTTTATTGTTCCTAATATCAATAAAATCAACATATACATTCTTCTGTAGCTATTAAATACTTAAGAACTTCACAGCAAAGGACAGTATACAGCAATTTTAGTATACAACTTATATAATAAAACAGAAATTAAAAAAAAAAATCACATTTGTACTGCCACTGCCTGAAAAAAATAAATAAAATTTGAAGTGGTATTATCCTATAAAGAGCTTGTGATTTATTTTGTCACATTCATTGATTATATATTGAGAATTCTCGAGTCTCCCCACTAAAATTTGTTCCTTACAAATCCTTGTATTTCTCATTTGTGTATATAAATATATAAACAAATTTTAACTAATGTTGATTGGAGTGCTACCGATAGGTAGTTTCTCCACAAGTGTTTTCATGTCATATTCTACATTTTTGCACATTTACTTGTTATAATACCATTATAGTTGTAAATATCATTAAATTAAATATAAAAAAACAAAAAAAAACTAATGTTGGCCTTCATTCGTAACTAAAGAAATAACAGACCACTTCGTCTTATTTTTCTTTATCTCCCTTCTTTTGTGCATTTCATTGAGGAGGAGCCTCCAGCCACTTCGTCCGCACATCTCAGTCCCTTCAGCTGAACTTCCTTCTTTTTGGATGGGCTCCATGTATCTTCTTCTAGGCTTACAACGTAACATCCTGTCAATTGGCTTCCGTGCACTTTCTTGGTTCTCTGTCTTCCTCCATTCTACATATGTTTAGATATGGTTGTTAAGTGTTATATTTGGTTCCTTAAAGATAATTCCGCAGGTTTAAGCTTCGAGTTGAGTCATAAAAAGTTTTAACTTTTCATTTGTTTACCTTTTATCCCCTGAATTTTTCCAAAAATACAAGTTAACATGAGCTTTAGTACAAAAAAGATAATACAATTATGGGAAATGTTTATACATTCGTAATCGTTTAATCTAGAAATGAACGTTTCAACAAAAATATATCATCTATAACCGAAATCTATTTATAATTACATCCTCTTTTCCATGCTAAAGCTCACGATAACTTTTATTTTTGGAAAATATTAAAAACAATCTACCTTAAATATCATTCATTTTACAGTTCAAAGCGAAAAAGGATATGATATCTTTATATGTTGTAATCTTTGATATTAATGGTCAAAACGACATCCCTTAAGGACTTTTTATTTTATGTTCATACAATTGTACAAATATAGGCTGTTATAATGTCTAAAGGGCTTATGTAGTAGGTATGAAAATAATATCTTCTCTTCACGTGAGTTGTTTGAACATCCTACCCCCGATTGCTAAGTTCTATTACCCAACTGGTACATAAAGGTTTACTCAGAGTAGGTGTGAGCCCGTGTAAGGGCCCATTGAGCCCCCGCTACCTGGAGCAGTAGCACTAATCCCACCCTCTGGTCAGATCTTACCCTCATCAGCATTCATCGCTCTTGGACCGTGCAGCGATTGTGGGCACGGCCCGCCGCTCCTGAGGACGCCACTGCAGATGTTCCTATTGCCTCGAACTCTTTTGATTTTTTATCCTCTCCGAGCCGAGCTTCTGTCGGATCAAAACAACATTGTCTGGGCTGTCAGCTTCCATCACAGGCAAGTTGGCAACCCATTCTGCCGGTTTATTCGAACGTATTATGGCTTCATACCGCATCCGTCAAAAACTGAATCCTCACGCTTCAGCAGGTTTCAATAACTGTCTCGCTAGTACCAGCCCCTCCCCATCCTGTATATTTAGTATGAGCGTATCGCGAAAAAAAATGTCTGCATATGTTATTAGAAAATATACATTTAAAAATTGTTATTCATTGATGCAAAAACATAAAAGAAAAAAATTTAGCAGTCATGAGATCTGCCAGCAGAAGTTAAAGGTCTAAACTTTGGAATAATTGTGTTATTTTTGAATTTGTAAACCAATTATAGTCTGAATTATTTAAAATTTAAATTAGTAACTTTGAATTATAAGCATTAATCTGGTATGTCCATATACCTCCTCTCGGTACAATAAATATATAAAATATCAAGTAGTTTATCTACTAATCAAAGCACATGATGGTAAGTGCACACACAAGCCGCTAGGTGTCACCATTCTCCCTCATCCCGTCCCGAGCTTGTCACTTATGTTGGTGACGCAAACCCACAAGGTTTTTCCCCACCAAACGTCGCTGAACGTGGCTAAAGATTTATAGGTAATTTGAAATTATTTCCAAATTAATTGGAATGATCAAGGGAGCATTATAACGTAAGGAACAGTGGGAGTTCTAAATTGTGCATCTCCATGGTATAAATAGTATCTTGAACGAGTACTTGACACCTAACAGGTTCGGGGCTTAGTATTTTTAGACCGTTTAGCGTTAAACTGATAGGTAACTACATATATCATAAAGATAACTACGTATATGTGGTATTTTGACACGTTTTTTTTTTTTTTTCATGAGCTAATTTTTGTTGTTCTAAACGAACCATGTCGCAGAATAAAATTATGTACGTCGTAGGTCAAGTTCACCTATTACATTTTAGCTAAGCTAAAATTTGGAAGATTATTAGTGGGATAGGGATTTATGAAGGTAGTTTTTATGGATAGCTCGTACTGTATGTGCATCATGTGAATTAGGTTACGTAGTAACAAGTACGTTAATGTTGAAAATCAAGTTTTCACATGTCGAAAACCAACAATCATTAATGCCCTTTCCGTGGGCCTTAACTTCCGTAATTTAGGTTACTACGTTATAACAGTGAGCTTCAATTTTATATATGTTGCTTAGGGAATTATTTCGAGACCCTTTGTAAGCATCCAGACCAATCCGAAGGACGTAACATCTCCCCAGACGCTACTAAAGCTCCTCTGCGAGTGTGAGTGTGAGAGCATTATTTATTCAAGTGCATGAATGCGAGTGCGAGCTTTATATGGCTCTATAAAACAGCTTTATCAAGTTTTGTTTAGATTGTTTTATTTTCATTTGTCTTCATGTTCATTCACTGATATTTTAGTGAAATGACTGACTGGTACAATTAATTATGCAATAAATTTGGGATAACAAATAATTTAATACTACTACTATGTAGTAGCTAGGCTTCCTTCTTCCTCCAGTATTCTATGTTCCTAGCTTTCTGCTTTCATCCAGTTAATACTTTAAGGTCCTCTTAATCATCTTGCATCCATCGCCTGCGCGGTTGGCCAACTCTTCCTTTGCCAATTATATAATCCTCCAGGACCTTGCTCGATACTCTTCTTTCAGTCATTCTTATTATTTAACCTAACCATTCTTATGCAGGCAATACACCTCGGTAATAGTATGAAGCATCCATACATTGTTTAAATTATCAAAAAAGGACTAAATTTTCACAACGGAACAAAAGTTCACCACTATAATCCGTGAACACATCTTTATAATGACAACAGCGATGTAGGGAGCTGATTTGGTAAAGGACACCCTCAAGGCCCTGCTTAGGTGGTATTTTTATAATAACGCCCGGTACGATACATAGCAAGGCATAATGAGATTCAGAGAGCATTTTATTTTTTTAGAATGGACTATCAAAATTTTGTTTTTCGTAAAAATAATACTTCGTAATCCGTAATAATTCGTACAACAATAGTTGTAATAACAAGACACAACATTTTTTTCGAAATTGGCACTGTTGATGTAAAAGCAGAAAGAAATCTATATGCTTAAACAGGATTTTTGTTTTATCATTCAAACGAGGAATGATTAAAAATGGAATTCGTATTTGTACAAAAGTTAATGTGGGATTGTTGAAATGATTCATTCGCACCTAAATAAACATTCCGATACCACTTCCTGTTTTCATTTGAATATAATTCATTGAACTGAATGGATAAGTTTTATTGAATTCCTGTCTCCCGCTTTTAGCAACAAGAAGATGCTAAAAAGTATGCAAGTATAAAGTATGTAAAAAATGTAAAGAATTTACTCTTTTTCTCTTTAATTTATTTTAGATAGTCGTAAGTAAAAAAAAAGCATGCCAAGTGACAACAAATATAATTTAAAAAATATGTTTTCCATCATTTTCGTTTGTTTTACTAAATTTCTACAAAAAAAATGAGACGAAAAAGCTAAAATTCAGAATCATTCACACCCCTTCCTAGTAAAAATGAAATTTCAGAAATTTTCCTAAGGCTTCTTAAATTTCCAATTATATTTAGACAATTCTACGGTAAATTGAACAAAAAAGTACTTCTGTACATATTGTAATGAAAAGACTTTATAAGTGGAATTGGGATTGTGAATAAAGTCTGGTCATTCCAGATCATTCGGTCCAGAAATGTTTTTTCTGTTCTTTGAAACGATTCATTGTGCGCAAAAGTGAACCACTAATTTTGTTGCATGTACTTTGCCTAGCATTTTAATATTATTAAAAAAAAAACATTAATATTTATTGGAAATTATACTGCATTAAATATTAATGTAGTTATTAAATATATAATAATATAATTGCTAGGTAAAGTATATTCTATAAAATTAGAAATACCCCAATTCATTTGTGCGCAGTATATTTCTGAAAGCTTTTGAATTATGAATACAAATTAATAGTTGAAAACTGTAGTAATAATAATTAACTATTCCTTTATTATCTGATAAAAATTTTATGGTGGTCTCATTTAAAAGAATAACAAATATTATTTTTAAAAAGTAAGGAAAAGGATGTTCTGTTCTCTTAGTCTCTGAATTCTTTTTGGCGGTTACATCTTTATGTAAATTCCCTTGGCAATGTGCGTGTGCCTATTCTTGGCCTACTTTTTAAAGTCAACAGCGTTTTGTTGATAAGGAAATTGTTCTAATTCCAATGTAAACTTAGCTGCGAGTTTTCAATGAAATTCTCTCCACCAGGCTTATCATGTCCTAAAAACTGGTGTTGATAATTTACACTAATCGTTGAATTAATTAGAAAACTTATTACGTTTCATGAATTGTTCAGTAATTTCTTGTGGGAAGTAGATTCAGGGCTGCCTGGGGATCGGAGGGGGTGGCCTACCTTTTAGGTCGAAACGTCGGCACATTAAAATAAGTTTTGCTGATATTGAATGCACCCCCTGACCATTTTAATCCAATTTTAGAATTATCCACTCAACTAAATTCCTCTTAAACATCAATTTCTTTCTCACTCGGTTGAAAAAGTTTTTTTTACGAAAAAATGAACGTTTTTTTGGTTTCTAAACATCTATAAAATGATTCGTTTTTCAGACAGGTCAACCATAGAGACAGTCCATATTGAAGAATACTGATGAAGTGTTCATATTCATCTGATACGTTTACAAATATATAAAATATTTTAGAAGCTATGCACACTATCTCAGCTAACCGTACACGATAACAAAAATATGTGCGAAAAAGCATTTAACAAACCTCTTAATAGTAAGGTACAAAAGACTAGCTAAAATCATTCAATAATTACAGTTCTGAAAATATAATGCATACTTTTAAGTATTTTCTGGTAGTTAATATGAACCACTATCGGAAAACCAATCATCATCGACTAATGTACATGCTGTCTAAGGAATAAGTTATATCACGTGAATAAGTTAATAAAAACAATTATTAAAAAAAGAAAAGAAACATCAATCTCCTTTCCAAACCATTAATGATATAAAATATAACTAAAATACAACTTTATAAATTCATGAAATTTACATTGTATTCATGTATTAATTTGGATTGTTCAAATAGAATACACCTAATATATAAATGGTATTCCTATTAAGCAAACTAATATATACTTTTTAATATTCCTGTTAAGGTCGGTAAACTTTTCTAACCTGAAGGATATCGCGTTTAGTGAGTGAAAATTTCATTAAAGCCTCAAGGATATGGAATATACACTTTTATTCCTCTTGCTTCAAGTTTTTTTTTTAACTCATACCATTTCAACTTTTCTCATTTTCCACCTGGATATACACCTGCTGTTGGAAAGTTGAAATAATAAATAAAAAACTAAAAACACTTTCATAAAAATTAAAACCATTGTTTCAAAAGTAAATGTTAGTTTGCAAGTTGTCGTTAAACTCCAGTCGATGCAATATTTATTTTGTTTCGTTAAAACAAACTTTTTTTTCACTTTTGAATAAATACACAAAAAAGTGTTAAAAATTGTAAAAAGGTGTTAAACATATTTTATTTAGTAATACTAGTAAGTTGTTGGCCATACAATATTATTATCTGAAAGCTTTTTTTTTACTCATTCCTAATTTGGAGTTTTCGGAATAGTGTGTACATTAAACTGAGTCTTAGTTTTAGTAACTGATACTTACCTTAGCACGAGGACCATATGTCCTATCTTACGTTAGTCCATGTGTCTTTATCTGTGAGATCTGTGAGTTATAAGGTCAATAAGTGAGCACGATTCACGTCTAATAAAAATAGTGTGTTGTGAATTTCGTGATTCAGTCAGATCATCCATAGTTGGCTCCACAACATCTTTTTTATGTTATTGTTGCAAGTTTTGTTGAGGCCTGTGTCGCATTTTAATGTCTGGTAATTACGGGAGTGCCGTCAGCGTATGTTGCTGTCAGTATATTGGCACTTTGAGGAATGTCGTGTGTGTATGTTATGCACAATACCAGTATAACTATTGATCCCTGAGGCACGCCGGCTGGAATCGGTCTTATTGAAGATATATTATTATAATTTTAATTATTAGAGTAATACTATATTAATTTAATAATAATATTATAATAATTATTATTAGAATATAGCTTTTTCTGGGAGATAAAAATCTGTCTAAAATGAATTAGTAGTAAATTAAATATTAGACTAGCTGTAGTAGAGTATTAAACTTGCAGCTCAGCTGCTTATAGCTTCTGCTTTAATGCTGTTGATATATTGTCAATTACTCTGTGTAATTGTTAAATTTGAATTCTTTAGATATAAATTTATGGTGTACAATAGACAAAGAATTGAAATACATTTAAGAGAAAAGTCTGATATCCCCATTCTTCGATTAAACTATGCCGGGCTAAAAAATTTATACGGCTTTAAAATATTGTGTGGTCTCATAGGAAATGTCCGTTCTCAAAGCAAAGATTATTTAGTAAAAACAATATTATGAAAAAAAAACTTTTTATTCTGAATATTTACCCTCATTTTCTATGCACTTTATTCCAACATGTTATCAAGTTTTCATTCCCAGAACTGAAAAACTAATAATTTTGTGATGAAATAAAATTTGTAAATGTTTGTCAAAAATTGGTTTGAGAATCATTTTCGAAAATTTCACCCTTGGATGTTGGATGTTGGATAGGTTCCTTCTGATTAAACAATGCAGGTTGTTAATTTCTATAATTGTTTATTGCATCATGTCAATGTAGTACGATGTTGATGAGATGGTTTCACCTCAGGGCAGAAAAGAGAAATGAATCATTTATGAATTAATTATTCATTTACCAGTTAATCTGTGTTATCTAGCTGAAAATTTCTCAAACTAACGGCCAAGCAGTTTAGGCGGCAGACTGTCCAAGTTTTTTTGTTTTGTTTTTAATTTATCTATTGATATTTACAGCTGTATTACAATAATACATCAAGTAAATACGCCATGTGATGCATAATGACATGAGCTAAAGGCAAGTAGAGAAACTACCCACTGGTAGTACTCAAATCATTAGTTCAACTAAGAAGGTCACGTGGCCATCTTCTTTTCAGACGCCTCGGAGGATTATCGGGAATCGAAGAGGAAGCTAGGTTTGAAACTAGAGGGTTTGAGTGGGAATGAAGTTTGTTATGAAAGGATAGATACCGGGTTCGGGCCAAATCAGCAAAAAATGGGACATTAGGGTCGTTATGGATGACTTTATTCTTAACAAAATAAGGAACGTTGAGGATTTTACAAAGGATTTTGGATTGTAGGGATTGGATACGAGAGGAATTTGATGGCTTAGTGGAGCCCCAAAGCTCTACTCGGTAAGTCCAAATAGGTCGTATGATGGTAATGTAGATGGGTCTTTTGTAGTTGATTGGGAGGTTAGAGCGTTTGTCTAGTAAGTGTTGAAGTAGCCTGAAACGTCGAGCGGTTTCTTGTCTTTCAGTCTAGTATGAGGATTCCAGGTTAATCGTTTGTCGAGATGCAACCCTAAGTATCTGATCTGTTCTACAGGCACCAGTGGGATATTATTAAAGGATACTGAAGGGCAGGAAGTCATTGGTTTACGACGTAAGGTAAAAGTGATTTGATGAGATTTTTGAGAATTTATTTTAATTCTCCAGTTTTGACACCATTCTTCAAGATCAGTGATATGGGATTGGAGGCTTTGGGATGCAATTACTGGATTGGTGTTGACTGATAATACATATGTATCATCAGCATACGTGGTAAGGATAGTATTAGGATGAGTTGGGATGTCAGCTGTATAAATTGTATAAAGGATTGGGCCAAGGATACTACCTTGAGGAACACCAGCAGATTGGGAGAAGAGGGATGAAAGGACATTGTTATGGTTTACTTGGAATTTACGGAGTTTGTAGAGCAAGCCCGGATGCCAGACTCGGTCAAAAGCCTGTTCCACGTCAAGAAAGACGCCCGAGCAATATGATCCACGTTCTAATGCAGAGGAGACTACATCCACCACACGATGACATTGTTGAATAGTGGAGTGGGATGCACGGAATCCAAACTGGTGATCTGGTATTATGTGATTTGCATCAAGGATGGGGTACAATCGTTTGAGGATGAGTTTTTCTAGGATTTTACCCATGCAAGGTAGAAGAGAGATAGGACGGTAAGAGGAAGGGTATTCTGGGTTTTTTTTCTGTCCAAGTTTAAACTCATTAAATAAAACATTACACGAAAATCACTTGTTTCCAAGGTCATATTTGATGGCATACTAAGTAATGTTTGTTCAATTGAAAATAAGAGAATTAATAACAACTTATTAAATCTGTAAACACAGTCATAGTAAACAACATAAGTCCACTAATTCCACCTTCAATATAATATAGAATTTTTAAAATAATACAAACGAACATTTCATAAGATACGACCCAAAATATACTTATACTTTCACCATAAAAAAATTAAATATCAATTATTGGTGGAATCGAATTTATTTCATTGCATATTCTTGACTGAAGGGACGGGATATCAAGAAGCTCGGTCCATTGGCATCCCCTTTCCACCACCCTCTTCCTCCCTTTCTCTGACTATCTCTCTCTCCCCCCTTTTCTCTTGTGTTACGGTCCATGTGCCAGCAATCCAACGCATCATGTTGAGATTATCGATTATCTTTCTACTTTTCGATATCTTCATCGACCTTCATATCTCTTGCTCCATTAGTCTGGATGTGGATATCTCCCCCTGCGTATCGATACCATATTATTTTATTACCATGGGGGAAACTAACACCATTTTGCTCTGGTATGGTAAAATTCCCTATCTCTATTATTTTTATTATGATACCATTTTCCAGCGCCGGCAACAAAACCATTGGATTATAACAGATCCGGATTCACTGTACAGGTAAGAACAATCATCTGGTGGAATGGACTTCAACTTCGGCACTGCATCGCAAATATAACTTTAAATAATAGAACTTCACAAATTTAATATGGCTATCTTTATTCTTTATTTAAATAATGACTTTGTTGAGAAAATGATTTCTTAGTATAATTTTTTTTAGATTTCTTTATTTCCACATTGGGCCTTACACAAGTGTTTTAATAATACAAAAAAGAAATATTAACTTTACAGCTTGGCAATTGATGAAGCTGACAGACAACCTTGAGTTATTTCTAGCAATATAATGTAGATGAAGTATACACGAATCAAAATATCTAAATCATTTAAAATAATACAAGATGATTTCAGTGATGTAGTCACAACTACAATATAATTCTGCGCATTATCACAGCTAAGGCTGTTGCTCTTCCCTTTCTATTATTACTGTATAGATGATCATGTAAGCAATTGCTTTTGCAGAGAATCCGATAACATTGTTCAAGTCCTTTTGCAAATTGCGCTGAGCACGACAGCATGAGGAAGGACTCTGCTAGTGAATTGAATAGAATAACCCACGCATTTACAATTAAGATAAACAAGATATGATATAACATTAATATTTTATTCTAGCGCAAATACTGCAAAAAACAAACCAAAAAAAAGGAGGGGAGAAATAAACCCGATCCCGCAAGAATACCAACGTTGCAACAACCAAATTTTACTGAGATAATTTTCAATATAATTTAACTTTAAGCCAGAACTAAATGTTAACGCTTTTTATTTTATTATTCTCGGTAATAATTGTTTTTTTTAAATATTGTCAGATCGGTCAAGCTTTTCGTATGCACGCACAAGTCCTGTTAATAAAGCCAATCAAGGTATAACAATGGTTTTATTTTAAATGAATAACACGCTTTCTAATGATATTAAGAAATAGGTACAGCCTCACGAAAAGTTTACGAACCAGTCTGGAAATTACTTTGGACTGAAAAACACGTCCAAATCTGTGTTGAAAACTTCACATATCTCGAAAACTATCTTCGCCATCAAAACACTGATTAATTTAGAATTTAAAATTCGGTGAATGGCGTAGCTCAGGGTAGGTTCCAGGTCCAAATCCAGCTTTGGCAGATAAATTATTTCATTTATAAACTACTACTGTTTTACCCTGTGGAATCTACAGACACCCAGATATTTTTATAGCCCATAATATTCAAGAAAAAATAAACACTTGTCGGATCGAGTGGTGCTAGTTGGGGAACAAAGGCCTGCAAGAATAATATTTCAGGTGAACGGTTGGGGGAGGAGCAAGGCCACTAGGATCCCCGGTCGCTTACATAATGAAAGCCTAACATCAATCCGGTTATTTCCCTAAGGATGGCCCCCTTGAATAGTTTACTCCCTTCGGGCCTGGTGGGTTCTTGTTTATTTCCGTTATTGTTAAACTTGTTCCTGTCAGTCTGTCATCTCCTTCTTGTCATCTTCATTTTCCTTATATCGCTCGTCGATTAGACTCTCCTTAACATCATCAGTATTTAAAAATAAGTATGTATCTCGTATTATTCTAACTAATTTTCTGTAAATCTGTTACTAAATGAAAACTAAAAATGAGTTTCTTCCAAATGGCCTAACGTCAAAATAACGCTGTGTAATAAGCAGGCTAGGAATGGGACGTACAAAGCTGAATCATCTCCATCAAATTTTAGGGCTGTATCAACCATCCTTGTTGTAATAATACAAAACTTACTGTGAAGAATCTACTTCAATATAAAAAGTATATCAAATAGAAGGAATGTTTTTGAATATTGAAACATGTCTACACCTTAAATAAAATTAAATACAGAAGACGGTGATGTATTTTAAAGGTTAATTCATAAATTAATTCAAGAAATTTAAGAAGAGCAGCCGTCGCTAGTGTCCCCAGCGGTGGAAGCGATGTTAGAAATCAAATTTTAAAAAATCCAATTTTACTAATAACTTATTTATTCACGCACCCTTTCCTTACGGCAACACGGGTTTGACTGCATTAATATATTACAAAAGATGAGTTCTTGATAATTTTGTCTATAACGTTCTCTATAGACAATCTCACTCTGAACCATTTTCTTTGAGTTTGAACGTCTCATCTTCCGAGATTGAAACATCTTGTTCAACCCTCCTGGATTTATTCCTTTATATTAGTTTAGTTGAAATTTATCGAAGAGAAATATTTTAAATTTATTTTATGAAATGTATTCTTCTTTTGAACCCTGATTTTCATTTAAATTTCTTTAAATTCATTTTTTTTAATCGAAAGTGACGCACTATTTTGGACATCGCTCTTTTATTCTTTTCAAAAGCACGTTACAAGAGATAACAACTTGACAAAATGACTCCAGCGACTTATTGAGTCCATCAGACGACGGGGAAAAACTATGTTTTATGTTAGGATTCAGCTTGTTTAAATTTCATTCATTAAATAAACCGTGGTAGTCACGTTTCTAATCTTATACACTTCCAGTCAAAACTTAATTTTAAATCATTCACTGTATGAGAGGAAAAGAGTATTGGACAGTTATAGAGTTCCTGTTAATGAAAACGGATCGTTTAAATTGTATGTTGAGAAAACAATACAAAAAATCTTTCTAATTGAATATAATTCAATCAGAAATATACTTGTATAGAGTTAGAATAGTGTAAAATGGTCGGGAGGTGCAGTCAATATATTTACACAAAATAAGCTTAACATTTAAAAAAAAATGTATTTATTGAAATTTACAACTTTATATTGCATAAATCAAGTCAATATAATCAAAGATAAATAATGTCCCGATATAAAGGCAAGTAGAAAAACTACACAGTGTTTGTACTCAGATAAAAAGTTGAACTTAGAAGGTCACGAGGCCATCTTCTTTTCAGACGCCTCGGAGGATCATCAGGAATTGAAGAGTTTGCTAGGTTTGAAACTAGTTATTTTGAGTGGGAATGAAGTTTGATATCGGATTCGGGGCAAATCAGCAAGAAATGGGACATTAAATTTATTATGAATTACTGTTCAACATCGAGGAAGACCGCCGGACAAAGCTTAACTTAATTTTAAAATATTTTTGTTTTGAAGAGAAAAGATTTGACATAAAATTCACTGACAAGCAAAAAATTTCGCCCTCTTGATTTTTGCATCTGAAAATATTTCTGCTTTGGATTGGTCTAATTTTTTAATGAATAAATATGTATTTTTTTCAATTAGGGAAGTCAATATAGAGGATAATAACCCTTAATCCTTAATTAAATGAAAGGACTGTAGATCCCATTGTTCTTTTTCTATGGGATTAAAATATTACTCAGTGTCATTTGTTTAGTGCCGTTTCTTGTAGCAAACTTCTTCGTTTCCAGGTTGAAATATTTTCAATTTTAAGTTTAAAAATGCGTCTTCGTGCTGAGGATGTTGCGCCTGGTGTGGCCCTTATTGGTGATGGACGTTCCATTATATATGCAGCTAATGCCATCGGAGTTCCCTATGAAACTTTACGAGACGCCATTGAAGGCCCGGTTCTGGACGGCGTAGGGTAACAGAACCACAGGATGACCGTTTTTAGACTTTAAGAATTTTACGAAAAAGGCACCTTACCGTTGTTCAAACGATTCATCAGCTCGAAGAAGTTCGAGGTGTCCAAATTTCTGAACGTACTGTTCGGAGAAGATTAAATGAGCATGGATTAATGGATTTTCCCCCAGTAAGAGGACCAGAATTGACCAAAACTCACAGCGTTGCATGGCTGGCTTTTGCACGTTGAAAAGGTTGGCTGTGGGTAAAATTACAGGCTGCGTGTCTTTCATTTCTTCTTCTCCACACCCTTTCACGCCCGTCTAGAGATCGATGAGAAAATCTTGACCCATATGTAAAAAGTACTCTATTCGTCCATAGTCCAATGGCTGTTTCTCGAGCAAAAGCCAGCGTGGAACTCTGTGAGTTCTGGTCAACTCTGGTTCTCTTACTGAGGGAAAAAGCCATTAATCTGCTCATTTAATCTTCTCCGAACAGTACGCTCAGAAATTTGTACACCTCGAACTTCTTCGAGCTGATGAATCGATTGAACTAAGGTAAGGTGCCAGTTTCGTAAACAGAAATGGTAGGAATAACTAGAAAGAAATTCAAAGAGCAAAAGATAATTATGAAATAATTAATGAGAAATAACAAGAATGAAAAGAAATCTAGAAGATAACAAAAATGTTAAAATTGCCTGATAATCTAGTACTCCATTGTTAATGAAGTTATTCTGGTTCTTTTTATTTTCAGCCCTTATGTGGGCCTAAAAATTAGGGCTAAACGCAGGTACAAATAAAATAAGTAAAGCTTAGTGTAAATTTATTGACTGACCATTTCACTCCCCTATGATATATCCAGACAACCACTTCCATATCAATTTGTATAGAGTTAATTTATTGTGTCATTATCATATTGTTTAAACTCTTGAAATAAGTGATCATAATAAATATCGGTCGTAGTGCTCAGGGCATCAAAACAGAATAGGACCATATCTTGCATTGCTTCCTCTTACAACGCATGGTTAAGGGAAGAAGCTTACTTGGGGATGAGGACATCGAACATTATTGTTTCCAGAGCAGTATCGAGAAGTGGAGGTGCCCTGGAACCTCGCCAAAGGAATAGATAAGATGGGCCGGATAGAGCTGTAAGTAAAGTATTCAATAGCTCTGGTTGGATTGATGCTGCACCCGCTGCATAATGTACCAGGGGATGGTACGAAGTGGTACGCGGTACCCTCTGCTGCTACTTCAATTCTTTAAGGCCCACAGCTCTCCCTTCGGCCGTGAGCTGCATCCCAATAAGTACCGTCAACAGAGAGTCCGATACCGATAACATCCCTTATTGATGAAGATAGCTTTCTCTGCATCTCGTGCAAACAATAATTTGGAGGATGTTGAATTTATTTTATTCTTTGGTTTGTGTTTTGCATTGAGTAGCAGTAATTTTGTACTAAGAAAATAACTCGGTACCGCTTCACTATAAAATTTAAATCCTTCCTTTTCCAACACCTCGTGGCTTCCCAAACAGATACTCTCAAAGGAGGTTATCATTTTCTTAAGTGAATCAGTATTGAATAATGGATTTTTTTTTGGTTGTTTTTTATTTTTTATTTTGTAAAGAAGATATACATTTTGTAAAGAAATTAGAACACTCATTTATTTATTACTTGTTATAAATGTATTTAGTCTCTTTAGTTGCTTCGTATTTTGTTATGATTCGAACTTTTTATTTATTTTATTTACTTTTATGGCATTTACACTCATAAATACTTAAAGGCGGCACATGCTCCTACAATTATATTACACAATATAGATGATTGCACAATATTATTAGCGGTGAAGGGATAGTATTGAAAAATTGCGCAATGATTGAACAGAAGTTTGAGCGAGCTTAAATTTTATTGCCCAATATGTTTTCCTTGCACCGTGTATGATCAGTATGGCGCAATATTTTTCAGTTCACATTTGTAAGCGGTTGCGATCAGTTCAGTCACATGTAGTATGGAGTCGCGCATCAAAATGGCGAATAATTCGGTAAAAGACAAGGAAAGGGAGTTTTTAATTAAATGTATTTAATTATATAGAGTCTGTGGTGAAGACCATCCTGCTAGCTACAGGGGTTGCGTCGTATATAAAAACCTCTATAGAGATTGCACAATACTGCATACAAAAATAAAACAGAACAGAAGACCTTAAATGTTGTTCCTGAACCTGCCAATTTATCGGATTTCCCAGAACTGCCACAAACATCTATCAGCGAGCAGCATCCCACTACTTCAACGATCACCGATTTACAGGAAGAGATAAAGCCGCCTTCTCAAGCCTACACCAAGACTCTACAGCAGCCGCGACGTCAGACGCCTCAGAACACCCAATCTAAACCCCTAACCTCTCAACCCAAGCCACAGATTCCCAAAGCACAGTCCCAACCTCCACGACATCCTATTCCTCCTCACCACTTACCCCTCCGTGTTAAACTTCCTCCAGAACACCCACTTCCAGTTCCATCACAACCTTCTCTCCACGTAAACCCCACATTACATCGACCAACGAAAGTTGATCTACCTCCTCGTCCCCAACGCCGGGCTCAGCACCCAGTCAACACCCCTACTGATTTTCCATCTCAACCTCCTCATCCATATCCATTCCAAATCCATAATCCCACCGACATACATTCCATCCTATCTTCCTTCCTGATAGACCTACAACAAACTATCAAACCGCTCATCACCCTCCTCACTAGACTCCTCACAGAAATTCCATTTAACTTCCCGCGATGAATGTGAAGCCCCTAGCTGTCCTCTTATGGAATGCGAACGGACTATACAACCACCGAGACGAACTTGACATATTTCTGCATGACAATCAGATTGACATTGCCCTACTGACTGAAACTCACTTCACTAAACGTTCATATTTTTATATACGCGACTATATCACTTATAGATCTGACCACCCAGACAACACTTCACACGCCGGTTCTTGCATCCTTATCCATAAAACGATTCCACATTCCCTTATTCCCTCAACTCCAAATGAGGCTATCCAAGCAACCTCTATCATCATATCAACTCGTCCCTTCCATCTTACATTATCAGCTGTATACTGTCCTCCTGGCAATTCTCTATCCAATAACCAACTAGAATCATTATTCCAATCCCTCGGATCACGCTTTATTGCTGGAGGAGACTATAATACTAAACACCAACGATGGGGCTGTCGAACATCCAACTCTCGTGGCAATATCCTGTCTCATGTCTGTACTTCTCGTAGTTATTCAATCCTCTCTCCCCCGAATCCTACCTATTGGCCAACTTCCCTGAAAAAACGCCCTGATATCCTGGATATATTTGTCACATCCCAGATTTCTCCTTCCCACGTATTAATCAAATCCCTGGATGACCTCTCCTCAGATCACAGTCCAGTTCTTCTCTCATTACACTCAACCTTCATTCCTAAGCCCTCCTCTCCTTCATTGATTACAGGACGAATTAACTGGGAGCAATTTAGTAACGATTTGGAAAACAAACTAGACCTACGGATTCCACTCAAGACTAAACAAGACATTGACAGCGCAATAGAAATACTTACAGCAACAATAAAAGACAGTATAAAAGATAACACTACCATAAACAGAAATAATATCTCACAACAGACTAACCTGCCACAGCACCTTCGCAGCTTGCTGAGCGAAAAACGCAGAGCAAGATCGAAGTGGCACAGGACTCGTTACCCATCAGATAAAACGTATTACACCCAACTGACTAACAAACTGAAAACGGAGATTAGAAACTACAAAATCCAAAATTTGCTTAGTGTGACTGAAAATCTTACGACTACTAATAATTCACTATGGATGACCACCAAAAAGATCCTTAAATTCAAAGATTTTAACCATCCTCTCCTTACTGAAAATCAAACTTGGTCCAGATCTGACGAAGAAAAATCTCACATATACGCCCAACACCTCTTCAAAACCTTTAATCCACACCCTGATATCCTCAACCCTATTCACATTGAGTGTATTGAAGCAGAACTGGATATCCCACTCCAAATGAGTCTCCCACCTAAGGCTTTTCATCCGTCAGAAATATCCAACGTTATTCATAGTTTGCCTTCCCGTAAAGCTCCTGGACATGACCTAATTACAGCTCGCATCCTAAAATCCCTTCCTCGAAAAGCTATCCTATTCCTCACATACATTTATAATTCTGTAATCCGTTCTACCTATTTTCCCGATACATGGAAACTATCTATAGTAAAAATGATCCCAAAATCCAAAAAGCCTCCAGAACTTCCATCCTCCTATCGTCCTATCTCCCTCTTACCCATAATGGGCAAGATCCTCGAAAAGCTCATACTAAAACGTCTCTATCCCATCCTAGAAAGTAACCACATAATCCCAGACCACCAGTTTGGTTTCCGAACATCCCACTCCACTATCCAGCAATGCCATCGTGTGGTGGATGTTGTCTCCTCTGCATTGGAGCGTAGATTGTACTGCACGGGAGCCTTTCTCGATGTAGAACAGGCTTTTGATCGAGTCTGGCACCCAGGTCTCCTTTACAAAATCCGACAATTCCTTCCTCCTACATACTTTTTGATCATTCGCTCCTTTCTAACTGGCAGAACATTTAAAGTAAATCATAATGGTTCCTACTCTCCTCTCTATTCCCAGTCTGCTGGTGTTCCTCAAGGTAGCATCCTCGGTCCTATTCTCTACACAGTATATACAGCTGACATCCCAACCCATCCTAACACCTTCATCTCCACCTATGCTGATGACACATGTGTGTTATCAGTTAATAACGACCCATATATTGCATCCCAATCCCTTCAATCACATTTATCAAGTCTCGAAGAATGGTGTCGGAATTGGAGAATTAAAATCAATTCCAAAAAGTCCCATCAAATTACCTTTACCCTTCGCCGAAAACCCATGACTTCCTGTCCTACTGTATCCTTTAATAGTACTCCACTTATCCCTGTTGAACAGATCCGCTACCTAGGACTCAACTTAGACAAACGTCTTACTTGGAACCCTCACACAAGACTGAAAAGACAAGAAACAGCTAGACGCTTCCGACTACTTCAACACATACTAGACAAACGCTCAAAGCTTCATATCAATTACAAAAGACTTATTTATGTTACTGTGATAAGACCTATATGGACTTACGGAATTGAACTATGGGGCTCCACCAAACCATCAAATTCCTCTCGTATTCAATCCTTACAATCCAAAATCCTTCGCAAAATCCTAAACGCTCCTTATTTTGTCACAAATAAAACCATCCATAATGACCTGAACGTTTCATATGTTACCGATTTAGCCCATTCCAGATACCTATCATTCCATAATAAACTCCAGGCCCATCCAAACCCACTAGTTTCCATCCTTGGTTCCAATTCCATCCCGGACAATCCTCCTAGGCGTCTGAAGAGAAGATGGCCTCGAGACCTCCTATAATAGAAATATAATTAGAGTGCTGCCAATGGGTAGTGCCTCTACACGTCCTTTCATGTATTTATTTATTCATACAGCCCTTGTACTAGATGTATATATTACAGTTGTACAATTCAATAAAATAATTAAAAAAAAAAAAAAAAAAATTATATAGAGAATTACCGGCTTGTGGCAAATATAAAGTAAAGATTATCATGACCGAAACAGCACCGCTAAATTTTAAATCCTCGAAAGTTTTTTCATATTTGCTAAATAACGCAAAGTTGTTATGGTGAAATCGCCTCCCTCATAACTGTGTTCTTTTTCTCTATCAGAGATTTTACTAATTGTAGCAATTCTTCGAAGTTTGCAATATCAATTCTCATATAGTTTTTGAAATCGTTTTCTTGAGTTAATGTTAAGTCCTTAAAAAGTCTTTCTTGAGTGTAGAATGGTTTAAAAAAGGACCAGTTTTTTTTTTCCTGTTTTCAACAAAATCACTAGCACGGCTCCAGCCAAAACTTCGTCGTCAGACATGTCTCTCGCATAAAAATATTGACGCGAATCAATCTTATTGCTATATATTATTGAACGTTTGGATTCAAAGTGGGGTATTCAATATTATTGCACAGTAAAAATATTGTGCAAAATCATTGTAGGTGTATGGGCCTAAGATTTGTCTTATGTAACCTCCTGGCCAGATATATATTATGCTTCTTTTTCTGTTCATGTTTGTTATTCTTAAGGGACATAGTACCAGGATAAAGTTTTTTTTCTATTCTAAAATAGAACATTTCAATGCTATTCTATAATACCCATTCTGTAGAAAATTCGACTTAACCACTAATTCATAGGTACTGTATATATTATATTATGATAATAAACTACACTAAAATTACCAAGTACATACAAATATAGCTGATTAGTAATTTATTGTTATAATATTATGGAATACGTTCAAGATCAAAAGTAGTCACTCCAAAATTTCAAAAGACTTTTTCATATTTTTCAAAAATTTAGCCATGCCATCCTTTATGCTAGAGCACCCTGCTTTCAAAAATCGCCCTGGAAGAAATTGCTTCTTTAAGATCCAAAAGTTATTACGTCCTTAATTAAAACTTTTTGATTAACTATAAAATGAATTAACCGAATTTAATTGCGTTGAAGTTTAAGAAGATTAAGTATAACATAAATACTTAGGTAAGTCTAGCAGTACTTATGGAAAAACATCTGTTGTAATAAAATTAAGCAATTAAAAAAATACAGAAAAGATAAAACCTTTCCACGGTTCCTCCAAATATAAATAAAGCCGACAAGGATATATGGAAACACGTTAAGAAAGTGGAACGACAAACGTCCAGTAGGCACTTAACTAAGATTTTGTCATTTCTGATTTCGTCAACTGTAATAGAGAGATCTGGTTATTTTTCTCTGTCACAGAGGTAGGTAGATATAACTGGACTAAAACCATGAGAAATTAAGAGGCTTAGTATCGTGTTTGACCAAATCATAATTACTTGACTTTTGAAATTACTGGGTTATCGGCAATTATATATACATACTTATCTTGAATCAAACATTGTTATGTGCGAATTATACAATACCGAAAGATGCCATTAATTTTACCAATCTGCAATTTACTGTCACTGAAATTTATTAGCATACACACTTAGCGAACATTCAAACTACAAAGTATTCAAAAAACAAAGTGTCAGGACAAAACTCTCAAAGCTTTGTTACATTTTCACAGTCACTGAGATGCTTTATTGTTTCTTTTTTAAGATACATTCTTTTCTTTTCTTTCTTTGTCTTAGGGACACTAGAAGGGTAGAAAATAGTTCACTTTGCGATGATTTGAAAATTTAAAAAGATGGAAAATTTGGGATTTGTTGTAAAACATACTGTAAATTGTTATTAATATTGAAAAGCAATACCAATATCACTTAACTAGAAATATCTTTATAACCACATATTATTATACTATAAAACTTGGATCCTGTTTGAATTTTGGAAACATAGGTTTGAAAAAAAGGAAGAGAAATTTAGGCTAAAATTTTTACATAGGCAAAATATAAGCTCAAATTTAATCGTAGGATTTAAGGGCTAGTAGTTCAACTACTGCGGAATTTGTAAACTAGCTTACCTGAAACACTGTTCGCTCATTCGTACGTTGTTCTCAGTCTGTTCCCTTATAAAGAAGAACATAATAGGTAATAAAGGGATTAAATTTAGAAAATCAGAGATTTATTTCATTGTTTACTTGCTTCGCCTGTATGCATCTATGCATTTTACGGAATCTTTGAACTCGAAACATGGAATTAAATTGAAACTTTGCACACTACTCAAGGACCTACAATAGATAATTTAATAATTTTGAATTATTATCCTGACCAGGATCCTTAGGATTAGATAATTTTCATACCCGAAGACACGGTAGTGTCTTGTGCTGAGTACTGAGACATATATGGCTTAATCTTTGCAACAAGCATACTACTTACTACTGGCATCATTAACTGAGGATAACTGGGAGTTTCGTATATATTGCAACAAACAAAAATTATAAATAATAGTTATATACAAAAAAAAACCTGTACCACTACAACCCGTGAACGAGTCTAGGGTTCAGTACATGGTAGAGACTGTACTATTTCATGGACAACGGTTCTGCAACAAGGTGACTTGTCCTAGGTCACGCTCAACCGCCAGATTCCCCCCCCTTATTTTGGGTACCCTATAATTATAATATTTTATAGAGGCTGGGTGAGCCCCAGAAGGGTCCTAGATCCCATATGTCCATCTCCGGCTGCAAACAGACTAAATAAAAGTACTGCCAGCAGCGGGATTTGAACCAGGATTTCCGGCATGGCAACTCAGTGCTCTACCACTGAGCCACTCCGCTCCCTAAAAAGTAATAGTTTATTAAAACTAAAAAACACGCTTTTGTAGTTTACCGAAATAAAATCAAGAAAATAAATAATAGTTTTAAATAAAAAAATAAAATAAAAAAGAGAGATAAACAAAAAAACAAACAAACAATGTTATTGTAAAGAAGCGTGAGGTGCTTGATGTTAATTGTTTTAAGTATTTTGTTGACTTAAATTGGTAAAAAAGTAGTTTTGAAAATATCTTTAAAAGCATCTCTCCCTTTTTTACGATAAAATGAATTATTTTAGTTCATCGCCCTACTCTTATTTTAAACTTATTGAATATTATTCTGTGCTATTAAGGTTCCTATTAAAGCCTGTTTTTAAACTACTATTTTTGTATCACAGTAATAACATTAAAAAACTTAGGACTAGTTGAACTAGCTTATTGCAAAATTGATCAATCAATAAGGTATTTTATGATAATACCGAATTAATTTGATATTTAAATCTTTTACTGAAATGAATTTGAATTGAGTTCTACCCACGTAATGTATAGGAAAATGATTGAACCCGAAATTGTTTTAGTTTCGTTAAGACGTTTTTTAATAAATAGTGGAATAAATATCGCATAAATCTATTGAATAAAATCTCACTGAAGATCAACGAGGTTCAGTCTTAAAAAGGATAGCCTGCATCAACTTGTCTTCAAGGTTGACATCTATTATTTCTTGGTATAACTTTTAGCTAAAATTTTGTTTTCAAATTTTAATATAATAATTCAGTTTGGATTTTTAAAATATCCTGAAAATAATATAAGTTGGTTTACATTTATCGGCCTGTCATCAGCATGTCATAGAATCCTTATTCATCCGCATCGTTCAAATTCTTTAAACAAAAAAGATGCATTTGGTTTACACTACTGCTCTACATATTCCTAAATTTTCAACCCAAAAGAAAAAAATTAAAGCATAACAATATTTTATTTAAGGGGAGTGGCTTGAAAAAGGATATGAAAAAATACTAATTTTTTAATTTACTGTTTATGTAAAAAAGAGTGGATGGTGTAAATGGAAACAGATAAATAAAAATGTTTTTATGAACGAAGAATTTATTCCAATGGACACCTAAAAAAAATAAGCTCTGGCAGAATGACCAAAAGGGTTTCACCTATCATAATAAACTGAAAAAGGCCACTATGTGGATTTAGGAGAATGAATAAGACATTGAAGAGCTCTAGGTCACTCCGGATGGCGTTGAAGGACGTTCTTCCCTAAGGGAGAAACTTCAGAATGCTCAGGGCTTCCAAAAAGACGAAAAATAAAAATAGGAAAAACAAAAATAGGCGATATTTAGACACAGGAAAGAGAGTAATTAAACAGGGAATGAATGAAAAATGTGTGGTTAATAAGAAAAAACAGTTGAAACAGACGTACTCCATTGTGGCTAGGTTGAAAAAAAAAATGTTTGTTAACAGTTACATAAGCATACACGTAACGATATATATTTTATGACCATCTAAACCATATTTGAGCAACAATCGGTCCGCTGTAAGATTTAATCCGGCCCGCGAGACATTTTGAAAAACTCAATTAAAAAAAAAGATTACACTTCTTACTCATACTCACGGAATCAAGTGAGCGAGCAAGCCGAGTGGCGGCGATCATCAAATCATCAAATACTGACGTTTATCGAACGAAAAGTAAACGAAAATTAGATGCAGAGGGTCGCCAGTTTCAAGAAAAATGGATTGAATAATTTTTTTTTATCTTGCACAATGGTAAGCGTATTTGTTTGCTGTGTAATAAATCCATTTCAGTGATGAAAGAATTCAATAAAAAGAGGCGTTACTCAACTAAGCATCCTACGCAGCTCTCACTGACAGGACAAATAAGAAAAGATGAAATCCAGAAGCATACAGAAAATTTGGAAAAACAGCAGCAAATGTTTCATAAACAAAGAACACAACTTGATAATGTTGTAAAAGCTAGTTTAATAGTTAGTTCTAGGTTGGCAAAGTCATTATAACCATTTGCCGAAGGAGAATTTATCAAGGAGTGTATGTTAGAAGTTTGTAGTGTTTTGTGTCCTGAAAAGAAAAATGAATTTGAAAAAATTAGTTTGTATGATGAACCGTTGTCCGGCGTATAGAAAAGATGGCTTCAAGAAAACTCACTCCTAAAATCAAAATTTGAAGACATGGAGTTGTGCGATTTTTGCAAAAAAATACCTCGAAGAAGACCATTTTAGGCACCTAGAAAATTAGCAAAAAGATTGATTTGTGCGTCTGACAGTACTTTTAAATGCGAACAGTTCTTTTCATTGATGAAAGTTAATAAATCAGAACATCTTACAAGGCTGACTGACGATAATTTGGAAAATTCTTTACGTCTTTGTATCAATGGAATTAATTCAAACATCGATGGATTAGTTTACTAAATTCAAGCTCAAGTGTCTCATTGATTTCGGTGTCGCTGTTTAACTTTCGTAGTTTGTAACACTTCCAAATTTAACGATTTAATTATAATGTTGTACCTTTTTTTTTCATTTCATTTTGTTATTTTAATTAATTGTATTATAATAACGTTGTCGTATTATTTCATGTCTGATATCTTTTGCTTAACATTATGAACACTACATTAAAATGCAATAGTTTTAAACTCGGCCCGCGAACGTATTTCCACACTAAAGTTTGGCCCACAAATGTCAAAGGTTGCCCGCCCATCTAAACCATCCAATAATGTACGTTTAATCTACTCGTTTATGGATAAATAACTATGAAGTAATATTTGAAATTTAAAGAGTAATGATATGAAGATAGATGAAACTCAGTACGAGAAAACTGATCAAGCTAATAATATCCCTTAGGACTAGGCGAGGAATGTGAAGCAATCCAAGGAGATTAAAGAAAGTTCTTCTATTCTTTAAATAGAATTCTCACAAATATGTTCTGTTATTTCATATAAATAATTATTGTTCCTCTGTTGTTTTAAAACGTTCATCGGCAATCCGTCATCGGGAGCTGTAGGGAAGAGCTCGGAATAGGAAAGACGACGGGGGTGTGAAGGACATTGGAGGGGGCAGCTGGAGCAGGGCTTATTGAATAGGTTTCGACCCCTGGGGAAGAAAAAGTTGAGGAGGCGATCCTTCAGCCAGCCACTCAATGCCTGTCCTCTCCGCTATGTCTTTTCTTATATCTTGTTTTCTTCAAATAGATAATGCTTCTTCAACACCTTTTAAGGGGGGGGGGGAGAGAATCAAGAACTAGCCCCGTAGGAAATATATCAGAGTTAAAAATTAGTCATTTCTATTTAATTCAGCAGGACTAAATTTATATCCCATCAAGAAAAATTACGAAAAGTATAATCAATGTTTAGTCTATTATATTCACAATTGCACAGAGTTCTCACGGTTATGTTTCGGATATTGTTGGACAAAATGTTTGTTATAGTTGGTTTCTGTTGTATACCGGTTCAGCAGTTAGGGATAAGTAATTTTAGTAGTGCTGATTTTTTGTTACTATTCCACTATATTAGTTGTGTAGTTATTTGGCAGAATTTTATCCATCTCTCTATATGTAGGATGGAAATAGTTGGGGGTGCAGTCAAAAATTACACAACAAATAAATGGAAACCAACTATATTTTAAGTGTGCCGACGTTTCGACCTACTTTGTAGGTCATCTTCAGGGCCATTAGGAGTGGCTACTCGGTGCAGAAGGTAATTTGTTGTGTAATTCTTGACTGCACCCCCAACTATTTCCATCCTGCATTAGTACCTACCAGTCAACGAATTTCTTTCCTACATCTGTCTATATGTTCAGAAATTCGAACTTTTGGAAAGATAACATTTTTGAAAATGCTTCTCTCAATCGATGATTCAGTCGAAAACGCATTCTGTATAAATGGACTGACAGGCCGCATACCTATCACTAAATTTCTAAAAAACTAAGATGTCCCCTTTCCCCATTTTTATTAATCCAATATGTTGAAGAGGTCTTAAAAACATGGAAGAGGAAATGTAGGGGAATGGGTGTACAAATACTAAGTAATGAATTCCTTTACAACCTACAATTTGCTGATGACCAGCAAGCGATGATGAAGATTCCAGCTGCATGTTAAGGATACTCCAGGAGGAATATGCTGCTTATGGTCTGGAAATGAACAGACTGAAAACTAAGTACAAGGCAAATATAAGAGCCCTATCCCTCGGAAATTGGGAAATTAAAAAAATATTTTGGCAGATGGCTAAAAATATGTTGTGTCATTTCCTGAATTCAACATGTTCCTAATACCACAATAAGGCCACTGGTAGATGTAGAAACAAGGAGATTTATATGCTATGGTCACTTAATAAGAATGGCAGATGAACGATGGACAAAAGCAATCTCCGATCTTTGCCCTTCGGAAAGGAGAAAACATGGCGACCCAAAAAAAGATGGTTGCAGGATGTGGAGGAGAGCATGTCAGGGAGCGGTTTTAGAGAAGGATAATAGCTCTACCGAGATATGTGAAAAAAACAGTTATATTTCCATTAAATTAAACATCCAGTTTACTTTCTTCTTAATATAAAAACAATTAATGTATCAGAGGTATATTATATTAAGACGATACAAAGAGATATTGAGGCCACAATCATTCTAAACTCTGCTAAATGAATGTTATTATATAACTATAGTACTTATAGTACTGATAAATCTAATTTATGTGTTTAATTAATTCATTTTAAAATTTATTTTCATGCACTGAAAACCATTATTGTCGCGTCGGGGTTCCCGGCCGGGATGTGATGATGGAAACGATAACTCATGATGATACTGGGAATGCGCTAATATGTTATGCACCCCAGCAGTAATGGCACCAACTGTTTTGGTTCTGATATTAAATATCTCTTTTAACGGCCACGGGCAATTAAAGGGAATATTCCCCTCTCGTGGGGACAATATGAATTCCACTGCCTTTTTAATACACGCACGATTTTCTGGACGGATGACGTCAGTGCTTTTGAACCTAAGCAGGCCTTTGTCACTTGTTGGGCTTTGTTCTTGTACATTCGGAGATGGCAGCACCCTCCCACTATTCACTATCCCCCATTATGTGCTTAGAATTATTCATCATAAGAGGAGTAAAAAATCAATAGGCAAGTAAAAATCTATTTATTTTATCAGGTTGAATAAAATATTAAGAAAATAGTCATTGGTTTGTCTTCCAGACTATTAAAAAAATTACCTGCACCTCATCTCAACCTGAAGAAACTGACTTTGTGTGGTAGAGACTGTACTGTTTCTTGGATAGGGTTATTCAGGGGGGTAGGATTTGTCTCAGATCATACTCAACCGGTAAGGTCATCTCAGAGGAATGAAGGAAGAAAGATTGCCTAACTTAATTTTCAATTGGAGTGGCGAAGGGAGGAAACGGCGAGGAAGACAACGAAAAAGATGGATAGAGGGCAATGAGGAAAGTATGCACGGCCATGGTCTGAGTGAGGAAGATAAACAAGGCATAAAAAAATGGAAAAATGAAATACAGGAAATTTTTGGTTAAAGGAAACATCAATCTGAGGAAACCCTTGAAGAAAATAACAAACAACATAAATATTCAAAATTATATGATAAATTTATAATAATATTTATGTATACATTTATAAATATAGGTGGAGTAATAGGTATTGAAAATTTCAATTTGCATATTTAAAGAGTTTTAGTTATAACTGACAATTCGGTTTATAAAATAAAAAATCAAATTTTCCACTGTTCATATCAATTTATACAAAATCTAATACAGTACCGCACCGTTTTAGTCGTTGTGAGTATCGCTTGAAATATTATGATTATAACTCGGATTCATATGTGTTTACACATTTTTAGTTAAGTTAGATATCATAATGAACAACAGTTTAAAATACGTTTTAAGGCATTCAGATTGACCTGAGCCCATTTTTATTTCACATATATGTACATATTTCAGAATAAACATATGTTGTACATTTCCTCACATATTTTGCAACAAACACGAATTTGGGGAAGGATGTTGAGTAAATAAAGTTCCAAAACGCGCAGAATGACAAGTAAGCCAGACAGCCTTTGTTTCCGAGTGATTTACCTGGAATAACAGTAAAATAGGAACCCACAATGAAGTTCAAAGCTACAATAGACATGCATAACATATTCTCCTGCTGGTTCATCACGTGAGTCAACTTTTAATACAGATTTATGTCGTCCACTAGTTGGAGCTGACATTCCCTTTCACAAAATCAATAATCCTTACTTTAAGAATTTCTTAAAATTCTTCTGCGATAATAATTATAACACAGCATGTGTCAAATGGGTGCGAAGCACTAGCTGGGACGGACTTCATGATCAGACTTAACAATGTGGCGAAAATATATCACCAAAGTATATGCAGGCTATTAGGACTGTTGGGTGGATACGAGGTACCTTATACCGCTATCAGCCGGAAAACTTTTAGAAAATAATAAAATCAAAATTTACTGAGATGAGCAAATAATCTCGGACCACAGGGTGTCGGGTATCAATAACTATTTTTTATTTATTTAATAATTTTCTTACAAACGAATATTTTATTGTTTTAAAAACCAGATATTTTTTTTGTTTTATACAATTCTGATAATAATAATATTTAATAAAAGGAAATAAAATAATTCGGTGAATAATTTTCAAAACATATGTTTTAATATTAAGTGTGATGTTCGAAAAAACAAATCAAGATCAGTCTCAAGACATTTGTCGTGTGAGAAGGTTGCTTGCTACTCTACAATTTGATTTTGTCCCCACTCTCTCCATCTTCTTCATCTTGAATTTTGTCAAATCTCATCAGTAAAACTTCTCGGTATTTTCATCTAATTTTGGACTTACCGGTAAGAGACATTTAATTATTTCTACTCCTCAACATATCGAATTATCAACTCATCGCCTTCAAGAACTCACCTCAACACTTTTCAAGAACTCGGTTATTTTTATTGATTCACAGGCTATTAATATTTTGTGTTTTAAGACTCATTCTTTTTTTATTAAATATATAATTTCAAGTTATTTTGTAAAAACAATTAATCGTACGTGTTTTTTCATAATTTTATTAGGTTAGTTAGTGCTTTTATTTTGTATTTTCTTAGGTTTAGTTGTGCACATTCACATTTTTGTAAATGTTCTCTCTTTTATTTTTACATTATACATCATTTTGTATTTACTTGATTAATTCTTTTATAGCCTTAATTTATGAAATTGGGAAATAAATTTATCTGTTTTTTTATTGAATTCACGACCGGCAAATCGCTCGGATAGAAGGCTAGGGAATTATTATTAGGAGCCTCCTCTTCCACACAGGGTAATACATAAGCGTCCGGATATTTTGCTAAATTGGCGGAAAAAATTGGCAGAATCATAGAAATAGCAGTCCCATGTGATACAAAGGTAATGAACACCAGGGCCGAAAAAATAGGAAGTACCAAGAACTATCTATTGAGTTAAAATCACTTCATTATTTGGAGAAAGTGCTCCTTACTCCAATAGCCATTTCCTCGAATGGTCTGATATTAAAAAGCACGAGGGAGGGTACAGAAGGCCTTGGCCTTCATTTGGAAAAATTAAAATTGGCGCAAAAGGCAGTTCTTTTGGACACGTCCAGAATTGTAAGAAAATTATTGAATCAGTAAAACATTTACACTTCCCTTAAGTTTTGAATTCTGTGATGTGACTTTGGCGCTAAACAAATCTGTGATAAAAATCAAAATAATAATAAGGCTTAGCGAACCCGAAGACTCGATGCCGATACCACCAATCTCTGCCTACAAACCTATGTCCACGGACGGTCCTCTGTCGGTCTACAGGTCAGACGCTTTCCAATCGGTATAGGGCTTATTAACATCTTAGGAATTCGTTCTTACTTTACAAGCCCATCTTAATCTTCGCGACACTATCACTTGAATAATATTCACTAGATGAATTTTTCGCAATCCCGCGCTAGCTAATCTCCTACATCCCCCAGTGGTCTCATCTCTTAGAGCATAATACTAAAAAATACCCGATAAAAGCACATTACGAAAACATTATTTGAAAGTTCTTTATATGTAAACTCTTCCTAAAAATCAAAATAATGTCAAAAATGGTCCTATTTGGGTTTCGATCGACGAAGCCACTGATGTCGTAGGGAGATACATTGCCAATATAGTTATTGGTAGACTATGTCCCGATTCGCCTGTACCATAGTTTTTCATAAATTATGAACTTTTAGAAAAATCCAACCACGCTACTATTGCACGTTTTTTTTTTAACCACTCGAAGGGTCTTCTTTGGCGAAGTGGTGTTTTACACCAAAACGTTCTGCTATTTTTATTAGACGCTGCTCCATATATAGGCCAGCGGCAAGGTGTTTGAAGGTCGCAATAAATTGAAGAGAGCTGCATTTTTGCTGTTTGTAACGGCATGTCTGAGTAGTGTAAATCCAAGTTTGAAACCAAAAAACCTATGGGAAACCGTTTGGTGGCCAAAAACCTCTAATTTTTCAGATTTCGGAGTTATTTCAGTTTTTGGCCTGTATTTACTAATCGGTGCATTTTTGAAAAAAAAAACCCATGGGTAACCTTTTTTTTTCCGGAATGCCTTGGTCTGAGCTTAAATTAAAATTAATTAAATTTACTACCTTGAGATTCATGGTAGAAAGACTCCTTCGGCCAGTGTTCGTCAAGAAAGTCGGCCAAAACTTAAAATTTGTACTTTTGGCGAAAAAAAGACCAATTTTCAAAGTGCCTCAGAATTTGTTAGACCTACGGAGCTGCGGTTGGATTCAAATTTTAGCAAATATAATGTACATTAAAAATAGAAAATTATGTTTTTTTATCAAAAACGTTCCGATTAGGGGATAAAGGCCAAAAACTGAATTATCTCCGAAAATCTCGAGGTTTTTTGGCAACCAAAAGTTTTCCCATCCGTTTTTCGGTTGCAAACTTGGATTTACACTACTCAGACATGTCCTTACAACATATCAAAAATAAACTCTCTCTTCAATTGTTTTCGACCCTCAAACATCTGGCCGCTAGCCTATATTTAAACTATTTGGAAAAAGTGACCAAGGGGCGTAACTCAAAATCTAATGGACCTACAGGCCTCGGTCTCTGCTTAAATTAAAGCTAATTAAATTTACTACAGCTTCATGCCCCTTGACTTTTATCGTAGGATCACTCCTTCGGCCAGTGTTCCTCACGAAAGTGGGCCAAAACTTAAATTAAGACTTTTAGGAAAAAATTACCATTTTTAAAGGGACGTAACTCAGAATCTATTAGAGCTACAGAGCCGCGGTTGGATTCAAATTGTAGAAAATTTGATCTACTTTAAAAAAGGTCATCTATGTTTTGTTATCATAAACCGATTAGGGGATGAAGGCCAAAAAACTGAATTATCTCCGAAAATTTCGATTTTTTTCGGCCACCAAAAGTTTTCCCATCCTTTTTTGCGGTTGCAAACTTGGATTTACACTACTCACTCATGCCCTTACATTATATAAAAAATGCAGCTCTCTTCAATTTATTGCAACGTACAACCCTTTTTTGGTACCTGGCGCTGGCCTAATATGGTGAAACCTGGGACTGCTTTGAAGGTGATAAATCCAAATATGATACATCTCACATGCCCCGCGCATGCATTTCACCTTGTTACTGAAATAATCGGATTTAACTTTTTTGATGTTGACCTGTTAATATCAAATGTTTAAAAAGCCTTAAAATTTTACAGGAGTTTTTTCCAGACTTATCTTTGCCTTCCCAGCCAGTAATTACAAGGTGGGCAATTGGTTAGAGACAGCCGAATATTACTGCGAGAACTTCAAAAAAATTAGAGACGTTCTGTCCAAACTAGATTCGGAATCGTCTGTAGCAATAGAAAAAGATAAATCCGTGATGGAGAAACCAAGGTTAAAAAAACAACTTGGCGTACATAAGGTATTTTTAATTCACTTAATAACAAAGCTTGAATTCCAAAGCATGCCACTATTCGAGAGCGTTGCTAGTGTTGAAAACGGTATACATAAGCTAGAAGTAGCATCTTGAGAAGTTGAAACTACGATGAAAAAATTGAAAGATGTGCTGAGAAAAAACCCAGCTGAAAAAAATGATACTCATGGCGAAAACCTACAGGGGACTGGATGTGCTAAATAATAAAGAAGAATTTTCTCCATCTCATACAGCGAGCTTCCATTGACTTCAGTGGATGTTGAGTGATATTTCAGTCAATACAAAGCGGTTTCAAGACCCAAACGGCTGTCTTTTTTATTTTAAAATTTAAAATAGTCCGTTGTTAGCAACAATTTCACACAATAAAATTTTTTGTCCATAATAATTCCATTTTTAATAAATATACACACTCCTAAAACTTTTTAAATAATAAAAAATAAAGCATTTTTTGCTGATTTCGATTTTACATATTACATACTCCCCTTTTACTTACATATTATTAAAAAAATAACCGCAAATATATGTGCATATTTCACTATTTTTATTACATATAAACCTGTCCCCTAGTTATGGTCTTAATAAAAGAGTCTTAGTAACTAAGCAACATTTACTTATTATTAGGACGCTCCTTCAAAAATAAATTCGTAGCTATGTCCTAAAAAATCCGTCGGCTTCTTACGCAAATAACGACGAAAGCCGCGCATGGTAAATCCTTCTAATTTCGGCAACTGAGAGATTAGAAATTCAGTCGCCGAATCCGAGCTCCTTTCAACTCTTTGACTACGTTTCTTGAATATACTTTGTATCTTGCCTTTTAACAAGACGTCCTCTTGGTCCTTTCATAATACGCTGGCGATCAATGCCCTCCGCCTTGTTGTCTTGTGTAAACTCTGAAATCCAGTTACAGAAGAAACAACTGAATCTGAATACTTAAGTAGTGCATGCCATGTCTTCAGACTTCATTGTTCAAAGGCGACCTCAGTAGAACCATTACCCACCATCCTTTCATTTTTACCATTAGGAAATCTATATAAACTCTTAAAGCACTTATTTTCTAATACTTCCATTAAAAAATGTGCAATATGCGTTTTAACCATTAAGAGTTATGGATTTATCATCATCATAATCAAAGACTAGCTTACTGCTATGGTGGTATGTTATGAACTCTGAAATCTAGTTAGCAACCGAATCTGAATACTCGACTTTTCATGTCTTCATACATTGTTACCTACATTACCCTCCAGCGTTCCAGTTTTACCTTCATCATTTAATCAGTCATGCTCATGCATAAATCCTAAAACACTGATTTTATAATGTGTTCTATCAAATGTACATGTTTAACCATTATAAATTGTGAATTCATCACCATCAATATCAAAGACTCTTCTACTACTCTAATGACACGTTACTCCGGCACGTTATACTTGGACTCCTGCTTTGCCCTCATTTCTGGCGATGAAGGTTAGTTCGGGGACCCCAGAGAAATTGTAAACAGTGTAATTATGTTATGAGTGTAAGCATTTATTTTATTTTTAGAGTTTGTTTTTATTGCCGCATGTATATATTTTTATTGCATTTATTTATTTTATTTTTATTTTATTTAATGGAATGATTGTAAGCTACTTACCACTATTACTTATTGCCCACAAGTGGCAGATTGTAATATTTCAATAAAGTGTAAAATAAAACTACGCAGGATAAGGTAGTCCTTTGCAGAGACTGGTCCACGTGGAACTTTTTTCATGTCTCCTGCTACAATTACATCTTCCATTTCATAACATATCATTTACTCGTTCTACCAGTTGATTCGAGACTTTTCTGTCGGTATTCTGTCAGACGCACGAATCTCGTAGGTCTTTCTTGTAAAATTGTGACTATCAATTCTGAGGAGATACCCTCCATATTGATTTTCGTCGGTTTAGCCCCACCATTGCTTCTAGTTTTAAGGTTGGTAGTATTATCAGTCCTGGATCGCCCACACTTCCATCTTAATTTTTCAGCCAGATCATATCCTCCTACCTGCCCGCGCTTTCTTTGAGGATCGGTTTCAATACATTCACATCCCTGTAATGCCTTTGTTGGACATAATTTAATTTTCGTTCACACGTTTTCTTCTTCTCATGTATGCTCAACACTAACCCAAGATTTTGTCTTGGCTAGAATTTATTTATTTTTGTTTTTTTGCCTCCTTTCCTCGCACATTTAGAGGACAAAAAGTGTTGTTCAGTTAAATAAGTTCATCCTTGTTTCTTTCTTCTAAAGTCCTGCTTTCAGATATTTTGTCCACCAGGCAGTTCATAGGAACTCTACTTCTCGAAAATGAGTCTCTGGGCCAGGATATCACTATATTCTTATATAATGCTGGGTCATTTTATTCTAATTAAGATGTTATGGTTTAAGTACTTCATGATTTAAATCTTCATACTGCATGTCATTCTCTTCCACCTAGCTGATTCATTCCAAATGTTATCCAACTAATTGTAGTCACCTTTTTTCAAAACTTCTTTTTACTGTTGTGTCTTGGCTACCCATTTTTTTCGGAACGTTGTTTTTGATAAGCCTTTCGATACTACCAGATTTTTCACTGGTATACTTTGTTTTGAACTAGTAATTAGTTCTGGTAATGTCAAAAAATGCATATAGCATCCGGTTCTTGAGAATTAATTCCGAATCATTGCGTTTACCGGATCAGTTAGTTTTTACTATATTACTATTAATTCTTACTCCAGTAATATCACTAATATAGAGATACTGACTATATTATATCTCAATAGAATAAATTATGTCAACAATAGTTCCACGCGCTATTGAATGCATCCAAGCATTCCAACAGGTGATCATTTGAAGGTTATTATTTTTTTTTGGCTTTGTTTTTTGGATGCGGTTGCTTTGTTGGGGTTTTGGAGTCGAACCTGCAAATATTGCCGTCCATTCTCTTGCCGGCTGGCAGAAACACAATTATTTGGCTTCTCTGTTAGCGCGTAGGCCTAAGTCAATAGCCCTCTCCTCTTCTATTAACATGTTCAAAAGAATCTTCCTTTTGGGCCACAAACGGAATTCCCTCTCCTTTGGGGCCGGGGTAACGATCCTAAGGATCTTTAACCATTTTTGTCTCCATAAAAGACAACATCCCCTTTGCTGTGGTGGATAAATGTTTTCTCAAGGTTTGTGTAGCATTCATTAGGCAGTATACTTGGTTCCGGGAGCCGTGCGGTGGAGCATGAGAGAGCTCTGTTGGAAAATTGGGTTCTTTTGTTGGTTTTGGGAATGCCGGGAAAATACATCGTACCCAGTAATAGGGGGGAGGGTTTGATTTGTGGCCAGCTTACAAAACGTTATTAAAAATGAAAAACTAGAGAACTAATAGTTTAAAAAATAATAAATAATGCTTCTATACATATAATAAAACTAAAATCCTTAGTTAAAAATCGAGTAAAAAATCCTTAGTTACGCCGTCCTTCGGAAGGGACGTTAAACGGGGGTCCCGAGCCTGTACGACGTCAGGTAATTATTAAAAATCCCTATTCTAATAAAACCTGGATAGGCAAAATTTAGAGCTCCCACTGTATCATCGTCCGATCAGCAGCAGATGTGGCAGCCTAAAGTGACGTTAAATGAACAAACAAACAAACATATAATAACAAAGTCCTCAGCCGCGTTTGTTCGCGGTAAACTCAATAACTTCACCAATAGATAGAGGTATTCACCAGAAAGGTTTAGGTATATAATTTGTGGAGGTTTTGTGTAAAAGGGTTGGAATATCGATGGGTTTCACCGAAGACGCTGCTTGCCTAATCCCGTACAATTATCTAACGTGTAAGATAATAAATTCGTATATAAAGAAACATTTGGTTTTGTTTCTAATTTTATAATTTCTATATAATAAAGTACATTACCTGAGATGGGAAGAAAGAAATTAAAGACTCCCAAAGAAGCCTAACCAATGATATTCACGTGGTCCTTTGTGGCCGGTACGTGATAAAAAAAAATACATTACACAGACAGATTATGTGGGCATAATATGCCTTATTACACGAGCAACGTTGGGGTGGGTCGCTAGTATTTAATATAACCATATTTAACAATTATTTTATAAATAAAATGTTATAATATAACTATATTTGCTTAAAGTAAATATTTTAAACTATTATTTAATTAAATATACAGGATGTTATTTATATACTTTAAAAAGGAATGAATTATTGACACACAGTTTTATCAGTGCGTATGCTTAGTAGATATAACATATAGGCTGATAAATTATATAATCTGTTCACGTATGCAGGACGTGAATGTAGTTAATTATTGAAATAGTGTCGTTCTGTACTTTGAAAATAGAAATCCTCAATAATTATGAAAATTTAGATTGTTTTAATTGGTTTTAAAAAACAAAAAAATATTTCCAATCAGTTTTCAGGGTTTGTAAAAAAATTACATTGGATATTCTTGATCCCAAAGCTTTCAGCATAATTATGTAGGTTTTGGGCTAACGTTATTCTTGTCATTTCCATTATACTATTGTTATGATAACTCTCATCAACCCAAGTATTGTTTTTTATTGGATTGTACGAAAAATAATGCATGATTTTATATATTTTTTTAAACACACCTCCAAACAGTTAACTGTTTATCTTGAATGATAATAGTTGACCTTGATAATATATGTGGAAGAAAATGGTCCGGGTATAGGTCAATAAAATTCTCTTAGATGTGGAGAAATGTTTACTAATTAGACAACGTTTCGACGTGTCGACTATACTTGTCAGGTCTTCAGGGCTAAATATGCAAAATACAGACAGTTGAAAATTAAAATTAAATTTTTCGTTTTTACTACCTTTGTATTTTAACCTTTATATTTACGATGCTTAGCAATTTTTTTAGTCCATCCTCCCCCCCCCCTCTCTTCCCCATTTCATTTTCTTTCCCCATATACATTACAAAACACATCACACCATTATTCTCACACTACTTCCTTGCTTACTGTTTCTGTAAGGCGTTTATTCATTCCCCACCTTTTATTATCATTTTAATGCCTTTCATCCGTGTTTATCTTAATTCACTTTTTTATACTAATTATATTTTCACTTAACCAAATATCATTGTCTTATTACATTTATATTAGTCCAATAGAGCCTATCAATTGTAACTTACTTATCGCACTTTTTATACTATTTTACATGTTTATTTTAATATCAACTATGTTCTCCTTTCTCACCATGTCTTACCACTTATTACATATTGTACTACATCTATCCTTTATACTATTTCATAATCATTTTGTATAGATTATCGTCCCCATTGGTAGTAATATGTATGTTTCACTTCTATTACTTATCATCATTGTTTCTTATCAAGATTTTCATTTTTATTACATTATGCCGTATTTTATTACTTGGTTTATTACTTACTTTATTTATTACATACTGTATTTTTCATTTTCATTACTTATCTGTATTGTTATTTTCATTACCTTTGACTATATATATTTATTACTTACTGTACTTTTTATTTATATTTTGTTATGGTTATTTATGCTCCACATGATCATCCTTGCTCTTTATTGATATATATCTCTTGTTCTCTCCCCTCCCCCACCTTTATTGTCCACCACTCAGATACCTGATACATATTTATTTTTAATTTAATATTTACCCATTTTAATCTTTAATTTTTATCTTTATTACCTTATTCTTTAATTTTTAACACTTTCTGTTTTATTCTTATTATTCTTTAGTATGTTTTTTACTACCTTTATATTTTAATCTTTATATTTACCATGCTTAGCAATTTTTTTACTATTTTTTAATTTTCAATTGTATGTATTTTGCATATTTAGTCCTGAAGAAGACCTGCAAAGTACATTTCTCCACATCTAAGAGAAATTTATTGACCTTTACCCGGACCATTTTCTTCGACGTAACCTGTTTATGTTTGTTGGACAAATCTAAACACTTATTAATCCTCTTTCAAGCAAAATTGTTTGTTTACTTTACATTACATATAATGCTAAATGTAACATTTGCAAATAATTCAGTATTTTCATTTTCATATGATTTTGTTTTACGGTTAAAAATTCGACCGGTATGGGGCACAAATGGCCAGAATTATCAACGAAGTCTGAGGAGAAGGCAGTTTAACTGAATGCACTGTTCAACTGTGGATCCAAAGCTTTCGAGAGGGAGACTTGAGGCTTGGATAAAAAAGGCCGTGGAAGAAGTTCTGTCCTTGATGACGATGCTCTCCGAGATTTGGTGACAGAAACTCCCAGAACAACTGTTCCACAACTGGCAGAAAACCTCAACCATCGATGACCATCTTAATCAGGTTGGGAAGGTCAAAAGGCTTGAAAGTTGGCAGAATATAAAAGTCACTACTTTTCCTTAGAAAAATTATAAAAATAGTCAATATTTCCAATGTGAAAGAGGAAAGTTTAAATAAAAAAATATAGAAAATTAAACCAACGAGTTGGGACAGCCGCTAGAAATGTCTGATAAATTGAAGAAACTGCCCCACCCAATATGTTTTTATAGTGTTACAACTTTTTTTTAATCGCTTATCTCATCCGTCCGGTTCTGCTACCTATCGGTTTAGACCGAAGAAATTTGACCATCCGTGAGCTCATTTTTCGGCGAGCTATCGTTACAAGTGGATGTATAGTTTTTCTCAACTAATTATTTTATTTGGCCAAGAAGTAACCAAAATTTTCCCTCATCTTAACTTTTTCTTTGCTGATCAACGTTAGTGTTATGTTGTTATGCTATACTTTGTTGTTATGCTTTGTCATGTTATGTTTCTTTGAAGAATTAATACAACTTCCTTTTATACCGACTATTTTTTTTTTATTTCTTCATTTGGACCTTAGACCTAAAACGTACAAACCTGGTCACAATAGTCACAATATTGTGAGAAGAAAGGTTTTAAATATATTTCATACAGAAAACTTTTTAAATTATTTCACCTATAGGTTGCCATTTCAGAACACACCTAAAGTGAATCGCTCTCCAGTCATATTGATCGACCTGTACTATTTAACATGCTCGGAATAAATGTATTCTTAGCTTATTATCATAAGCTTTTAATCCTGAATAAGAATGTTCCGCACATGGGGTCATCAGATCAGAGATAGATGATGTAGTCATTTAAAAGGGAGTGACGTCAGAAGGCTCATCAATCAAACTCTAGATCCCTGATGATACGCCCCGGTGACATGCATAACGAAAATTGAGAAAGTGATAGTTTGTTTAATGAATTAAGCCATTTCATTATGAAAGAAGTCTTATTTTTTTAGTAGTCATTATAATGAATATTTCTACCTGAGAACGTAAAGACCAAGTCACTTGTAATTATTGGTTTATCTAAAAAAAAATGTGTTATAAGTATTTAAAAACAATTGAACAACAAGTTGATACTATTTGAATCAAACAGCAAGTCGAAATACATCGGTCATTTATGAAACTGTTCTATATGAATCTAAAACACATGAACATTACTTTAAAGAGAAAATTAAGTATTAAATGATATAATCAGGATCAAAATCGGACAATTCCTTATTTAAAACATTGACTTTTTCAGATTTTAACTTTAGACAGCCAATGCTTTATGTTCCTTAAACCTAGCGAAAAACTAATTTTGAAAAAGTCAATTTTAAAAATTTCGGAGTACCCGCTTTTGATTTCTCATGCCTCAAAAGAGATCCATACTTTTTCAGAGTTATCAAATTTCATCACTTGGAGTCTTTTTGAGGAGTTTATCAAGAATCTAAGATTAGTAACATCCCCCTCTACTAAGGTGCTAAGGAATCAGTCATTGCTTGTTAAACTTACTTTGACGGTACTTGTTATTAAATAATTCATGCTTAAATCTAATCTTAATTGTATTTTATTAACAGTTGGGAAAATGTCATAAATATATAATCTTTTTAATTTAGGTAAAAGTGGTTGCTTTTCTTGGGTGAATTTAACATTCGTCCTAGAGATGCTGTTAAGTGGGTATTTATCCTAAGATGAAAATAAACTTCCTTCGCCTGTGGTTCTAATCAAAGGGATTCTTTATACTGACGAATTAAATATAAATTTCTTCAAGTAAGATGGAAGTCTAAGGTCATAGGGATGTAGTTTAAGCATATTGAATTATTCTATGATTAAAGATTTTTCATTACACACAAAAATTTACAATAAATCATGACCTACACTATCATGTCTTTTTTCGTTCGATATAGTCGGCCATCATTATCCAATGTTTTGCCGTATGGCAACAGCGTACGCGCAATTTTCAAGGAGTCTATAGTCCCCAAGGTAACATAACATTATAAAGACATAATATTATTTATTTTATTTTCGTTGTTTTTTTATTGTAAACATATTACATAAAATAAAAATTCTTGTGTTTGTTATAAACAATAAAGGTATGCAAATCATAATTTTGTCATAAATTTCAGAGTTGGAAGTATGATATAACCGTACATTCTCACCTGAATACGCAGAGGCATTTTGACCTCCCGTCTCAGAGAATCGCTCTTATTGAATCCTTGCTGGTTCAATAACCAACATCACATCCATACATCACATTCTTTGTATTATGTACTGATGTATAACTTTTATTTTTAACAATAAAATAGTGTAAATAGCAACTTAATTTTAATTCTTTATAAAATCATAAAATTTCGTTGGAGCTACTAATGCTTGACTACATAATTTCGGTTGTATTTTTTAAAGAAAAAAAAAGTATTAAACAATGATTCAGTTTATTTGGTTGTTTATTTCTTTTTATTTATCTCAGAATTACTTCACTATTTTCATCGAAAAGTATCTGATTGAATAGACATTTTATAATTAAGATGCCTTTCTTGACCATATTAAGTATCCTGTAAACAACACACGACTCCTTGTAAATTTATTTTACTACAAATCAGTGGCTCTAAAAGTGATTCTGAATCAAAATCAAAATTTTTGTATACCGCTTTGCTTTTAAGTATTACTAAACGACCATTTATTGCTTATTACAGAATACTTAAAATAATTTAAAGAAATAATAATTGAGATTCCGTTGAAATTCCTAAGAATCTGAAAATAAAAAACGTTCTTGATAACAATATTTCTTTCACTATTCCATCAATGTAGAGAAAAGAACTGTTACTAAGAACAGGGCTTCTTTTTTTCTATAAATGAATAATTGATTAATAAGTGAAAGTCATATTGAACAATAAAAAACAGATAACGTATAGTATTTCAAAGCTAAATCTTTACATTTAGAATGCCTTTTGTTTGTACTGTTGTCGAAAACATGGAACGTGTTCTTAGCATCCTTGGAGGAATTGAAAAAAAAAATTAAATTAATTGTATATAAACACTAGTAATATTTTTTCCTTTCTTCTGCGAATAGAACTTCTCAAACATTTCAAACTGACCAACTTGTAGAGGAAGTTTTGTGCCCGATCTTGAAAGAAAGTTTCAGAAATTGGAAAACTTGGAGAAAGTTTATAGAGATGAATTCCAGAAATAGCCGGTTAATTATAAGGCCTGTCTGGAAGAGTGCTCTTGTTAACTCGCTGGAATGGTTCTATGATAAATCAAAGTCTGATGAAGTAGCATTGAAGGTATTACGGACATGTTTATTATTATATAGAAACATATCAGTGTATTTTATTTTATATTTTAAACCATTATTACAAAAACCTAGAAGTTTTTACCGAGAACCATCGCAATATTAGCTATACTAAAACATAAAAGAAATGTGGGGTGGATGTCTAAATATTATTTGAATTATTCTCAAGTAATGTTATCATAATATCCCAACTATCACTTCTTTGCTCCTTATTTATAAAAAAAAAAAACTAAAATAATTTTAAATCCATTCAACAGGCGTTTCTTCTGGTTTCAACAGTGTAGCCAAATTCTTCCTCAGTGTTTAATCTGAGACTGAACATGTTCTTCTTCTACTTCGGCATTTAAAGCTTCTGGGTCTGTGGGGATACACATGTGTCTAAGTAAATATATATCTATTGCATACTATCTTTTTATTTAAAATTTCGTTCACCTGTCTTCTGTAGTTTTTTTTATTTTTAAGATGATATGCCGTATGAATCAATTTCATTCATAATCCTCCTGATTTTTTTTCATTACTTACTTACTAAAATTATTTAACGAAAAATTCCTCATGGGATCTATAACTCCCCTAAGGTTCACCCAGCCGGGAATATTTTTTTGCAATAGTTCATGAAAAGTATAGTTTCTAATCAAGCTCGATGTTTAGCAATTAACAAGTCTAGTTTCACCCTTCTGTGGTGTCTAGTGTGTGTATTTAATGTGTGGGCCTGGTCCAGTTCTGTACAATGTGGTGTACAGTCTCAGCCATGTACTGAATCAAAGTCCCTTCATAGTTTGTGGTGGGACAAGTTTTTTTTTTGTTTTTTTTGTAAATACGGCGTATTGAAAGATTGGAATTGAATTGAAACCTTGCTGTACTTCACCTCATAGTCGGACGAAAGCCCCTTGTCTTTGAGAGGAAGATACTACCGATTCTACGGGTCAATGAAAGTCGGCGAGAACTGGAATCCGAGGAGTAACTTGGATTTGAACGCACAAACAGGAGAACCGGACATCATGAGAGTTTTATGTATAGGAAGACTCAGAGGGGCTGGATATGTAGCCAGGATGAACGATGAAAGCGTTCCAAAAATTATGACGAACGAACAACTATATGAATCGAAACGCATCGGGAGACCTAAACTGCGATGGAGACGATGTCGCGAAGGATTCTAGCAATCTGCTTGACGTGAGCGGCTGCTCAAGATAGAGAGGGATGGCGATAGCTACTTAGGGAGGCCCTGACTTAATGATTGGGTTGTTGCGCCACTGATGTTAATGAATGTTCACGTCTCAAGCACAATAAAACCAATCTTCAAAACATTACAACAGAAAACGTCGTGTGTCACAAGATAACGTAAAAAAAATACTAGAACCTTCTTCGATTGATTCTATCTGCCCCAGTTCGGGAAGTCGCGTGCTCTTCGTCTGTTAGGGGGTGACGTCTTCAGGCTTGGTGGACATTCCAACATCTCGGCCCTCCTGATAATCCGGGACATCACCTGATGGCCTGGCGTCTTCTTCCTCATCGGAATCGTCATCATCAGAATCGTCCTAATCTTGTTTCCATCTTTTCCTGTAGTCACTGGTGGTGGACGTGCTATTAGGGCCTTCACCGTTTTCAACTTTTTTAACGTCGTATCGGTTTTTTGGCTTAACAGCAACAACTTTATACGGCCCCAAGTATGGGGGTTTAATCTTCGCGTACGTAGCAAACTGAGTTCTCTTAATCACAACCAAGTCACCTACTTCGTATATCTGCGGTGGTCGTCGTTTTCGGTCGTACTGCGTCGTCTGCTCGGCTTGAATCTTTTGTATCTGAGTTTTGGCATGTCGTCGTAAGTCTTCTCTCTGCGTATCATAAGCTTTTGCGAACTCTTATTCCACAATATTCTTGAGTTGCAGTTCTTCTTTCTTTTATAAGACGTTTGAAGTTTTGTCAGATTTCTTACCCTTCTTTTTTCCCATTTCTTTCTGTAACGACATCAACTCTTCCAAGTAGTCCTTTTCCGCAGCTTCTATTTCTTCGTCGTCTATCAACCTCATCCTAATCTTCTTCATCACCATCGTCATCATCTTCGATTTCAGATTCATCATCACTGGCCTTGTCATCGGTTCCATTTAGTGAATCAACTGCGGAATCATCATCATCTGAAGAGTCCATCTCGACATCACTATCGTCCTCTACCATCATCATCATCGGATTCAACTTTTACTTCCTTTGAAGCATTTTCTTTAGCCTTTTTATTACCTTTTTGTTTAACGTCTTCATCATCTGTTTCTTCCTCGTTCTTACGCTTCTTAACTTTAACGTTGTCAGATGTGTGTACTCGACTACAGTCATACACAATATCCCTAGGTCATTAACCCAATAAAACTATCTATTAACTATAGCACAAGTTATGTCAATTGGTCTATGACAGGGTGTTTTTATTTATGCTATGGGTGATTAATAGCACATTATTGGACAGAGAATGGCCTCTACTGTGGTATATGAAATAGTTTAATAGTTTAGTTGTCAGGAAACTTACAGTATAGTTGTTCTATTTATTACGTTCCAGCTCATTACCGTTCTGAAGTACTCTTGACGAACTAGACCCATCCTCAGTGGCCTTAGTTATGGTTAGAGGAGAGAAAGGTGCGAACTAATCGGATAGATGATTCCGTGACTGGAAACCTCCTTCGATTGGCCATAACTCTCTCCTCCTAGGCCTCCATTATCAGATAACTGCCAGGATGGCCCGGCCTTCGTTTAGCCCAGGATCGATGAGCTTCCTCTCCATTGGTAGCCCCGGCTGCGGCGGCGAAGACCGAGATTACCCTCGGCTAATATTGTTGGAGGGGAAGATTATTCGATTTTCAGTAGAAGAAAAAATTCAGTTATGTTTATCCTTCCATCTAGAGGGCTCTGCGGGGAGGAAAAACTTCTTACTAAGGGGAGGAAAACTTCAACGATTCATCACTATCGAAATACATTTTCCTCGTGATAAGAAATTCAAACAAATACGTATACTTTCAAAGTATAAGCCAACTGCAGTTTGATACAAATGTTTAACATTGCATTTATGTTTATTTCTTTGTAACAAATTGAAAACAATAATTAGATTAAGAAACATCGTAAAAGAATAAAATTTTTGGAACCCACGCGTAGTTTTTGTAAATGTTGCAGACTCACAGATGAGATTATGAATATTGTATTAGATTGTAGTTATTTGTGCCATTATGATTATTATTGTTGATAACTACTGGGTGTATGTTTTTTTTTAATGTAGAAGTGTTTTATTTATTATTTAATGGTGTTTTAGGATTATTTTCCAAGTAAGTTTACCATTTGTTTAGGAGATATTCACACCGAAAGATTTTCATTATTTAGACATATTAAAAAAAAAATTATTTTATTTGTTACAACTACTTTATTTATTAAATGTAAACATTAAATCCACACATTTCAGAAGAAATTTTCTTGACATATGATGAATGCTATCTTCATAAGAAGAGGTATCTTCAATAAGAAAAATAATCATTCGTGTGCACATCATTTTCAGTGGATATTTCAGTGTTCATTATAATGAATCCTAATGTTTACATTTATTGAATAAAGTAGTTAAACAAGTAAAATAAATTATGTTTATGTTTATATTATATGTCTAAATAGTTCATACCAATGAAAATCTTTAGGTTTGAATATCCATTAAACTAAGTGTTTGCGAACATTCCTCCATAGGAATTTTTTTTCTTGTTTTGAGGCCCTTACAAATTTTCAGATTGACTATTAAATCCTAAAACACCCAGTACATTTATGAAGGGAGATCATTGAATGTCACAATAACAATTGTGTGGAGCAAAGGGGATTTGCCACTCCCCCAATAATTTCTAATATTTTATTTCTTCTATAAAATTTGCAGTGCCGAAGGCCCCGGATTCGAATCAAGAAGTTGCTGATAATTATTGTATACTGTTAACAACCTGAGATGGGCCTTGTGAGATATGGAGATCCTCCTGGGTCTCACCCAGTCTCTATAAAGTGGGTAACCTCGATTGAGGGAAAACCCTGGTTGTTGTGTGTGATCTAGGAAATATCACTTCCCTGTAAACCGTTGCCCTAAAACAATAAATACCACGTACCGAACCCAAGACACTTCATGGGTTGTAGTAGTACAGGTTTCACAATTATTTTTTACGCCTTCGGAAATTAATGTTTTTTTCTAGTCCATTATTTTGCAGTTCTCTTTCATTTATATTCCATTACCAAATCCATTGGTAACCTCACTCAAGCTGTTGTGATTTCCGATGAGTGCAGTGTGTTACTGTTTTATCTTGTTTTTCTAACTGATGTTAAACTGTTTCTTTACCATAGACTTTGTATTTGGCAAATGACTTTCTCTTCACGTTTTGGTAAATAAATTTCTGAACACTGTAGAGAATATCATTATTATACCAATTCTTACTTGTTTTAGAAATATCCAATACAAATATTAAAGTATTTCACGAAATTTTATTATTCATTGGTATCTATTTGCTTTTTAATTGTGCCAACGTTTGGTTGGCATACGATAGTTATGTATTTCGGCAGAGAACTTTACTTTTAAAAAATATTTATTTGAATGAACACAACATAATAATAATTAATCGGACATAGTAACAGACTGCGACTTAGACTAGACTAACTTATGTAATATTGAGGGCTCTATATATACTAGCCTAAAGATAAACCATTCAATAATTATAAGAACAGAGTACAATGTGATAAGGCTATAAATCTAAACTTCTAATCCTATATGTCTTATCATAACTGATGTAGCCCATCTTCAGGGCAAACAACGGGTGTGATGGCTTGTCAAACTAACACTTGTCAATAACTAATCAATTTTTATCAAACTCACACCTGGTATCTATTTGTATATGTACTTTATAGTATATTGTAAAGTGTATTTTTTATATTATATTGTTACGGTCCGAGAGAAAGGCCCGGAAGGATTAGGACGGCTGGAGGATTATAAGATTAGAAAGATCGAGAACCATCTCGACCTGGCTAGACAACTCTCGATCTTCCGAGAAGTGCCCCACCCCGACCTACCTTGCCTATATAAAAGGCCAGCTGTTTCAGTAGTGGTCAGTGAGTAATAAGGTAGTAATGTTGTGACAGTCCGTGTAAGTGACAGTGACAGTGACAGGTCGTGGCCGTGTGATAAGTGTAATAAACAGTGTGTCAGTTTGTCATATTTGGAGAGTTTTACGGTCGGTGGACTTTAATTAGTGAACTGTAAGTGTTAAATTGTAGTTGTTAACTATAGTGTAGTATTATTGTATTTGTACAAATTTAGGTAAATAGTTAAGTTATTTAGTTTTAGAAATATCTTATAGTATTTGAATATTATTTTAGTAATTATATAACAGTTAGGCCTAGGTTATAATCTGTAGAATATTGTTGTGGTAAATTTATATTAGTTTAATAATTTAATTGTTTTAAATAATCTCATTGTATTCTTTTTAATTTGTTAATAAATATTAGTATCTTGAATTTAGTAATAGCTTAATTCATTTTACACCCAGTAGCCCGTAACAATATTTAAGTATAATCTTCATTAAAGGACATCGTATGCTTTGAAAATTAGTAAAATAACAATGTTCAGCAGCCTCTCTGTTTCATAAGTTATAATTATAGAATAGAATAGAATAGAAAACAAACTTTATTCTGGGACCAAGTCCCTTTAGAATAACAATAAAGAACAAGTAAAATAAACATAATATTCATCTGGCCAGGAGGCTACATAATGATACAAATCATGAAGTAATCATGAGTGACAAAACATAATAAAAATAGAAAAATAAATAAATAAATGATTAAAAAGTAAGAGACTTTACAGGATTTTAACTAATTGTCTAGAAAAATAAATAAATAAAAATAAAAATAAAACATATATATAAAGGTTTGATATTAACAAAATAATAATAAATAATATTAATATAATAGTTAACAACGGAATTGATAGAATTGAATAACTATCAATATTTCTATTACTTTTTTCCCTAATTTTTACTTTAGAAGTATGATCTGTCTATCAAGTATTATAATTTGATTTGCTTATTACATTTAAATTGATTAGTAAAATAGAAAAGCGTTTGCTCAATAGAGAGATAAATTATAAGAGATAAATCATATTATGAAGACTTGGATGCAAAAATTATATACAAAAACCTTATGTCTCTAATACAGTAGGGAAAATAAACACCTATGGATACTTCTTCTAATTCATCATCAGGATCGAACGATAATAATCAGAATAAAGATAAATAAAGCACATCCCAACCTCACTTTCTAACAAGACACCAAGCATTGACACCCAACTATAAACAAAGCCTAAATGTAACTACTGCTTCTAAAAAAAGGTTCCGGAATAACAGCTTATTATTATATAGTCGAAAAAAAAATACTAAGTATCCTAAAATTAAAAAAAAAGATAAAAACAACATATATCACAAAAATAAAAACAAAATAAGCATAAAGGTACAAGAAAAACATGACATTATCAATAATTCAGTGTTTATACGACAATTCTACTTAAATTAAAATTTATTATTATTATTTAATCATTTACCTAATTTAAAAAGTTAGTATTGTTCCATAGTTATATGCATTACGACAAGTTATAGTTATAGTTATAAACAAGGCGTTGTCTAACGTCTTATGCTCTATCCTCTTCCATTTTGTTGACTGTAAAAGTTTTAATAAATAAAATGTTAAAGTTATATTTCACTGGCTTCGTCAAAAGTTTTATATGTATGCATAGTAATTGCAATTTATACTACTCTCATTTAGTTTGGGCAATAAAATAAAACGGAATAGTGTAAAATATATAAAATATTTTGCAGTATAGGTATTGAGACTTTTTTTAATACCCGTAACTATCTTCCTATTCATTTGTACGGGCTACTTAAAATACTAATAAAAAGACCAATATGCACCATAAAAAAAACAAAAAAACTGTACCACTACATGGGTCTTAGGTTTAGTACTTGGCAGAGACTTTACTGTTTCTAAGACGAGAGTTGTGAAGAGAAGAAATTTGTCCAAGATCACGACCAACAGCCATGATTTTCCCCTACTAAGGGAGGAGGATCCCCATAGCCCATCTGGACCCCAACAGATTAAATAATGTAACTGCCACAACAGGGTTTTAGCCCAGGATCATCGGCATAGCATCTCTGCGCTCGTCACACCGAGCCACCCCGCTCCCAAACCATGCTCTATCATCTCCAATATCAATTATCTCTTCTCTTTTAAAAACTCCTTTCACCTTCTGAAACATTTTACATTCTTCCAAATATCTGTGAAAATTCATCCTAATCCCTTTTGGTGCCGTAATCCTTTTCAGCTGTATATCTATTAACAAAGTACTTCATCTTGTGGAATAATATTGAACCACCATTGAGCCTCATAACACCCTCAACCTTTCCTCATCTCTTGAGCCCTGTTCTAGACCCGGAAATCCCACCTTCAATGGGATGTTCTTTGAACAGATTTCAAGACGTGTTATGGGAAATCCTTCGCTCCTGACCTCCCTAAACCGTTCTAAATGATCTTATAGATTAAAAAGAATTCATTTTGAACCCTAAAAAATAACTAAAATTTTTTTTTTTTTTTTAATTTAATTTATTGATATTTACAACTGTATAATAAAAAAAAATACATCCAGTAAATAGGCTATGTGATACAAAATGACATGAGTAATGGCAAGTTGAGAAACTACCCACTGGTAGTACTCAAATCACTAGTTCAACTAAGAAGGTCACGTGGCCATCTTCTTTTCAGACGCCTCGGGGGATTATCGGGAATCGAAGAGGAAGCTAGGTTTGAAACTAGAGGGTTTGAGTGGGAATGAAGTTTGTTATGAAAGGAAAGATACCGGGTTCGGGCCAAATCAGCAACAAATGGGACATTAAGGTCGTTATGGATGACGGTATTTTTAACAAAATAAGGAGCGTTGAGGATTTTACGAAGGATTTTGGACTGTAGGGATTGGATACGACAGGAATTCGATGGCTTAGTGGAGCCCCAAAGCTCTACTCCGTAAGTCCAAATAGGTCTTATGATGGTCATGTAGATGAGTCTTTTGTAGTTAATCGGGAGGTTAGAGCGTTTGTCTAGTAAGTGTTGAAGTAGCCTGAAACGTCGAGCAGTACTAAAATTTAAAATCAGATATGAAAAAAATAAAGGATGGTTTCGTTATAATTCGATTCCGATTACCTTCGTCTTTTCGGAAAAACAATAATAATTAGCCACCGTGGAAAAGGAAAACAGTAACTCTTTTAATTTAAATGGACCTCCTTTCAATAAAAAACGCAGACAACTCCACCTTGTAGGTAAGTAGGATTGGTAAATTGTTGAGAAACGTAGGTTTTGTGTACCATCTGTAGTTCCATTGGCTTCTTCCAAGACATACGATGCTCAATATTATTTAGCTAATATTCAACATATTAATCTTACTTATTGCCCAACTGACAACCTTAACACCTATATAATTAATTTCCCACTAAACGTCAGACTAAAAGTTATGTGCGTTCATAAAAATCCTAATACTTCTGCCCCCCCCCTATTGCCAAAACAACACCCACTCCAACTTTTCTTGATATAAATTACACCCTAAATTCCCTTTTTCTCTGTAAACATATGAGAATTCCTAAAATCTACTATTTATTCCTTACGACTTGTGACCTTAAGTTCGAAATAGACTTCCATTAATTCAAAAGATCCAATTTCTTCCATCTATTAGACAAATATTGTTTACCGTCTTCTTTGCTCTTCTAAACATCGCATTTTCTCCTTTATCAAAGAAATCAAAAACTATCACAAAGCAAACTATTTCCCATTACAAATTATTCATAACTTCGAACCCATTCGCTTTTAAAATTACCTTAACCCGACTTAACTCTAAATGATCATTTTTATTTTGTTAAAGCCTCTGGGCCTGCTATTGTTTGTAACTATAATTAAGGCATATTTCGGAATGCATCGATATTCATTTTCAACCTAACTCATAACATCTTCAACCATAAAATAAATGGAAATAGATCTACAATATCCAATCTCTATAATATCTACAACGTTAACAAAAACAAATGTTTCCCCCTTTTTTTTTTTTTTTTTTTTTTATATACTATGGGGTACCCTTTTCAGCCTATAGCCGATTTTTTCCAATAGTAAAAATGTTCAATTTAATTTCTTTTGTTTTTCGTTTACTTTTCCAATTTGCTCTTATTTTCTCAGAAAGCATTCTTCATCAATCGACTTCCATTTTTTATGACCCATTTTAATTGTTATACAATTATTTATCTTATTAATTATAAATTCTTTACTCGTCGAGAACCCTTTTTTCAAATGAAAGAGAGACTTTTTCAACTTCTTTAAAAACATTATTGTAATGACATCATTGTAGTATATTCAATTTTTTTGAATATATAATATATATAAATATTATCCTTTTTTGTGTAACCTCTTGCTTATAATTTTTTCATTTCTGTAACTTTTCATTTTTGTATTCACACTTTAATGTGTCTATTTTATCTAAATTTTATTAGACCTTTTCTTATTATTTCCTTATATTTAGTGAAAGCACAAATAAAAAATTAAATTGAGTTTTTCTACATACCAGTTTTTGTTTCCATACTACTTACAAATGCAAACTTGTTTACTATATCACTCAGGAATAAAGCTAGTTCCATACCAAGTTGCTGCTTGAACTAAGACTGAAGATTTATGCCACTATCTGATTTCCCATGTAGTTCAGTGCCTCCCATTCGCTTAAGTTAATAGTCTTGAGGACTTCATTCCCAGACATAAACTCGGAGAGAGTTCCGGCTTTTCCGGGTTTCCCTCACTATCGATTGTCTTCCGGGTCCCGTCATGAGTAGGGATTAGTTATAGGAGCTTTATTGCAGGCCAATAAAAGTCAATCTCTGATGTTGAGGATGTGGGTTCGTTCCCGGTATTAGCTTTGTCTTGACTCTCACGTCCCACGTCCCCGTCGCCAATTTTCTTATTCATTTTATCCTCGATTTATTTTTTCATACGATTATTCTTAGTTAGTAGAATTTTATACCATGTTCCTCCAAAACAATAGTCAGTGGTTTTATTCATTTAACGTCACTGTATGTTGCTATAGCTAATCGGACGATGCTACCTACAGTGGGAGTCCTTATTTTGTTTAAACTTGTCTGTCTTATATAAGATCGAGAGTTTTAGCGAGTAACTGACACTTGGTTCCCACATTTTACGCCCCACCGGAAGGACAGCATAACCAATGATTTTTATTCCCGTTAAAAAATCCTAAGGGCACTACCAGCCCGGGGGGCAAATCCTTGGTCTTGTTCGTAGGTAAGTTCTTATGAAACCACTACACCACATGTGACCCCAAGTAAGAGTATTTAAATATAGTTTGCCGGAGAATGTGGTATTAATGTGGTGAGTACATAGTAGGGACTATACTGTTTCTTAGTCAATTATTGTGCTGGGAGGTGACGTCCAATATTACGCCAACCGAATATTTATGTAAAAAAAATGGTAAATATAGAATCTTTGACTATACTTCTTCGAAAATTTAAACAGAAGACAAGCTATAATAATATAAACAATGGTATATTTATTACTATGTGTACACCTTGAAATAATTAGCATGAATGCGATTCCTTTCGAGATATTTAATATTTCCATAGGCTATCCCAGTAAATAATGTTTTCTGAAAAACTAAAATATAGAGGGTTTTGTCCAACTATTAGCTCATTAGCAACAATATACACCATTGTATAATACGCAATATACAATACTTGGAAATTCGACGAAGATAGGGATTTCGATTTTTGTTGTTTGTATGAACAACGAAAAGCGCTTAGAGGCTAATCTATTATCAATCATACCTTGATATTTATTCTCAACACATTTTTTTTTACAATAACATTAAGTTTATTTGTTTTCAGAAAAATGTGTTTTCATAAATCTTTTTTTTTTAATCAGATCGAGTGACGCATCACCCGTTTAGGTCAGAGATTCGTAATGTTACAAACGTATGATTTAAGCAAGAACGCTTTTCTTTTCTTTTTTTTAAGTTTCAGTGGACCCATGAAGCGTCACACAAATTAGTTATTGACAACGACAATTTAGTGAAACAAATAACCACTTGACTGAGTTCGTTCTATTTTTTAATATAATTAGAACATACAAAAAACATATAACTAGTTAAATATGGTAAAAATTCAACCGAAAGATTTGCTTCGTTTATAATAATTAAGGAGTCTTTTTTAATCACGTTAAATGAAGTGAGGATTTACTTCCACTTGTATAATAATTAAATATTATTTATTTATTAATTTATGTGATAATTATTTGCCATTGAGATTCGCATATTTATCAATTACTTTCTTTTTCAATTGCCTTATTTATATTATTTTATTTTAATAAAATTTAGGGATAGTTTATCAATGATATTCGCCTTTCGAGTATTTCTTATAAGCAAGAGCTAAGTTTAAAAATGTTCTGTTTACATCAAATGAGAAATAGTAATTAACATGAAACCATATAAATGAGTCTAATATACTACATTAATATTTGTAGTAATATTTGACAAGAAAATAACGATCCATACCATTACGAATATTCCTCCTTAAGTAAGACTGACTAAGACGAGATTTATTTAAATCTCTAATCTGGCTGAGAGCTTCCTTGAAAAATAAGCTTCTAATGGCCTTTCTCTTGCCAACATTTAATTTAATAAGACCACTGATAATGATCTGCTAAAATAGGATGAAACTAATTTCCTCGGCGAAAAATTAATATGATTATAGGGCAGGGAACCTTATCGTAAAAGAGAAAATTGTTTATGTTTTTCCAGATAATCCGTTCTTCATAAAGGAATTAGACCTGCAATGCATTTGTAATATTTTGGTTAATTATTATAAATTCTAGGGTTATCCCATTTCATTCAGTATTGGTAAATCCTATATTTGGTCCTAGTACCCTAGGACCAAATATAGGATTTGACTACCTTTTTTTTTACATTGCAAAAGACCAATTCAAAATAATTGAAATAATAATTAACATGCACTTTTTGAATATGCAAAATAATTGAACAAGCACTTATTCATGATGTTATATTTATAGAATTAACAGCTGGAAATGCGTGTTCCTCATTACAAAGAGTGTTGCAGTTTATATCACTCTCTTAAGGAATGAAACAATAAATATATATAACCATTGTAAGACCGGTAGTCATGTATGGGTGCGAGACACGGCCCCTAACCAAGTATCTGAACTTATGGTCAACTCCTGGGAAAGAAAAATATTAGGAAGTTATGAGGAGGAGTCCAAAAATCGGGTGTGGAGAAGGAGAAAGAACGAGGAGCTAATGGAGCTGTACCACCTGACATGGTGGCATTAACAAAGAGAGATTAGGAATTATATGAATGGCACATAACGCGAGACGTCAAACAAAGTAGAGGACGTCCTCGGATCTTATGGCTGGACGATATAGAAGAGGACTTGAAGCTACTGGGTGTACAAGAATCTAGGAGAATAGCGCAGGATCGCGGAGATTGGTTGGCTGTGGTGGAGGAGGACTGTAGAGCCAGAATAATAATATCTTTGGAACCTCCTGAATTTCATAGATATTTTTTCAAGCATTGTATCAACCACTATCTATCACCATTAGGTCATAATATCCTGTTCAAAGATTAAAATGGGTGTGGTCCTAAGATCTTAAGTAAAAACTCAATGTGGCTTGAGGACAATTGGTGTAATTTTAATTGATTGATTGAAACTTGTTGGCTTATTTACACAATCAGCTTCAAAAGCAATTTTTTAAATTATTCATTGTCCCAGATAGAGATAGAGCTTGAGTCCTCTGGGAACCAACAATTTGGAAGTAGTTTGATATTTTTTGAATAATAAATGTTAGACATATTTACAATCCATCGGCAACAAGTAACAATGCTTTATTGTAAAAAACATGAATAATTATTAGTTGAACGTATAAATATGGTGAAGAAAATGGTGGAGGTACGGATTGTATAATTGATGGACGAATCCGGATTGTATAATTTATATCATTTTTAATGTTTAACGACATTTATGTCGGCGAATTAGAATAATAACTACTCAAGAAGTCATTAAATTGTTTGTTTTTAACAAAACGATGTAACAAAACTAGCGCATATTTTAAGGTTCCACGCCAAATTACTCATCATCTCATTTACCAGCTATTTTGACTTCACAGAAAATTTGCTATAGTACTTTTTTTTTTAACACGGTAATGTTCCGTTAAATACCATGTGAACCATAAATCAAAACTAAATTATAATTAACCCCTGTTTCCAGTATTTACGATTATTCCTTCATTTCGCAAAAACTAGAATGGTGTTTTTAGAAATCTCAGGGGTATTCAATTAACTCCTAATAATTCCTCAAAAATGTAAAAGCAAAAAATTGATTTAATAAATCAGACTATTAAAATTGATAGTAAATCAGACGGGAGCATTGATTCAAAATAAACAAATTAAAGACTGAAAAAATTAATCATAAAAACGTGTAGAAGAAAGTGAGGAAACTGGGCGTACCTGAGAAAAAATGGTTATAACCTTGCAAAATTCATTTAATAATCGATAATAAGCATATCGAATTTGTTTAACCATTTCTTAGTCTGGTTTATTAGTTTTAATAAATCAGCTCAATAGAAGACGTCAGTTATGCAAAAAACTACAAGTTAACATTCCCGTACGGATTTCCAACCGTCTGGCAATGGAGGAAGATTGACATATTTTTTTTTTATCCGCTGTCTCATCTTTTTTAGTGGTAATAACTACAAACTTCTTGAGTTTATTAATTTACCTTTTAATAATTCCATTATTATCATCCGTATATAAAAAAAGAAGTTAATTTATATGTTTCGGTTGTATTCGGCTGATGAGCAATAAGTTCTTATGCGATTAGAGCCTAAACAAATATCGGAGAACCGTCCCAGAAAACGGAAGTGTAGAGGACTAATTTTCTATAACACGGACGAATAGGTCCAGTGTCTTTGAAACAGTCCTTCCACATTGTGAACTGGAAATGGGACTGAGGACCGACAGGGTGGATTTATTGATGGATGAAATCTGGAGCCTGGAATTAGATTCCCTTCCGGAAATAGCGGTGAAGACATCAAGGGTGGAAGAGCTGCTTCCTGTTGTGGTGAGGCTTCTATAAATGGAATGTAACATCCCCTACGTGGACCGGACCGGAGCCAATTCCAAATATCTGTTCCTCGCTTACAGCTCGAGTTCGCGGCGAGCAGCTATGTATTTGGTTGATATAGCCGCTAAAAATATTTTCTGAATACAGTTTTATTTGGTAGGGAGATATCTGTTCACTCATTTGAATAAACTTTACAATTGAAATATTGGAGGTGTGTTCAGTAATTAAGACCAATATTTTTTAATAAAGCATTGTACAAAGATCTGAACATACCTCTCCTGACGGACCGATTAAGAAAATATACAAACAAAATTATGACTCACTTGCGGGACACCCAAACTTACATTAAGGCACACATTACCACAGAAACCGACGAGGAGACTGAAACACCCTATGGGAGGTTTCTCCTTCCACGCTTCCTTTTGAATACAATATGTGCCGAATAGCATTATTATTGTAATAGCACAAATTTATGTAAATAGTTAAGTTATTTAGTATTAGCAATATCAATATCATATATTATTTTAGTAATTAGATAACAGTTAGGCCTAAGTTATAATCTGTAGAATATTGTTATTGTAAATTTATATTATTGGCGACGTTTATTTTTTGGTGGTGCGGATGTTGGGAGTAATAATTAAGGAGTCTGCCAGAATAGGTGGGTTTGGTATACCAATCTGTAGATAAGGTGTGGTCAGGATTTCTAATGATACGGAGGTCAAGAAATGGTAATGATTTGTTGGATTCAAGTTCCACTGTGAAATGGAGACGGGGATGGTAAATTTATATGGTGGTAAATTTATATTAGTTTAATAATTTAATTCTTTTTAAAAAAATTCATTGTAGTCTTTTTAATTTGTTAATGAATTTTAGTATCTTGAATTTAGTAGCAGTTTAATTCATTTCACACTCAGGAGCCCGTAAGAGTATGTTGATTATATCAGCTATCTTGCATGTTTGTGTTGTTTACATCCGACACAAGGAGTAACTGTCGTTACACATGCGTGGCAATTTTCCATGTTTTTAGAAATGTAACAATTAAGGTATCAGAGTTGTACTAAAGTTGCTTTTCATTAAATTTCGAATTACGTAAAGCAATAAGAAGACGACCGGATTTGTGGAAAGAGAATTCATGGTTGCTGCATCACGGCAATGCCCCCGCTTACACATCGTTGCTATTCTTGGCTAAAAGCAACACGATAGTCATGCACCAGCCCCTCCATATTCAACAGATTTAGCCTGGTTCGACTTTTATATTCCCTAAACTAGATAGACCCTCAAAGGGCAGAGGTTTTTCAAGAGTGAGTAGATAAAAAATTCATGTTTCCAAGCGACCTAAATAACGAATATACAAAATTCGCTATATCATTACTTAAAGTGTGTTACCAACTGGCACAATCCGCGATTCCTGTGTAACCTAATTTGAACTTGTAACAGAAAATCTTCGTAAAAGCCTTATTGAAATGGACAAGAGACAGTCTTGAAATTGTTAGTCTAGAATATGCAATAAAATTAAAAAGTTACACATTTCGATTGAAGCATTTTCAGATTAGTGCATTTTTACGAAAACTGATGCTCATTTTTTAAATATAGTTCTGCCATTTCCATTTTGGAAATGTTTTCATTTTTGAATAAGAAATTCTAAATTATTGTCAAACTTCAGTTTCTAAAACTGGAGACGAAGATCGAACTCACGATTTGGATTGAACATTGATTCGGATATATTGAAAAACATCAGTATAAGAGGGACTATAAATATGCATATCAGAACATCTTGACCACTCTTTACCCTAAAGTACACATTTACTTCAGGTTTACACCCATTTATGGTGATGGTTTGTTTTCTTTACTGAATAATTTATGTTACGAAGGGCTTTTATTAGTTCGTAAAAACATTCAGTTTTTTTTTTTATAACTGAAGTGGTTTTAACCCTTAAAATAATTTTATGGTTTAACTAAACATAAAACTACCTACTACTGAATCCGGAGCTTTAAATTTCACTTTATTCAATAAACAATATTAAAAAATAAAATTCATAATCCTCTCCATCGTTGGGACTATACTACGTCATTGAATTCCACTCGTAATCAATCCTTACAATCTAAAATCCTTCGTAAAATCCTACATGCTCCTTACTTAGCTACGAACAAAGTAACCCATAATGACCTTAATGTCTTACTTGTTACTGATTTGGCCCGAATCAGATATCAATCTTTTCAGGACAAACTTCATTTCCAAACCCACTAGTTTCAAACCTAGCAACCTCTTCAATTCCTGATAATCCTCCGAGGCGTCTGAAAAGAAGATGGCCTTCTAAGTTGAACTTTTTATTTGAGTACTACCACTAGATAGTTTCTCAATTTGTATTTATTCATACCAATATGTACCATTCCTTCTAATTACTTGTTGTATTAGTATAATACAGTTGTAAATTTCATTCCAAATAAAAAAATTATTCCTCTACAGCTTTTATATTTTATGGATATGTGTTGTTTTTGTTTAATTCTGAAGACATGTGTAGATAAAGGTTTTTAGAATGTGCTTATAACATCCTTGTAAAATTAACACCGCAAGATTTCATGTTTTAATCAAATTATTTATGGATTTAATTGAACACGACCCAAATGAAATCGTCATATTGTTGGATATAGTTGACGTAAAAATATGTATGACAATGAGGAAATAGATGGCTGGATGTATCTTGAGCAACGTTTAAAATGGTATGGGGATTCATTCAATGAATTTTACACAAATAAAAAGCAGTAATTACTTCTGTTCAATTAGGAAAATAAAACGAAACAGAACAGTAACATGTAATAGAATATAGCCGTTTCGTTTTTATGGGCTAAAAACGGTTGAAACGTTGGCCAAAAATGAAATAAGTTTTTCTCAAATGTGTAAAATTCATTGACAGCATCCCCGGACTTTGTTTTTACTTTGACATATTCCTCACACACATGCCTTTAATTATATGATGATGAGATTAAAAATCAAATTGATCTTCATATAGAATGATCATAGTTGACCTTGTATGTATAAGCGAAGGAAAATGGTCCGGGTGGAGGTCAATAAATTTCTCAAAAGTAGGGAGAAATGTTTATTCAAGAGCCAACGTTTCGACTTCGCAGGTCTTATTCAGGGCTAAATATATAAAATACAGGCAAATGAAAATTACTAAATGATTAAAAATCACTGAATTATGATAAATATTAAAGTTGAAATGTATAGGCATTAAGAGTATTAATAACAAAGTGACAGGAGGTTGTACAAAAAGTAATAAAGAATAAAATAAGTAATAGGAAGTAATAAAAAAGAAGGTATTAAAAATAACAGAATAAGGTAATAAAGATAAAACATTTAAAAATACAAAAATTTAAACAGAACCAACTCCCAGCCCCAACCTTTACAGATCGCTTGCTTATATCTCCATTCTATCTGATAATACCCAAAAACATTTAAGTCTTACATTTCCTAATTTTCGCGTTGGTTTTAAACCATACAATAAATTATCCCACCTGTTGACTAATTTAAAAATACCCGATCCCTACCAAAAACCTCTCCAACGTAGTCTACCATATCCCTTGCTCAGCCCTAACTGTACTTCCTCCTACATTGGTGAAACTAAAAACCATTTTTACTGAAGACTATCACATCACAAGATCCGTAACTTACCTATATCCCCTAACTACTACTATGACTATCTATTCCCGTAACGAATCTCAGAACACGCGTTGACACTTAACCATGCCTTTGATTTGTACCGATCCTCCGTTCTCGCCACTGTCCCCAATTACAGGAAAAGAATCAGTGCAGAATCCATCTACATTAACCTGGAACCGAACCCAGTAAATTTAAAAACCGATACTAATATTATTTCTATGGTTTCCGGACATATAACAGATCTCATAAAAAAGAAGAGTTAACCACCCACACCCCCCTCCCAGGGGACCCGCCTTGTTAACACTTTACCTGTCAACAAGTATCAATACCCCCCCCCATTTTAATCCATCATCACCTTTTATTCGTACCACCCCTTTTACTCATTTTTTGGGTTCTAACACTTTTTTTTTAAACTAACACTTTTAATATTTATAAAAGAAGTCCATCAATTGGAACGTACTACTTTTTATGCCATTTTGCTTGTCATTTTTCATAACCAAATATGTTCCTCCGTTCTTATTGTGCCTTACTAGTTATTACATTGTGTACTACAACTATCCTTTATAATATTTCATTAACTATTTGCATAAATTATCGTCCCATTATCAGTTAACTGTATTCTTCCATAAACCTAATTTATTGTACATTAATTATCCATGTCCACCATCGCCTATATGTATTTTTCCATTCCTATTAGATTTATCTTTATTACTTTCCTTATTTTTACATATTTCTTCAAATTCATTTTTATTACCGTATACCTCAATTTGTATTCCTTTATTCATTACTTACTGTATTGTTAATATATTTTTTATTTTCCTTGTCACTTTGATATTAATACTTTAGATTTACTATCCTTGCTCTGTATCTACATCTCAGGTTCTCCCCCCATCTTTATTTTCCACCACTCAGATACCTTGATACTTATGTATTTAAACTTTAATATTTACCATTATAATTTTAATTTTTTTCTTTATTACCTTATTCTATAACTTTAATACCTTCTTTTTTATTAGTTCGTATTACTTATTTTATTCTTCATTAATTTTTGTACAACCACCTGTCACTTTTGTTATTAATACTCTTGTTGCTTATACATTTCATCTTTAATACCTACCATAATTCAGTCATTTTTAATCATTTAGTAATTTTAATCTGTCTGTATTTTACATATTTAGCCTTGAAGAAGAACTGCAAAGGAGGTCGAAACATTGGCTCTAGAATAAAAATTCCTCCCCACTTTTGGGAAATTTATTGACCTCCACCCGGAGTATTTTCTTCACTGAACTTCGTATATTAAGTAAGCAAAGATTTATAGATGTATTCTTTTTTTAATTACACATTTAATCCATCTTATTATTAGAGACAAATTTGAATTTTTTTTATTTTCAATTTTTCGTTGTTTAAATCAAATTATATTTAATGAAACGTCTCTAGAGCAGGGATCTGCTACAGTGAGATGTGCCTCGCTAGGAGTGCCTTCAATGGGAGGCTTATCCATTCACGCTTTCACGAGAATCCCTTAGGGGAGGTTTTCCAAAGAACATTAAAAATACAATATGTGCCAAATGGTATTTGTATTATTTCTAAAATAAATATTTTTATTATTATTATATATTATATTTAAAGGGGCGACCTGTGGTCTAGTGGTTAGCGTAACAAACTACTAATCCCAAGATCATGGGTTCGTAGCCCGGCAGGGCCACATTTTTTAAAGGGAGTAAAAAATCCTTAGTTACGCCGTCCTTCGGAAGGGACGTTAAACGGGGGTCCCGAGCCTGTACGATGTCAGGCACTCGTTAAAAATCCCTATCCTAATTAAACCTGCATAGGCAAAATTTAGAGCTCCCACTGTAGCATCGTCCGATTAGCCATAGCAGCATAAAGTGACGTTAAATGAACAAACAACATATTATATTTAAATACTAAGAATTTTTCATAAGATGATTATTAGTAACTAGTTATAAAAGAAAGGACTTTAGAATGATTATAGAACGTTTTTAATTTTTAATAACACTTTAAATTAAAAATTAAACGGTGCTAAGCGGCTCAGCCAAATCCATCTGCTAACATTTTAACGACTTTCAGGAAAATATTAATTTATGATGTTAGGATTATTAATGTTTTCATTAAGAAGGAAAGTTCACTCGTGTTAATCAACGAAGCATCTTTACACTTTTTAATTAAAGCCCTTGAGTTATTCCTGGGCTGATTAGGATAGCTTTGTAATTAGGGGCCCATGGACCAGTGACCGCGCTGCTCTATGTTCTACACACACGTCTCTCGTGTTCATAGCCTTTTCTCTGTATTTCCATTTCTTCAATCACTAAAATCGTTTTGGAAATGTAACAAAACATGTATACCATATTTATTATTTTCTTCTACTTGTAAGTCATCTGACAAGCAGAAGATGTAATAAACTTCGGTATTACTTATTTTCCAGCTTATTTAATCCCTTTGCAACAGTGCAAACTGCAACACCACGGACTATGTAAAATTAATTGTATGACGGTCGAACTATGACATTTTTCAGGGTTTAAGGGAAAATCGGATCTTAAAAGAAAATATTGTAAATGTGCCGAAAAATATGATCTGGGTGAACGACGAATTGTTCATACAGAAACCAGATGAAAAAATATTAAGATAAAATCTTCAGAGTCAATTGTTTGAAGAATCCTCAATGGGGAAGATTTCGGTGAAGCAAGAGATGGTAAAATTAAACTTTGAATTTTACTGGTGTTAGTTTTCTTAGTAATGTCAGTCTGTATTTAGGATCACGGGTTTGCTATGGTTCCTTCTGCTTGGATAGTCGTAAGTAATATTAGGTGAGATCTGGTAGCGATTCGATACAGGAATATTCAATAGATGTTCTTTTACGTCTAGAATATCTTATAGCTGCATCTTTAAAAGTCACAAGGGGTGCTTGATAATTTAAGAATATAGAAAGGTAAGATTTATGGCATTTCAACGTTTTATCAATGAGAAAAAATATTCTAAAGATTGCAGCCTATCAAACCCACCCATCGTTTCAAGTTCCTTGGCCTTTTTGTGGATTAAATTTAACATATGTTTTTCTGACATTTTTTATCTTTTACTCAAAATCCCTCGCCTTTCATCCCACATCATCAAGAGTACCTATAACATTTCTACCCCTCAAATCAGTCCAAAGCAAATATCTTGGCATGAATTTGACTATAGTTTCTTTACTACCTCTAAATAATATACTCGCTCTATCTCAATCTCTAAACCTTTGATAAAAATGGTGGAATGTAGGGAATGGAGTTCAATGTAACCTCTCTGAATTCCTAAATCAATACGTATCCCTAATGACATTTGGAGATGCAGTTAGGAGAAGTTTCAAACGTAATCAAACCTCTGTTAATTATTCCGGTATTGAATCACTACGAAACCTCACCCTATAGTCCTTACGACAATCTAAGCAGAAGGACCATGAAAAAACTCTGATCCTCATCCAGATTAAAAACCCTAAAGAACTGACACCAGATAAATTCGACGTTTAAATTTATATTCCTGTCGATCCGGGAGAACGCAATTCCTGTTTTGTCAATTATCTTCTCGATGGTGTATTATTCAGATGATGGATCCTGAAAATACTTATTTGATGAATATTTCGCCTCTGATTAAATTTCTGCCTTAAATTTGTCCCTAACTGCCTTCTCAAGTGCCAATTTAAACAAGAGACATGCTAGCCCATCACCTTGGCGAAGTCCTTTTCTTGATGAGAACTCTTCCGTCCTATGCCCACCAACCTGCACAGTATACTTCACACCACTCATGGTCAGCTTTACCAGGCGTATTAGCTTATTCGGGATAATGAATCCTTCAAGTGTCTTGTACAGTTCTTCCCGGTTAATGCTGTCATAAGCTGCCTTGCAGTCCACGAAAAGATGGTGGGTTTTAATTTGATGTTCATTTCCTCTTTCAAGTTCTGTTTTGTTCTTATGCAGAATATTCGGTCTGTTGTGTACCTTCCCTGTCTAAATCCACATTGATATGGACTAAGTTTCTGCTCTGCAAAGGGTAGGAGTGGCTGAAACAGGATATTAGCCAGGATCTTATATCCACAAGAGAGAAGAGAAATACCTATGTAGTTCTGACATTGAAGTTTGTCTCCTTTTTTGAAAATAGGCCATATAACTGTCTTTTCCCAATCCCCCGACAAAACTTCCTCCCAGTTGGCTAAGATAATATCCTGAAACCTCTTCATCAGCTCCCCAACTCCGTACTTGAAAAGTTCGGGAGGCAGGTCATCAGGTCCATGGGCCTTATTATTTCTTAGCCGATTAGTGGCGTCCATCAGGTGGTTCAAGGTCAGATTCCTGCTTAGTTACTGTCAGATATTATCTTGTGTCTGATCAACAGGCGGAGTTGAGAAGCTCCTCAAAGTGGCTTTTCCACTGCAATAAGACGTCATCCTTCCATGCAACTATGTCCCCACTCTAGTCTCTACAAGTTTCCGGAACAGTAGTTCGGAATCTTCTCCTACTATTGATGCTCCTGAAAAAGTCCCTTGATTGTTTCTCCTCCCAGTGCTTTTCAGGTCTCTCCAGTTCACTTTTCCTCTCCTCTTCTTCTGATATTCCTACACAGCTCTCCGAGTCGCTTTCCTTAACATATTTTTGTACGCTATATTCTTTGTATTAATGGCCGACTCACATTCTCCGTCGAACCATGGTGACATTGCCTACTTTTCTCTTGCCCCCCGCGCGTTATCTCCCTTCTAACGCATTACGGTCACACAGCTGGTCCAGAGTGATTCTATGTTTACCGTACTCATAGTATTGGCACGAAGGTTCTCATCTAACTGCTCTATGTACCGCTGTTTGATATCTGGCTCCTGTAGCTTTCTTAGGTTATAATTTTAAGGTTTTATAGCTAGGCCTCCAGACCTTTTGAAAGATATCTTAGGAATGATGTGGGCTATACACAAAAAGTGGTCCGAATCTACATTGGTGCTTCCTCACATTTCGTTGGATTGGTCTTGGAGACTATATTTTCCTATGATTGGGAAATATACCTCTTCGTTCCCTATTTTTGCATTACAGTCGCCAGCGATTATTTTAATATCGTTCCTTGGGAACTGATCAAAAGTTCGTTCTAAATGTTCCTAAAAGGAGTCTTTATCTTCCACACTTGAAGTTTCTGTGGGAGCATGCACAATAATAATACAATAATTATATAACTTCCAACAAATCCTCAACACAGAGATGCGAGGGTTTACAGGCTTAAAGCCAATGACCAGTTGCCTAAATCGCCCTCTAACAACAAACCCTACGTCATATTGATGTAGGGCATCGCCGCAGCTGTAGTATATGGTGTGTTGTCTTTTCTCGAGAGTATCCTGGCCAGTCCACCTGATTTCCTGATTGGCAACTATGTCAAGTTTTAAATGGTCAATTTGATCAAGGAGCAGTTTCAGTGCTCCGGGTCTGTAGAGTGAAAGAATGTTCCAGTATCCGTGATTAAGAGTCCAATAAGGGTTGCTGGGTAGTTTCCGTTTGTGAAGACCGATTTCGGAGGCTGATTTTGATTTCTTCGAAATATAAGCTTCAGGTAGGGGGGCTTCTAACCCTCACTCCGTTCCCTACTATATTGGTGGGGCTGCCATCTTGGTACCTGTATACTTGTGTTCGAAGCTTGAGACTTAAGTAACTTCCTTAATTGTTCCGTTCTTGTGCTGGCCAATTGTGTAAGGCCAATCACAATCTATTGAGCTTCATGGACTGAACCACGCTTACTCCGTTAAATAAATACTTTGTCTCCTGGTTTGTCCGAAGGTTCCATACCTTATCAACTTTCCCATCTTCAAAGATTTTGATACGTCACTGTTGACTGTTAAGTTACTAAAGTAAATTCGTGTGAAGTCCGTGTAATGACATTCGTACATTATAAACAAAGGGCAGTAAAAGACAAGTTTTTAATTTACCATTACTTTAAATTAATTTGATTCGTTATTATTTTCTAATTTTCCAATTTAAAAAAAATTAAAGACTGTTAAAAAAGAGGGTAAAAATACTTATTTGATATATATTAATAAATTAAACATTTATCGATTTTAACCGAAGCAAAGGAAAATAATTCTAAACAACTAATTTAACATGGCATTTCATTTATTTGTGTTATCATTGGACCTATGATATTACAGTATGCTTAACTGCATTTTTATTAAACGTCTCACCATAAAACCTCACAGTTCTGAGGACCATAAAGATGAATATTTTTTCATATCAAAAGACTTCATTAATCTTTTTATATGAAAAGTTATTTAGGAGAATTCTGAAAGATCAACAAACAGACTCTCCTCTGGAGGCTACCCTATTCCGTTTGTATGTCTGTTTGGCCGAAGCCCTTCTCCCTTCCCCTTACAGACCCTTAGTTTTCCGTCATATGAGCATTCCTTCCTTTGAGCCTACATAGCCCTTGGTTCTTCTTTCTCCGCTTGGTTGTCCACTCTTATTTCAACTTCTGAATAGCAAGGATCGGTACGTTTGAGAAACGATTTTACAAAAACAGAAACAAATCTTCTGTACAATTCCATATAAATATATTATATTTGTAGGTAAAGAGTATGTGTGTTAACGTTGTGAACGTTCTATCCTAATTATTTATTTTATAGTTTCACCTCTAGTCCTAAAGTTCATTGGCTTCTTTAAAAAAATATATTTACGGCGTTGAGGATCAAAAGCTGATAACTCTAAATTTCAAAATATGGCTTTTTCGCTTGTTTAGTCAAGCAATGGTATAGGCTTCGGAAAATTTAGAGTTAAAACCGAACTAAAACCATGAGAAGAAAGGCGGCAATGTATCCTATTAGACAAAATTGTTTGACTAAATTAGAATATTATGTGAAAAGTAAATAACTTTAGTACCATCGTAGAAGACGAAGATCCTTGGTGTGCTCATGTTTGAAAAGCCCAGTGTTACAAACCATTTAAAATAAGTGAATAGGAGATCTGCATCAGCAAGCTGAGTAGGAGGAACTTGGTTTCTGAAATCTTACCTTTTGGCCAGCTTGGAGCAAATGTGAGATGCTCAAATATGAACATACTGGAGTAAACTAAAATAAAGGCTTAAGGCAGGATAGTCTTTATCATGCTGAATTTTTCCAAGTATCATTAAAGAGAGTATAGCTGGCGCATGAAAGGACAAGCTTATTTCACGTTTTATTCCCTAAAATAGCCGGAAGCATTGATGAAAATATCGTTTATAAATTACAAAAAGGCACACTGGCACACCTATTCCTTCTTGCTGTCAGTACACTAATTTCTAGGCTGCATAAATTCTTACTGGCCCGTACCTATAGTTTTAACAATATACATAAATAAATCGGGTTATAAATAATGATTTATATGTCAGTATATAGAAATGATAAGCATTACTATGTTATATTAATGTTTATATTAAAATGGATGAGATCGATTAATGACTTTTCATTCAGGGTTGAATAAAGCTAGACATTTATTGATTATTAAAATTGTGGCACACAATTTTTCAGCCCTAAAAAAGTCTTTTCATATTTTTTATCCCAAAAAGTATTTTGAACCATTTGTATCCCCTATGCATACCATGCCTATTAGTGTATTACTTCTGTGAGCAAGGAAAGGGGGCAGAAAAATCCTACATAAAAGCCGATATTTCCCTCAGTGCCATTCCATCAACTGGATCACAAACAAGTTTTCCTAGCGGATGTACCGTCATGAAGTCAGCCCCTCGTACATGAAGATCATTACAAACTATTGCAGGTTGGGGCTTTGATAAAATGTCGTTAATTCATTAACCTAATTACGTGATTAAGTCACTCATTTTCTATTCTAATTAGGACGAAAGATTAGATTTCCTTTTATTCTTTATTTTCCATTTCCAAACAAGAACTATTTTTAGGTGCTGACGAATTCGAAATCGTCTTGAAATTATCTACCCACTTTTAGCAAAATGCTGATCGTCGAGTTATTGGATAGGTTCATGTCCCATGGCATTTTTTTCCTTACTTTCTCCAATGTAAACTTCCTTAAACTCCCTTCTTCTTTTATGAGTACATATACCAGCTCTAAAATATTGTAAAACAGAGAAAAAGATAAGTTATCGATAGATATGATAGAGTATAGTATGGGTAGTTAAGAGAATAGAATAGTCACTATCTAAGTTCTTAATTTATAATGTTAGTATTTTGTTATGAGTCAAGAGGGTTCGTATCAGAAGTTTTTGATTATACCGCTATGTAATATAATATAAATATAAATCTAATATTTCCTTCTCCCAATGAAAACCTTTTTCCAGTAATTTATGAAATACAACTTTATTATATGAAACCTTTCGACAAACATGTCATTTTCAATCCATCCAAGAACTTATTTTTTTATCATTTCATCTTTATCATCATCTTGAAAAGAGTTACAAGTCACTTATCTTTTTATTATTTATTGTCATTTTTTTTAAATATTTTACCTGGAGGTCCATTATCCTCCATGGTCCTTTTGTACATCCATTTAAAATATAAATATAAATTGATTTTCTTCTTATAAGTCAAGTCTCTGTTCATTACCTGCATGTGGTATTCTTGTGAATATTGTAAGTTTTCTTCTGATATCAGGGTTTTCATTGAAATATTTTAATATTCTGTTATTGATCATTCAACACTTTGAATCAAAAGGTTGAGTGTATTCTTAGTCTATGGAATTTAAAGAATATGAAACTTTTATTAATTTAATACTATCTACATTACTGCACTTGGTTTAGGAGAGACTATAATTCAGAAAATATATTCGCAATCATATTTATTTGATTTATGTAATTAGTTTAATAAACTATGAGGAGATTTTTTCAGAAATATTTCACTCGTAATTTCTAATACAATTTTTCTTTGCTATTTTTGGAGAAATTTAGATATGTAAAAACAATGAAAGTCTTTATGTTAATGGTGACTGTGGCACTCAGGTCAACATTAGCTTGTGACTTGCTTATTATGACAGCTGGAAATAGACTTTCGGATGCAAAGTGTCCTAAAAAACATGACTATGGTCCATATTCTCTTCCATTCCCTATTTTTGTCAATAAATCCGAAATTAAGTAAAAAATACCTTAATGGTAAATAAAAAAGGCCCAAGAACAAATACTATACCAGTATTAATCTTTTTTTATAAATAAAAAAGTTGTTTGTTAATAGCTACGATCTGTGAATAGTGATAAAATAGAAAGCGATAGAAAGATCTATAGAGCTCCTGTGAGCTGATGTTACTTCAATATACTGGAATCAAGTGAGATAGAAATCTATACGACTATTCGAAAACTAAACAATGTTGATTAAAGTAAATATTTTTTTTCATTTTATCATGCATTTTCTCTATGTTGCGTTTAATTCAGTTAATTCAACAGGGATTTCCTAGTTTCTTTTGTTAAATTCTCTGGAATTTCAAAGTAGGCTAAATTATTTTGTTTATTCATTTAACGTAACTTTATGCTGCTATGGCAAATCGGATGATGAAACAGTGGGAGTACTAAATTTTGCCTATTTAGGTATATAATTAGGTAAAGGATCTTTAACGGGTACTTGTCATCGTACAGGAGCTCACTCACCCCTTATTTTACAGTAAAGTGGGTACCCAAATTAAAGGGGGGGGGAATCTTGCGGTTGAGCGTGATCTATTGAGCTCCCTGCACAACCGTTTTCCATGAAACAGTACAGTTTCAACCACATACCCTAAAACCCTAGGACGTTCATGGGTTATAGTGGTGCATCTTTCTATTATTTTTTTTTTACTAAATGAAAGATGTTATCCATTTCCTTCCCCTTAGTTAATTGTAACAACTGTTCATAGTTCATGCTTATCTATCAATTATAACAATTAACATGGATTATAGTGATTTCTATAAACTAAAAAATGAATTAATGATACTTTCCTAGTATTGCTTTAAGATAATAATATGTTTCATCTTTGATACAGGGAGAAAACATTATAACACGATAAATACTTAATTTCCTAACAGCGTGATGTGACTTAATACAGCTTTAATGAATAAATAGGCCCTTAGCTAAGTTATAATAGGCTGTGTAAGGTGGCCAAGGGAAAACTTTGAGGCTGCAGATAACTTGGAGCACTCGGCTAGTTACGGCTAAGCAAACTGCATCAGCCTTAGGAGCAAACTTAAAATTAATTATTTGCAGTGGTATTAAGGGGCATGATGAAGTATCGATAGACTGCACTTAGTATTAAAGAACAAAGACATTAATGACATGCATAGATGAATTATGTATAAGAATAACTAAAGTATTAAATTATATTATAATTTCAATAAACTTGAAGCATAATAATTTAATTCCATGTGGATTTTTAAATAGAAGTTAAAAACTGAATTTATAGGCAATATACAACCATCTTTATTTTACTTCATATTCTTTTTACAAGAAATATATAAGGCGTTCAGAATCATTATTGGATGACTTCAAAGTTTGAAAAAAATTTAACATTTTTCTGTATTTTAGTCAAACATTTTTGTCAACGTCACTTTGTCTTATTACTTCTGTAGTTTCATAAATATTGAAAGAAGCATAAATATTGCTTGTGTAAACTAACGAACAATTAAAAAAAAAAAAATTTGAAATTTGCAGTTACCGCTTTTGATCCTGAACGCTTCAAATATAGTATTCCTATCGTGAAAAAGTTATTATGGTGAGCGAATCCAATTGTTCTATATAAATAATCGTTTTATGGCTCCCTGGATCTAAATGAGCAATCCTCTCCCAGTGGTATGTATATTTTTGTTTATCCAACCTAGATAAAAATTTTAGGACCATGCCATTATGCACCATACATTTTATTTACTTCTAAAATTGTTATAATACAGTCGAAAATTACAATAAATAATATTTTGTTTCTTAAACATTTTTGTTTATAGCTATCAGATATTTATGAATGTAAACATTTTTGCAATATAACATTTTCTGTTGATTTTAATATATTTTAAAGTTGTATATGTCACAAATAAGTTACGTATTAAAAAGAAATTTAAAAACTTCTACATTTTAATCTTAATTTTTCGGATTTCATAAGTATCCATTTTTTTCGATTTACTTACATCAAAAATCTTGTCTTTATGCTCTATTGTACAAACTTTATCTTTTAATCCGAAATATTCATTGACTAGCATTTTTAAATTTATTTGAGGATGTCACACTTGTGAAAAATATTTTGATACAAATCTTGGAATGGAAGTTGGCTGAAAGATCAAGTCTGAAAGTCAACCTTGTTTTCAGTTCGCTATGTAATGGTCAAAGAATTTTTTTTCATTAGCAATACTGGTTAGATTCATAGCTGTTTATTTTGACTAATATCAAAATTTATTGTAGATATTACGTTCTCGAGAACCTTCATGGATTGTTTGAAAAATCTCAATTGGTTATCAAGCTTCACTAAAGCTGATTATATAAACAAGAAAAGTTGTCACAGCTCTCACTGGTTTGAATATAAAATCAGGTATTTGAAAATAATGGATAGCCTCACATCGTGATGGAAATAGGTTCCGCCAAGTATTATTATTTATTTATTTATTGGAAATAGTACGCAGAGCATTCTGTCGTTTTCTCTATGTATTCTTGTTCTCTTCTCTTTCCATTTTCTTTTTGGATTCTTAAATGCTTCCTTATTATTATTCATTATTAACCACTTGTACACCTTGTTTCCAAAAAGTTTTCTTTCTATAACATATCTTGCTTTTAGTCTCGGTTTTTATAAACCTATTTTAAAATGCCTGATCCATGATGCGACCTTTTTTATATAAGAATTCTTCTTACGAGTCTTTTTGGGGGAAGTCTAGTAAAATGTCAATAAAATTTCAATTGCGTTTTCTTAAGAACAGAAATGGAATACTCGGTTTTTGTATAATGGATCCCACGATTTCCTCCATAGATAAATAATGTAAATCCTCACTAAATGGGCATGGTTAAAGAGTTTTCTAATAGCTTACAAAACAAGGAGGGGAGAAAAACCTTGCGCATTTACCCAAGTCCGTTTAGTTTTATTTCGTAATAAATAGAGGGGAAAACTCTAGGAATAGAATTGTGATTCCCGCAGTAAGATATCAGGATTATATGCACGATGTTATAATGTTTAATTTAAAATATGATGTTTATAAAAGAGATTGGATCTAAACTCAGTTTATGACGAGATTGTCCGGAAGGAAGGTGATCCGAAGAGATGAAAAATCGTTGAGGGAGGGAAGACTGAGAGGGAATTCAAAAGGAAGGGTCGACCCTTGGGAAATCAGGCCTAGAACTGAGGAGAAAGGAAATATGAAAATGAAGCAACTGCATGGAGAGCGCCCTAGGAAGGCGCCCCGTCGCCACAAAAGCATCCTCTACCTGACACCTTATATCGCCCTCAATCAACACCCAATTGCCCAACTTGTGGATCTGCCCTTTTCCTAAACGTTTTCCGTCACTCTGACAATTTACTAGAAATAAGGTAATCCTAATTTCTTTATATCAGGTACTAATGAACTGGTGTAATTTTATAAGAGTATGTAATAATAATATAATAATTATATAATAGTATTATTCTTAAAATAATCATATATATATATATATATATATATAGTTACAGGTGGCTCCCGAGTAAATGTGTAAACAATACTTAGAATCATAATCAATTACCCAGAATTGTTATGCACTATAAGATGCAGGTGGCTGCAGGTTGCCAGAAAAACAGTAAACAATTCCAGAGAAATAGCATCAGCATGGCTGATCCTATTTAACCGTCCCAGACCAAAGGGAGGGGCCTTTTTCGTCCGTAGACATTTGAACAGTTAATATCGCTATTTAGTTGACATTTATTTACATGTATTCTATGTATCATTCATAATAAAGTTTTTAAAAAGTATTAGATACGTTCAGAACCTTTAACTGGCGCCCGAATACTGGGACTTGGGCAGATATCGAAGATATACACTAGTGACATTGCGGGAGCTTTGGGTCGAGAAGACGACACCAGAAGCAGCAAGACCACTACTCTCCGCCTAGAGGAAGAATCGCCACTGCGTGTACAGGTACAGCAAGCGTTCTCCACGGCTACAGAGGTATCCCAGTTATCTGAATATTTTTAAATATTGTTACCTAAGTCACGAACAAATTGTTAAATTACGTATCTTCTAACTCAAAAAACTTTACTTCACTGAAGATCACATAGATGCAGAATAAATTATTCTAATATAATTAAATTTAAATTCATTTGATTACAAATTAATTTTATTTCAAATTTTAAATTTATTATTATTACAATGTATACTTTATAATTTATTTTTAAGTTTATTTCATTTATATGCCAAATTTAAAAGAAAGATTAGACCAACTTCGACAAATTAACAATTCTACTCCACTTACAATTGAAAACTTAGACAATTTTTTATTAAACGAAACTATAATGACCAATATGGAAATTAAGGATCACGACTTCAAATTAATACCGGAGTATGATGGTGACCCGTTACTATTGGTTGATTTTATTCGAAATACAAATTTTATTTTTGAATTATATTGCAAGGATAACAATTCTCATTGCGATACAAACCATTCTAAATTAGTTCTAACTTTATTAACGAAATTAAAGGGCAAAGCGAAAATTGCCACATATGACAAAGAATTTAAAAGCGTAGGGGACATTTTACAATTTTTAAAAAAGAAATATCAGGATACTAGAACTCGCGAACAATTAATAGCCGAAATTTTAAATACAAATTCACACGCGCATGAAAACCCACATGACTATTTAGACAGACTTAGTAAAAAGCGTTGCGATTTATACGCTCGAGTCTATGCCGACCCTGAAATAGAAGACAAACTCGCTGAGATGGCTAGATACGACCGACAGATATCACATCACGCCGTACACAATTTAAATCCGCAACTAACCGATTTCATTTATCACATTAAATTTGACACTTTAGAAGACATTGACGAGATTTTACGAAATTCCGCATCTCATATTGTCCATCGAATTTACGGACAACATAGGAAAGAAAAAAACGTAACATCGAATTCTAACTATAAGGGTAAACATTTTGATCCAAATTTCAAATTTAATAAAAACAATCCACAAAGACAGTATGAACCTAATCGCAACAACTATCATCAAAATCAGCATTATTATAAACAAGACAGAATTTTTTAAAAGCGAATTAAAATTTTTAGGGTACATAGTCACAGCAGAAGGTTTAAAAACTGACCCTATTAAAATCGAAACGATAATTAATTTCCCGATACCCCATGATGAAAAGTCGACAAGACAATTTCTGGTATGTCCGGATATTATCGAAAATTTATTAAGGGTTATGCAAAAATAACAAAACCTCTTTCGGACTCTATAAAGACCAAAATTTACAAAACTAAAGAAATACATGACGCATGTAAAACATTAAAAGACTTAATGACAAACACTCCCATTTTAAATTATCCGAATTGGGAACAACAATTTATTTTGACAACAGACGCAAGTAACCAAGCATTAGGAGCCGTACTATCTCAAAAAGACGAAAATAATATAGAACACCCTGTAGCATTCGCTTCACGAGTACTACAAAATGCGGAGTATAACTATAGCACTATAGAGAAGGAATTATTAGCAGTCGTTTGGGCTACTCAACATTTTAAGCCATACTTATATGGGAATAAATTTTTACTACAAACGGACCATAAACGGACCATAAACCATTGACGTGGATTTTTACAATGAAAAATGGAAACACACGCATTATGAAATGGGTATGGAAGTTACAGGAATTTGATTTTGACATAAAGCACGTTAACGGTAAAACAAATTATGTAGCAGACGCACTCTCGCGAAATATAGCGGAAATTAACCATAACGAATCAGAACAGATGGACATTGACAATTTATTAGATAATCCAGCGATTGAAGATTCGCAATATGACGCAATCATGGAAGACCTACACATACCAACTCCCATGACAACCAACCAACAAGAACAACAAACTGATTTAGAGACCATACATTCTCAGGAATCAAGTAGGGAACAATTTGGAATCTGTGACCCTGACAAATGTATAAATGTTGAAAATCATCAAATAATTATTAAAAGAGGAAACAAAGACGAATTAAACTTTACAAAACTATTTGGAAATAAAAAGAGACATGAACTAATTTTTACGGAAAAAGATGACTTACAAACTTTACTATACCAAATACTTGAACCTCACAAAACCTATGGAATTTACTGTTCCAGCAATATGCAGACACTAGATAAAATTTATAATGAATATTTTAATGAAATTCGAAAGATAATTGAGGACGAATTTCCAACGGTAAAAATTAAACGCTATTTTAAGTTCCTTCGAGACATTGAACAAGTTAACGAACAAATTGAAACAATCGAAAATTATCATTTAGGCAAGACACAACATCGCGGAATATTAGAAACCTTTGAGAAATTAAAACGACAAATTTACTTTCCAAATATGAAAGACAACATTACGGAATATATCAATAAATGTGAAATTTGTAAAAAAACTAAGTATGATAGAAAACCACTTAAAACAAAATACCAACTAACACCTACTCCAGAAAAACCGTTCCAAGAATTAATGATTGACATATTGAAATACGACAATAAACTCATATTTACAGCCGTTGACACTTTTTCAAAAAGACTATTTACACAAATAATACCAACACATAATGCAATAAACATTTGTGACTGTTTACAAACTTATTTGACATATTATCCAACACCTATACAAATCACACTTGACCAAGGTACAGAAATGAAAAATAATCTTGTTCAACAGTTTTGCAAATATAACGATATAAATCTACATTATACTTCAACAAATCATTCAAATTCACTAGGATTATTAAATAGAGTACATTTAACATTAACAGAGTTACTTAGACTAACTTCATATAAACAAAAAACATATTCTCTCTTACAAAAACTAAAACTAGCAACTACTGCGTACAACAATGCATTAAATCAAAATTTAAAACTAACTCCGAATGAAATAACATTTGGATTCACATCAGAGAATAATAAAAAGACAGATCTTAATATTACGGAATTATATGTACAAAAATATCATAATGACTTACAACTCTTACACGAATTAACGCATAAAAAAATTACTGAAGAAAAAGAAAAACGTACCGACAAATTAAATAAAAATCGCGAAGACCCACCTGAACTAAATGACCATGAATATCTTAAAAATACCCAATCAAAAATCAAAAGTAAGGACAAATTTAGAAAAGTTAATGTTTTAATTCAAGGAGCTAGACAACTAAAGACCCATGTTGATAATATTAGGAGACCCAACAAACGTAAACGTAAGAAACATTCTGTTTCAGATGATGAAGACTCTTTACTTGTTAACATTTCTGACACTACTTCCGATGATTCGGATGATCAAAGTTGTAGATCTGACTGACTCACCTGGACTGCTTCATTACTCAATAAATAATATTAAAGTAATTAATAAATTTTATGAAACATACCACTTTTATAATTTAAGTTTATTACATAAAGAAATTTCAAATATTCAAACTCATTTAATTAATTTTAAGGATCATAAGATGTATCATGTACTTTCTGATTTAACTAATGAAACCACGGAACAATTCCACTTGATGTATTTTAGGGGACTTAACAACCGCCATAAAAGGGGTTTAATTAACGGCTTAGGAAATATTATAAGCTGGATTACAGGAAATATGGATGCAGATGACAAAGCATATTATGACGACATTATTTCAAAAGTAGAAAAAAATAATTTTAAAATAGAACACAATATAGAGACTTCGATCAATATTAATAAACAACTCATAGAGGACTACAAAAATAACATAGAAACAATTAATAAAAATTTTATGACTAACCGACAAAACTTTAAGATGCTAACAGAAAATGACAAAGCATATGACTTTTATATTCATATTATCTTTTTATTAAACAAAATCAAAAGTTTAACCTTATCGCTAGAATTTTGTAAACTAGGGATAGTTCATACTTCTTTAATGACAGACGTAATACGAAACTTACCAAAAACAATAAAATTAGTATCAAATAACCCTGAAGTTTTATGGACAAATAGTAAAATATTTTGCTCAACAAGAGACAATATAATCCATACTTTTATTAAATTACCACTTCATGATGATTCTTACAAAGGATACTATTTACTCCCAATACCAAAAGTAATTAATCAAACCACCTTCGAGATTGATTTGAAGCATGATCTTTATTTGCAGCAAGGGCCCAATTTGTACACAGGGCATTGTATATTTATTGACTTTTATTATTGTATAAATCTTAAAAAGATAACTTCTAAATGTGTATTTTCCATCATCCACAATGGAAAATTAGAAAATTGTAATTTAACATTAAGCTATCACAATAAAATTAGATATGTAGAATTTCTAAAACAATATGTTACTGTTAATTTAAATAAAATAAGTGATTGTAAAAACAATACTGTATTTCTACCTACAGTCAGTTTAATTAAGATTGATAAGGAAGATTGTTTTTCGGATTTAAATAAAATTTATACTCACAATTTTCATTCAGTAGCACAACCATTTTATGATTATGTAATTTTAAATACATCATTTATAAACACTAATAATTATTCTATACCACCATTAGAAATACTTACATTTGCTACTCATCATAATATTTATTTCTATCTATTTATATCAACAATTGTAATTATTATAATAATTCTTTCCATTGTTTATAAGATAAAATGTAAATTACAAAACAATTCAATAACAACAACAGAAACTGTAACTATACCTAATGTAACCACTCCTGTAGACAATCATAAAACAATATTAAGTAGATTATATAAAAGTAGTTTTTGATAAAATAAAAATTCATATTGTATTTCCATTATGTTACAAATGTATTAATTTATGTAATCTTTATTATGTTATTATTAATTCTAATTTATGTTCTTTATGTCATATGTACTCTATTATTATTCATTTATTTTATGTAAAATATTTGTTTTGATCAGGAGATTCAAAACTTAAGGTTGGGTGGAGTTACAGGTGGCTCCCGAGTAAATGTGTAAACAATACTTAGAATCATAATCAATTACCCAGAATTGTTATGCACTATAAGATGCAGGTGGCTGCAGGTGGCCAGAAAAACAGTAAACAATTCCAGAGAAATAGCATCAGCATGGCTGATCCTATTTAACCGTCCCAGACCAAAGGGAGGGGCCTTTTTCGTCCGTAGACATTTGAACAGTTAATATCGCTATTTAGTTGACATTTATTTACATGTATTCTATGTATCATTCATAATAAAGTTTTTAAAAAGTATTAGATACGTTCAGAACCTTTAACTATATATATATATATTTTTTTTTTTAAATGTGATATATGCAATAAAATTATTTTTTTTATATTAACACAATTTAAACGAATGTTACATTTTTGCCAAAAGAATGAGTATTTTATATATTTGTACCCTAGAGGTAAAGAACAACATGTCTGCGATTTTTGTATTTGTTAAATTGACTCCCCAATTTCCCTCTAAAAATTTGAACCTATAAAATTTGTTTCTTCGTTACATATAGATACAGCTTAAAGAAATTTGTTCACATTGTTGTGGCTTTAATGAGTTTTAATATTAATAATAAATATTTATTGAGAGAAATTATACAAATGCCATTTGGCACATATCGTATTTGTGATCTTATTTCGAAAACGTCCTACGTGGAAAGGTGGAAGAAGAACTCTCCCATTGAAGGCACTCCTATCGTGTTTCTTCTCACAGTTGTAATTCCCTGCTCCAAAGAAATTTGAGTTTCCTTGTCTGAATATGTTGTAATGTTTCTATCAGTAATGATTATTTCAGTAAGTTAGGAGGTCATTTACATAGTTCTATCGTCTTCCAGGAACTTCTCTTCATCTGAGATTGAATCAGGTTCTTCCCACTGCCGTTTTCCACCCGTACAAAATCTTTGTAGTACGGGTAATAGACTTGCCTCATTAGTTGAGGAACGATACAGATAAATAGCACCTTAACTTGAATTGACTATGGGGCTCCACCAAACCATCAAATTCCTCTCGTATTCAATCCTTGCAATCCAAAATCCTTCGCAAAATCCTAAACGCTCCTTATTTTGTCACAAATAAAACCATCCATAATGACCTGAACGTTCCATATGTTACCGATTTAGCCCATTCCAGATACCTATCATTCCATAATAAACTCCAGGCCCATCCAAACCCACTAGTTTCCATCCTTGGATCCAATTCCATCCCGGACAATCCTCCTAGGCGTCTGAAGAGAAGATGGCCTCGGGACCTTCTATAATAGAAATGTAATTAGAGTGCTGCCAATGGGTAGTGCCTTTACATGTCCTTTCATGTATTTATTAATTCATATAGCCCTTGTACTAGATGTATATATTACAGTTGTACAATTCAATAAAATAATTAAAAAAAAAAAAAAAAAACTTGAATTGATGCTATAGGAAATGCATATTTATTTATATATACTAGTATTCTATGGTGTTTTCCATATCGTAGCTCCCAGAGTTTATCCTTTTATTATTCGGTGCGATAATGTAAATAATATACAGACTGATGAAAGTCCTGGAAACCTAAATAATAATAAGAAGACTAATGTTCTACGGTCACAAGAATGGACAAGAAAAGGGAGACTAAACAAGCAAGTAATAAACAAAATCCATAAACACAGGAGCGTAGGAGGGCGTTTAAATCAAATGAGAGAGGAGGCAGAAAAATTCAAAATAACAAAGCTAGCTTAGGTAGACTATATGGAAAAATTAACAGAAGTCAAGATTCTAGTGGAAAATAAAGATAAACGGAAGGATAGAGCATGGTTGAAAGGAGGCACAAAGAAAGGATGAGAAAATATTAGGAGAAAAGAAAAGTAGTGATATTTGCGTGATCTTAAAGACCGTTTCTTAAAAAAAAAAGTGAATAATAAATAAATAAAATAATTTTAATGACAGTTATTTCGTTCACGAATATTTTTAATTACTTAAAATCATTTTGAGAGCGAGATAGCAAAATGTGTATAGTGCGGAGCTCCTATAATGAAGTTCAAATCCGGCTGTGACAGATAAATTATTTAAGCCATGGATGAATACTGAGGGATATATATACCTTCCTGGGGCTCACCTAGTCTCTATTAATTAGGTAATCTTAATTTGGGGAAAACCTGGTGGTTGAGTACAATCTCAGACAAATTACTTCCTTGAATAACCGTTGTCACAGAAACAGTATACTTTCTTCTAATACTGAAATTTAAGAGCTTTCATGGGTTGTTATGGCCACAAAGTTATTAATTATTTTAAATTAACTGATGTTACTTTGAATAATTTTTTGCTTTCTGCTGTGTTTTTTTTAAACCAATCATTTTTGAAACAGAGTACATGAAAGTAAAACATTATGTAAAAATAATCGAACATCAGTAATAATCTAGTGAATTCAGTGAATTTCTATTTAGTATTTTACTCGTGAAATTTATTTACGAGGAGTCTATCTCTCAATGACAATTAGTTACAACTAGGTTAAAACTGCCTAGAATTACAATTATGACAAATTGTACGAGTCGCGAAGTGACAAAGATGACACTCATTTAGTGTCCACAGCTACTTTCCTTAAATGTGATTATTTATTTTTGATTTTAGTCCAGATTACACCCTGTTAATGTTATTCTGGAGGATTTAGGAGTTTACTATTAAGATGATCTTGTTAAATTATTGGGCTTAGTAATGAACGAATTCGTAAAAAGTTAATAAACGCTCTGCCGACTAAGAAGCATCTGAGGGGTAGACCGAGACGTAGGTTGGAAGATTGCGTTAGAATATTTGTCCAGATCTCAAAGGTACCAGACTATTTGAGAATCATTTACATTCACTGGAATATAATATTGATTTTCTTTTTTACCTGATCCTCAACTGTAAATCAAGTGAATGGTGCCGGTGTTTGATCGTTAATCCTTGAAATATCTTCGAAAGAAAAAAATCGTATATAGATGAATCGGGTGGCCTTCACCCTTCAGAGATCAATTTTTTCATGTAACATTCTCCTCTCTCCAAGGGAGCTTGCGGGTTACCGTCCCGTGGCTCCATCTTGGAATTGGTAGATCCTATTGTTCAATGTTGCTGGTCATCAAAACAGATACCTCCAAAAATAACCTATAGATGCCTCCTAAAACGTATTAGTCATTCCCCCATAAGTAAGGCTGATCGATCACTTATTGAGATAGCGCCTTTTGGGTGATGAAGTTGTTTAAAACCATTGAAATAAATATTTTATATGGCTTCCTCAAAAACATTTTTTTCTATTAATATTACAAATGTAACAGTTATTTAATTAATACCCAAATCAACCTTAACAGTTTATAATAAAAAAAAACCTACAAAGTAACAGAAAATTCCGATTGGTATTAATTCGTATTTTCTATTTTGCTGTGTTTTTATATTTAAGGGGAGCGGAGTGGCTCAGTGGTACAGCACTGAGTTGCCTAAAATCCTGGTTCAAATCCCGCTCCAAGCTAGACTTTTATTTAGTCTGTCAGCAGCCGCAAATGAATCAAATAGGATCTAGGACCCCCCAGGGGCCCATCCAGCCTAGTGGGTTCCCAAAATAAGGGGGAAAATTTTGAGCGTGATCTAGGACAAATCACCTCCCTGCACAACCGTTGTCCATGAAACAGTACTGTATCTACCATGTACTGAAGCCCAGACCCGTCACGGGTTGTAGTGGTACAGGTTTTTTTAATTTTTTTATATATAAATGCGATAAAAATGAAAAGTGAAAAAAAAAATTCTATTTCGTTCTATAGTGTTTGCTTTAGGATTGAAAATTCATACAGTGTCATCTATAAGGCATACAAATAATGTATAATGACATAGGTAAAATATAATATAATAGAAAAGTAACTTTATTCAGGGACTATGTCCCTTTAGAATAACAGATATGAACAGAAAAATAAACATAATATTTATCTGGCCAGAAGGCTAAGTGTTACAAATCATAAAGCGTGTAAAAATGACAGAAAACAATTTAAAAGAAATATTTAAACAAAAATAATAATAAGTAAATAAACAGTGCAAATCTTGACAAGATATTAAGCAAATAAAGAGAATAGATAAATCCATAACTTTTGTTAAATGCATTTAAATATGCATTTATGCTTTTGCTAGCATGCAATAATTTCTTTACATGATATACAGCTTCTTAAAAAAAAAAATTAAAAGAACTAAATAACACAATGAATTATTCTATACATTACATTCTAAGCAAATGACTAACCTGATTAGAGAGCATCTTTTTGGGAAGCTAGGAGGTGTTGGAAAAGCAAGGATTCAAATGACGATAGTGAGGGCCTATGACGGATGTTAAGAGGGATTGAGTTCCACACTGTGGTGAAGCGGGCGAGGAAGGAACGTTCGAATGGTTCAGTTCTGTGTGAACGTATATGGAGATCGGTAAGGCGGGGTCTTGTTTTATGCTGTTGAACTGAGGATTTGAATTGGAGGAGACTGTAGATACATGAAGGGTGAAGAATGAACAGAGAAAATATTGTCTTCGGAAGGGAGGGAACAGCCGCTTTAACTCATCTTAAAAGTGGGAGACGCGCGATCGCCTAGGAGTACCAAGAACAAACCCTTGAGAACGATTCATTATTCTCTTTAGTCTGTCTTCAAGCATTTTAGAAAGGCCTCCATATGCCACGCTGCAATAGTCAAAGTGGGGGAAGATTGTGTAAGGAGATGACGAGAACGATGGAATAACTTCAGGGAACTAATTGACCGTCGGGATATCTGGGCGATGTGGGATTTCCAAGAAAGGTTTTGGTCGATGGTGATGCCTAGGTTTTTCACATAGGAGGTAATCGTGATAAGATGATCGTTTAGGAGTAATGTTGGGAGGGTGTGGATGGATGTAAGGAGGGAATTGGAACCTAAAACAATGGCCTGAGTTTTCATTCCGTTCAATTCCAGTTTGTTCAGCTTTGCCCAGACTCAGATCCTATCTAGGTCTTCCTGAATACTAGCGAACATAATAAATAGCTCGGAAGGAGGAAAGGATAGATATATTTGGAAGTAGTCAGCATATAGATGATGGGAACAGTGGTGAACAGATTTCCAGGTAATTTTTAAGAAATAATGTATTTATTCATATTTTTATAACGGGGACAGATAATAATAGAATTATGGCTATTCGCTCATATATATATATATATATATATATATACAAAATAAACGAATCTTAAGAGATCTAATTGATCACTTAATGAGTAACAAACACAACTATACAGATGAGTAAAAACTAAAGAAATTTTATTTATTTTTGAGCTAATAATTTTCACCTCTGTCAAATACACTTTACATCTTCACATCAATTGGCTGCTAAGTAGCACAACCCAAAAACCTAGGAAAATCTAGTTCATTCTTTAGATGTGCGTTGTTTATATTATTGTTCGAAGAGAAACGGGGTTGTCTATTGAGTTCAGCAAGAACATCAAATATGTACTCTATTATTCAAACATTCTTTCAAAGAAAACAAGACAAATGCCGGTTAAAGTGATTGTTGGATTTAATATTTGAAGAGAAGGTAACAAACAATAAAAAAACACGTAAAACATTTACATGAACAATAGGGCTGTATTGATCCGAGAACCCTAGGAGAAGTAATAAATGTGCTACTAGTCGTAAAGAAAAAGTAGTTCAAACTCTACTAATGTCATAACAAAAACTTTCCTGATGTAGTTATTACATTTTATTGCAGTGAGTAAAGAATTGTTAACATAATGACTCATCTCATGTAATAGAATAAATATCTGTTATTTGCATCCATGCGTAATTTATATTACAGCAATACTTTTACTTTACTTTTTACTTTTGCAGGTTTTTTCCCTCAATGGGTTGCCTGGTTAAGTCAGAGCGTCCCGCCAATTTTCTCTATTCCACCAGTCATCCTCCTCAAGTTCCCTACCGGCCATCTCTTCTTCCACGCAGTCCTTCCACCGGGTTCGGGGTCTTCCTCTTCTTCGCCCGCCTGGCTGTTCCCACAGCAAAAGTCTCTTCGGCCACCTACGTTCTGGCATCCGCTGGCAGTGTCCGTACCATCGCAGCCTGTTCCTTCCAAGTCTTTCCGAAACTCCTTCAGTCACGCCCAGTCTGTCTCTAATATCTTCATTTCTGACTCTATCCAGGCGGGTTATCCTCAGGCATCTCTGCAGTCCATCTCTGCAGCTTGTAATCTGGAGTAGAGTCCCGGGTTAACTGTCCAGGTCTCTGAGGCATAGCTGAGGGAGGGCTCAACAATACTTCTAAAAATACGCCTTTTGTTGTCCGTTGAGATTACTGTGTTCCAAAGAACTGGGTGCAACATTCTAGTCACCGTTCTTGCCAGGCCAACTCTCCTCCTTACTTCGGGATCCGACTTGCCGTTCCCATCTATTGTTGACCCTAAGTGCTTGAAGGAGTCCACTCGCTTGCATATTTTCCCGCTAATATGAAGGTCTGCGGCTTCTCTGCAGTTCACTGCCAGGTATTCGGTCTTATCAAAATTTATTCGTAGACCCCATAGTCTGTATTCTTTTTCCAGGGCCGTTAGCGCTTTTTCCAGACCATCTCTGTTATATGTGACCACTGCCTGGTCATCGGCAAAGAAAAGAGAGAAAAGCATATGTCCGTCTATGTCTATGCCCTTTCCTCTCCAACGTGCGCTCCACTCCTTCACTGCCTGTTGTACATAAATTTTAAACAGGGTTGGGGACATATTGCATCCCTGCTTAAGACCTTTTGAGGCAGAAAAAGGCTCAGATAAGCGAGAGCCGAGCTTCAATCTGTACTCGTCTTCCCTGTACAGACATCTCACTGCATTTATTAAGGCATCGCTAATGCCCGCACTCTTAAGGGATTCCCACATCTTATGTCTTGGCACACTGTCATAAGCCTGTTCTAGGTCTATGAAAGCTATATGTACAGCTCTTCCTTTCTCCATTCGCTTTTCTATGAGCTGTCTTAGGACAAATATGCTGTCCGTACAGGACCTGGCTGCAGTGAAACCAAACTGTTCCTCTGGGGTGACAAACTCCTCTTCTAATTTTCGCTTCAGAATTCTGCCCACTATTCTTGATACCGAACTCTGGGCACAAATGCCTCTATAATTTCGGCATACATTTCTGTCTCCTTTCTTATATATAGGTGTAAGAAATCCTGTCTTAAGGTCCTTTGGCAACTCTTGCCCTTGTAGCATCAGATTTATAAGCTTGGTAAGGGCCTTCAATAATCCAGGTCCCCCATTATTTAACAGCTCTACTGAAATACCTCCAGGTCCTGCAGCTTTTCCACATTTTGCATTTCTGAGTGCAGCAAGAACTTCATCTTCTTTTACAATAATGTTTCCTTGTCCATGATTCTCAGTTGGATATGAACCGGACCATTCTGGCCTTGTTTTAGTGAGCAGTTTCTCATAATGGTCCACCCAGGTCTTCTCACCTATCAGAGGAATCACATTTCCCTTCCCTTGTGTCCTGAGCGCCTTCAGTACTCTCCATGACTCGCGTATCTTATTGTAGCCCAAGGTATTATCAATCCTCCTGCAACAGGCTTCCCATGCTTATATGGGTTCTTGCTTTCTGCGACAGTGCGCTTTACCTGTGTGTTAAGGGTTCGGTATTCTCTCCAATCTTCTTGGCTTCCGCTACATAACCATTTATTGAAGATCCGTTTCTTTTTTCCTACCATTTCTTCTATTTCCATGTTCCACCATTCTTTTGGAGGGTTAGCTTCTATCTCCCCTAAGGCTTCACTAGCTGCTTCATGGATACATTTCTTAATGCGCTCATACAGTTCTACAGCATTACTCTCCAAATTATCGCTCATTTTGGCTTCCAGGCGGCGTTTGTAGAGATTGCTTATGCTTTCATCATTGAGCAGGTGAAGCTTATACTTACGTACATCTAAGTGTGTGGATTTGGCTTGCTTCGATGCTTTCTTTTCAACCTGATTTCTTTTCCACTGTGCTATGCATTTGGCTCTTAACAAAAAGTGGTCACTACCACATTCCATGCCGCGCATGACTCTTACATCGGCTACTGGTAGGAGGCTATGCTGCTTGGTGATACAGTAATCCAATATGGAAGGTCTGAATCCCGGTTTACTCCATGTGAACTGATGCTCCTTTCTGTGTTGGAAGAAAGTATTTTCTATTTTAAGGTCGAATTCCTCGCAGATATCACGCAGCCTGAGGCCATTATCATTTATATCCTCCTCCCCACATGTACCCACTACTGGATTTCCTTTTGCTTCTTTTCCAACTCGGGCATTCATATTACCAATCATAATCACTTGGTCTTTGTGCCTGATCTTCTCCAGATTGCCTCTGAGAGCATCCTCGAAATGGTCCTTCTCGGTGGCTAATTTATTGTTATCTGGGCTGTAGACTCCCAGAATTGAAACATTGTAGCCAAACATTTTTACACCCAATACTTAGTGCATTAGTGTTGCATTAGTGAAATAATGGCAGGTGCCTGGAGAATTATTTCCTGGTGTCTGAACCCTAAAAAATGGTTTGATGGGTTCAGTATTCAGTACATGGTAGCTAAAAACTATACTGTGCTAGAGAGTATGGAAGAGTTATGGCCAAGATCACACTCAACTGCCAGGTGTTCCCCCTAAACAGAGGTACCTACTTTATAGGGCCGGAGTATGTTCCAGTCAAGGAAGGTCTTCAGATTATACAGGGTGACCTATGACTCTTTACAAATTAAATAATTTATCTGCTACAACCTGATTCGAACCTGGTACCTATATAGCTCGTTAGTATTGTTAGTTCTACACATAGAGCTACTCGGTTCTAATATCTATTGAGCAGTTAGTTTTGAAAGTATTATAAGTCCATTTTTTCATGTATCGAGATACTTAAGGCCTTGCATTTGAATTTAATTTAAAAATATGGGCAAACGTAATGTTTTTAACCCTCAGCACTTAGCAAATGGCGATGTTTTTAACAATTTACACATTTTCATTTTCATTATATTTTGAAATAGTAACAATTAAAATTATTTTAAAGAATAAACGCTGTTTTTTAGAACGTTCTTCTACCAATTTTAAAGATAACTCTTCGATTTTAACATTTATCTAACAGTTAAATCTGTTGCATTTGTCTTGTCTGTTGACTATCTTAATCAAGGTGTCAATACATTTCTTGATCTTATTGATAAGTATTTTTTTTTAACAATTCAATGAGCGTTCGTCTATGGTACACATATATGAAATCTGGTCTTTATTGTTCGATGATATATTCATCATCATCATATTCTTTTCCTCTTCTAACGCTGTGTGAGGATCCTGCTTATAGGGCCTGGACCAATCTCTTTCCTGAGCCAGCTCTCTCCTTCAATTCCAGTCCATTCCTCTCTTCCTGAAAGCATCCCTTCCCAGAATATTCCTCTGGGTCTTTCTCCATCCGTTTGGGTCTCGTAAGTCTTCCTGGGGATTCTGTATGATTCTATCCTAAGGACGTCTCCGAACCACCTTTTTTTGTGTTCACCCTGCTTCTCCTTACAACTTCAAATATTACAGAAAATAGAGAGAATAGATCCTGATGATATCTGAATTCAGAAATCGTTTATTTTAGTTTTTTAATGGAATTTAAAAGACTTGAAGTTCCGTTTTGTTATCCACCAAGCGTAGGCTAATACTCAATAGGATCTCTGAATATCAAGTAAAGTTATTTTCTTTTACGGTATTATTTTTCAATGACCTTTGGAGAACTGTTTATGATTTTGATATGTGTTTTTAACAATTTTTGTGTTAAATATGTACTTTGTTTGCAATATTGAGACCTCTATAAATAGACAACTCAGATTATAATTGACTTCGGCAACCGAATATTTAACTTGTTTATTATACGTTGGTCAGGGCATTTAATTTCAGTGTGGGAAATGTAAATCAAGCGTGTAAAATGGTAATTGCCAGGTTGAACTGACCAAACACGTGTAGGAACAGAGATTGTAAGCATCTATCTGACGGGGAGCGTTATCTAGTGGTCCCACTTGGAATTAATTAATTGCATAATGAGATAGGTAGCCACTTGGCCGCCGGTGTCAGCTTTTATTGCCGGGGCGACCGCCTCTTCTCAACCCCTATCAATCCACCCCCATTGGATCGCGTTACGCAATAGCTTGTACAGAGGTGCAATATGGGTAATCTGCTTAGTTCGTAATCCTCTGTATTAATAAAAAAACAGTCATGTATAACAAAAAAATATCTGTCTATATAAAAAATGTATTTGTTCTCACTTTGTTTTACTACATCCCCCCCCTCCCAAACCGTTAAGAATTTAATGATCTGTATTTGTAAATCGATATTCACATTTATTCAGTTTGTGTTTTATGCAACAATTTATTCTGTGTAAATTCGAATCAGCCATACTTGACATCAAATATACCCATAGACAGAATAAGACTTCTAAGCCATATTCGAGTTTCTTCCATTAAGGAAATAATTTTTAACGTCAATAAAAAACCCATAGAATTAACACTGAAGATAATTGTGCTGTATGTATAAATAGTTCACTAAAGCACAAATTTTTTGCCTGTACATTTTATGTAGAACCTCAATATTGCTAATACAATCAGGATATTTGTATTGTATTGAATCCAAAAAACAATATCCATATTGTTAATCTCTATTATTGTCTATCTAAAGTTCTAACTATTAGAATAGTTCTGACCCAGTGACATATATATAGTTGTTTGAGCACATAATAATTCTTTTGTTTTATATAATTTTTCATTTTCTTCCATGCTAGTTTTTCTACTCCAATTTTCCATTGTTTGATTTGGTATTAACTCATAGCTATAATTTTAATTTTATCTTAACCGCTATGTTCAGTATTATTATAATTGAAGTTGAATTCCAAGTTGTTTCTTGTATGTTTACTTGTTCTTATGTACTTTTATTTTTGTGATTTTAAAACCAAACTCTCTGTATTTTACTAATGCAAATATCAGAAATAAATAAAATTAAAAAAAAAAATTTATTCAGTAATACTAACTAGCACTAAAAATGAAAACAAAATCCATAAGTCATCAGTAAATAGTGTTTAAATTGAAACATACAATCTTTTATTATTAGGTTTGGTACGTTCCCGTTCTGGTTGTGGACTGTATTTAATTAGATACAGATAAATTAATAGATAAATTTATAATATCCATTACAATATACTGCATGTACTTAATGATGGTAATGACATAAAGGAAATTATTAAGGGAGCGGAGTGGCTGAGTTGCAGAGATTTGCCCCTGTTCAAATCCCGCTCGATGGCAGACTCTTATTTAATCTGTTAGGCCGGAGATAGATCCTAAGGGATCTACGACACTCCAAGGGCTCACCCATCCTCAATAAATTGTATTCATGTTGATGATACATGGTATCCAAAATAAAGGGGGAAATCTTTCGGTTGATCCAGGGCAAATCACCTCCCTGGACAACCGTAGTAGTAGCAGAAACAGTACAATCTTTACCAAGTACTAAACCCCAGACACTTCACGATTTGTAATAGTTCGTTTTGTTTAAAAATAATAGTAATTATTACTGAGATTAATTCTGGTTAATGAGACATCATGAATGGCATTGTCTTTTCTGTATGTGGATTACATACTTCTTGGATACTGGCATGCTGGGTTGCTGTCTCCTGTTGGCTTTCTGATGAGGGTATCTAGTCCATGGTAATGATGAGATACTTGAGGCAACATATGGAACACATGTGCCTAGTAGTTGATTCTTGTTACGGAAGGCCATTTTTTTCAGAAGGCTTAGGAAAATTAGAACTCTGTGGCTAAGAGATAGAACAGCAGCAGGAATTAGTTGTTGCTGAAAAGTGGTGTTTTTCGCACTCGATATTTTGCATTTGTATCGACAATATGCAGACTATTCACACATTTGTAAAGGTTTGGAGAGATTTTAAATTAATTATGATCTTCGTCATGAGAGGTACCGAGGCCTGATTTCAGTGAAGGGTTAAAAATATTTTATTGTTTAAAAACTGGATCCGTCAGAGTAGTAGAAATTAGAGCTGTTTGTTTCTATGGGAAAATGTCCAGGGATATTACCAATTAAAATATCCAGTTACCATATAAACTATTTTTCAAGGTCTGATTCATCCGTATCACCGTCTAACACCGATTTTTCTCCAATCAGGATATATCCTGTGTGCTTCGATAGAGCGGGTGAAAATATCGAAGCGAAAGCAATAAACTACTGGTATCATCGGGTATCGGGTACATATAAGTGGTTTTCAGGACTCTATTAGCAACAAACTAATAAAGTTCCTCAATTTAGGGATTTTTTTAAAGAAAATATATAATTAATGAACTTATTCGTTTAGAGAATCCTAAAATTCCTTTGAAACTATCTTTTAGTTCTTAAGGGTGTCATTTTCGAGTGACTAGATAAACTTTAGAAAAATCTGCATTAACAAGTATTTCTTTGTTTTGCCGTATGTTTGAAAATGTCGCTTATAGGTGATTGCTTGAAATTTTGAAGTCGCATGTTGTGTGGTTGTTAGCGTAATAACCAACTGTTTTTAAGACCGCGGTTTCGCAGTCTGGGAGGTGGCCTTCAAATTTAAAAGAGAGTAAAAAATTCCTACTCATGCTTTATTTCGGGTAGGAGGGAGGAACGTAAAATGGTATTTCCAGGTCTGTGTGATCTCAGGTACTAACTATAGATTATACTTGGAAAAGTAAAATATATGACTCCAACTAAAGCATGGTCTGATTAGCCTTAAGATTAATGAATAATCAAACAAACAAGATCTTGAAGATCCAATATATATATATATATATATATATATATATATATATATATATATATATATATATATATATATATATTATTATTAATTAAAAAGAATAAGATTAACATTGTTTTCATAAAAAAGGAGGCAATGGCTTGCACATTTGATTTGTCATGGGAAATGTTAGGATCCTATTTGATATATTGACCTCCATTTCCTGTATCGCCACCAACTCTTAGAGGAAAATACTTTTTGAAAAGCAATACCATTTGCGGCATTCGATATTACATTTCCAAAAGGTTTTGCGGTAAGTTTAAAGAGAGCTGAGTGACCAACACATAAAAAAGTTGCTATAACATGAAAGGTTTAAGTTGAAGGGTATAGTTCCTGCATACTACCCATAGTTTTTATCATACCTCAAGGTATTTAATACTATTATGGAATGATTCTCCTAAATATACAAGAAAAATTGTTTATGAAAATATAATTCGTAAAACAATACTAGTGCCGTAGCTTTCCGTTTTCTCGCAAGATCCAATTTTAATGTTCTGCAAATCTCATTTGTTGATTTTTGGTTGCTTAAAATTATAGTTCTTTAGAGTTTTAAAGCTTAAAATGTAGTATAAACTTACTAAAATCAATAAACACTAAAAAGAATTTAGACAACGACCTGCACAAAAATAACATCTCTCCAGCCGCGCATAGAGAAGCGACACACTTTTCTCCACTGCCTAGCTCGCTTACTAGCCCTGTGTCCTCATCATGGTTATAAGTCTATTAATAGGATATATTATTAAGTGATTAAATATTATAAGCCTATAATTATACCTCAATTAATTAGGCACCGGTTAGGTGGGGATCGGGACATCATTCTTCTTGATACAGGAATATAACCTGGATAACCGCTAATATATTATAACGTTAGTAACCGATGGGAACTCCGCGCTACACCTCCCCAGCCCAGATATTGCAAAAGGTTATTTTCTAAATTGTCGGGTAGAAATAAGCTTCAATTTTAAATATAATAATAATATTGCTAGTTTATTAAACGAAATTTCATAATTGTTACATAATTTAATTATTATAATTGAAACTACAAGTTTATAATTTTAAAATAAATATAGCGCTCCCGTTGTTGTTGTTCACTGTAACGAAATAGGTTTGGCAAAGTATTTCTAAATAAAACATATCTTTTTCCAAATATTTTAAAAATATTATCAGCATAAAAATTAATCTCATATATAAATTTTTAAAAATATTCGAATAAGTCAAGAAACAGCTTGAATAAAAACTGATTATTTATTCCTTGTTAATTTTTTGTTTAACTTTCATGTTTTTTTTTTGTTTTTTTATTATTTATTTATTGATATTTACAACTATATTACAGTAATATAACAAGTAAATTGGCTGAGTGATGTATAATGACATGATATAATGACAAGTAGAGAAACTACCCACTGGTAGTACTCAAATCGCATGTTCAACTAAGAAGGTCACGTGGCCATCTTCTTCTCAGACGCCTCGGAGGATTATCGGGAATTGAAGAGGAAGCTAGGTTTGAAACTAGTGGGTTTGAGTGGAAATGAAGTTTGTTATGAAAGGATAGATACCGGGATCGGGCCAGATCAGCAACAAATGGGACATTAAGGTCGTTATGGATGACTATATTCTTAACAAAATAAGGAGCGTTGAGGATTTTACGAAGGATTAAACTTTCATGTTAAATTGTAATTTTATCTTATTAAAGCAGCTTAATGATAGTACTTATTATATTAAAAAAACTTTTAATGCAATAAGTACTAACTTTTATACTGTATTTTTATTTGATTACAGTACTTGATGTCAGAAATGTTGTTATCAAAGAGTTAATGTTTTGTTTTTTTAAACTCTGTTGAGCCGGGCTACTGAAACATGAAACTTCAATTAAATTTTTCATAAATAATTTAATTTTCCCCCTTTGACAAAGCGGTGATTTAATGTAAGGTTTTCCTCAACAAAGCAGTTTTTAAAAAAAGAGTTTCAATTGAGAGGGGTGAGTTACATAATATTTCAAAATCGTGAATATTACATTTGTTGTATAAATAAAGTAGCTTTTGCCCGTGTTGATTTTGGATAAAAACTTAGGTTTAGGAAATACCTGATATATTCGAGGACTGTCCTGGAGATTTGTTAAGTGCCATGGCTAAGCATGCTTTTAAGGGAAACTATAATCTCTTAAAATGAAATGCATACACGGATGGTATTAGAGGCATACGTGAGATAAAAACAGTTTCTCCTCTACCACATCCCGTAATTACAGTAACTTCTACGATAGTTTTATGCAAAACTTTTACTTGCAGTCCATTCCCATTGCACAATTTTGTAGGTTTTAAATTTCGGAGTAGCATTACAGGTGTCCCAACTTTAAGTAGAAGTTTATGTGCAGGCAGACCAGATGGATTTAAAGTATTCAAGACTTAGTGGGATAGTGCACGGCGACGTCAATTTTGATTACTGAATCTATAGACTTGTATGCAATCTGCTCGCCTTCGAAGCATATCATTGATTTTCAATGCACTCTCATGTTTGGCCATCAATATCGCTCGCTCACTCGTGTTTTCCTTAATACATCATCGGGATATATTGTTAGTGATTTCAGACAAAGTTTTAACTGCTAAGGCTAAATCAGAAGATATTTGAATTTTACCTACTAGTGGAGGGTAAATACGGTTACCTATTTTTAGAAGTAGATTAATTAAGATCACATTTAATTAGTCATTGTCACTTCTTACATAAGCAAATCGTAAGCCTTCAAGCACGATCTAACCTCGTCTACTCTAGTACCTCTGTATATCATGGGTAAGGTTTGGTGAAAATCACCAGCTAGAAACAGAGCAACGACCCATATTAACCTATCGTTACCTCTAATATCTTTTAGAGATCTATAACGGGTCTCAAAACCACCCTTGTGAGCCATAGTGCACTCATCCCAAACAATTAGCTTGGAATCCTTCAAACTAATAGCTTACAATCCTTCACGTAAGCCAGGCTGCTTTGCTTGGAGACATTAAACATTGGAGTTCCCATCTGCATCAAATAAGGGGAACTTAAATGCAGAGTCAGCTGTTTCCTCCATCAAGCAACATTGCTGCAAACCCTCGATCCTTCAGTATTTTTGATAAAAAAGATTAATTATAAACGTTTTGCCAGTACCTCCTGGGGCATCTAAAAAGTATATAATAACTCCGCTATTATTCATACTATTCAAAATATGGTGTTAAGCTCGCGATCATTCTTTATTTAATGTAATTTCGTTTGATGATACTATTTGGGCCGGAATATTGGGGTCGTAGTTAAGTTCTCGGATGTACTCATGATTATGCAACATAGCTTCACCCCTTGAAGGTTCAGGTAAACCATAATTCTGTAAATGTTGGCCTCCTTTTCAAAAATCTTGAATACAATTATTATTATGTTTAAAAGTAAACCTGCTTACTTATTTTCACGTTTCTAACTTAACAGGTTATGATTTCCGGTATTTTACACTTTTAGCGGATGATTTTCAAAAAGTAAAAAAAACACGCAATCTTTATTTAAATGTAAAAGCTAAATTTAGAATTTCATAGTACTCGCAATAAAAATGACGTATTTTTATTATATATGTTTTCACCCTTTTCACCCTCTTAGGGGATGAATTTTCAAAAATCCTTTCTTAGTGCGCGTCTGTAGCTTAAGCCGTTTTGGCTCTGCGATAGTTTGTTAGTAAGGTGAAAGGTACAATGAAGACTTCACTACTGTATAATATTGTTAAACGCTGCTTATTAACATTTATTAATTATTTAATAAACTTTTAATAGCCATGATGCTGTCCATTCATTTGTATTCATGCAGGGTGCTGTTTCGCATTTCCGCTTTGTGTAACCTCCTAAATTCACCTAGCCTTCAATTAGCCTAGTATTCAATGCAATGGTTCATTCTGGAAGTGGCTTTGTTCATTGTTTAATGATCTCACTTTCATAGTTCACACTAGTACAGAATAGAAGGAAACATAATATTTTAGTCAGATCTAACTTTTATGATTCCAGACCGAAGCGCAAAGTAGGAAGATAGCTCCAATTTCTTAGCGTGTTTAATTTTACTCCGACTTAAATTGCGTCTCTTCCGGATTACCTTATAGTTAGTCTTAAGAGCAAAAACCTGTACCACATCTTATGAAAGGTCATAAGTCTGGGTTCAGTATTGAGTAGAGACGGTACTGTTTCGAGGAAAACGATTTTGCAGCGAGGTGATTTGTCAGTGATCACGCCAGGTTTTCCCTGTATTAAGGTTAACCAATTTATCGGAGATGGGTGAACTCCAGAAAGGTCTGCATATTCTGCAGGGTACAGTCGTCACTCCTTGCCAACACTTCTGTTTATATTGTAATTACTTGTATATTTTGTCGACAGAGAAAAATTTGGTCAATGATTGATCGATTTCGTCTAGAATCAAATTAGTGAATCAATATTTTCTTGAGAATATACCGGGATCCAACAGTTAGGAACGAGAAAATTTGATCATATACCGAGAGGTGTGATCATTATTATCTCATCATTATAAGCACATAATCAAAAGAATCGAAATAAGTGAAAATCTTTCCACTCTTCAGATATTTCTTCATATTGCCAGATCATTTTAACCAAAATATTTCCTTCCTTGCGCTTTATTATCCATTCATTAGAAATTAGGTAGATTCGTGCAGCTTTAAATAATTCCTACCGATATTTTCACTCTTATATTCTGACTACTATAGAATCGTTACTGAATGGTACCTCTGTTAACAGTTTAGGCTATTTTTCAGATAGAGGGATTGGCAATTTTTTCTCGTGCAGAAAATGCCGTCACTGTTTTAAAATCAATTTAATAAATAAATTAAACAGAATCAATCATAAACATTTAATTCATAAAACTTGCTATTTTTGTCCATCCATGGTATCGGTCAGCAGATTGCTATTTCCGTTTTTATTCCAATCATTTTTCAATTCAAACCGTTCAGCATCTTTTTATATTTACATCCATTAATCCGAGAAATCGGAGAACTATGATAAACATTCGCTAAGACGGTACACGCATAAAAGAACAAAACATATACTTCTTACTTAACAAATCACTATTTGCAGGTATTGTAATCTAGTTATCTGTATTTATTTTTTAGTTATTTTTAATTGTTTCTTTTTTTTGTATTTAAATATCATTTACTTTATTATTGTTACTTTTGATTATTTATTTATTATTACTATTATTATTATTTTTTATTTTATTTTTTAAGCGGGTTTTTTCTACATTTTCCTGCTATTGTAAAACTTACTTATAAAATATAACTTTAATTAATTAATCACTGTTCTTTAAACATGTTAAGGAAGTCCGGAACATGTATTCACACTTATTCTGCTTGTATATGTAAAATTGCAAATAAAGTTTCTTTCTATTTTACAAAGACTCAGTTTACAGTTTACATGCACCAACAGTATACAATCTGTTAAAATTTTATAAAATAATCTCAAATAATCGTTCTTAAGTAATAATTCAAAAAACATAATAATATATCTAATTTTTACTAGTTATATTTGTTATAAGTATATCTTATGTATCAAGTAGAATATTAATGTTAAACACACTTCCTTGCCTTACGACAATACGGGTTTTAAAATAAAACTTATGCCAATATTAACGTAATAATATATTAAATTTAGTTTTCTATATCCTTGTCGTAATTTGGCATATAAAAAAATAGTATCATGACTCAGGCCTAAAGAATGTCCCAAATTAGCACTCCTGTGACGCATAAAGCTTGCTGCCAAATAGGTTGATTACATGTTTATAAAAATATAAACGTTCATTCTATTCCATTGTTAAATAAAATATTATATTTTTTTAACATGAAAAACATTATATATTACCTTTCTTGTCTAGCTCTTATAAACATAATGTTGTCTTGCTAAGAATAATTAATAACGGATATGTTATATTCATTATCCATTTCAATTTATGTCTAACTGAAAGCCATTAGGCAATATTGCTCTCAACCAGTTGAAATTATTATTTAATAATTTATCTCGAATATCAGACGTATTCAATCCTTTCAATCCAAAGTTCTGAGAACTATTGTCAATGCTCCTTACTATGTCTCCAAAACATCTCAACATTCCTTTCGTCCTCGACCTCATCCCTACTAAATTTTCAAACTTTTATCAAAACCTGGCCTGTCATCCCGATCTCTTGGCTCAGTCATTATCCAGTTCCACACATCCATATAACCCACCCCGCCGTCTAAACCCTCAATGGCCCCAAGACCTGTTGTAATAATGTTATTTTGAGTACTGGCACTGGCCAGATTCTCCACTTACGACCTGTGTATGTGATGTCATGCGCCTAAACCAGCGTCCATTGGCAATTAATTCCAGTGAAACGTCTGGGAAAGGGGGCAGGGGCCTCCCGGACTCCTAGTTTGCCCTCATTCCTGGGGAAGAAGCTTAGTTTGGGGACCCCAGGCAAATTGTAAATAGTGTAATTATGGTATGAATGTAAGCAATTATTTTATTTTTATTACATTTATTTATTTTATTTTATCGAATGATTGTAACCTACTTAGCACTATTACTTATTGCCCACAAGTGGCAGATTGTAATATTTCAATAAAGTGTAAATTGAAATTAAAAAATAATAATTTATTGGCTTAGTCGGAAAACATGTTGCAAATAATTAATATTTTTTTCTTAAAAAGTTTCACTTTATTGGATAGGTACCTTAACCTCATAAGTAATTATTTCTCCGCTTGCAAATCCAAAGTACTTATTATCATGTTATCAATCACGGACTCATTGAATTGATAATAGCCAAACAGGAAATTAACTGAAGAAAGGTATAAAAGAAACTGCACTGTCAGTAACATTATGTCAGCTCTCGGTTGTGAATATGTTTATTATTTGTACCAATATAATTATTTATTATTTAAATGCTGTGTGGGTGGCCTTTGGTGTAGTGGTTAGTGTAGCGACCCTTGGGTCACGGATTTGCAGCCCGGCAGGTGTCCTTTGGATTTTTTAAAGGGAGTAACAAATCCTTAGTTATGCAGTCCTTTGGATTGGAAGTAATATGTAGGTTCGGTTCGGTGCTTTTGCTTTGTCAGGTACTCATTAAAGATCCCCCTATCCTAATTACACCTGGGTAGTCTAAATTTCGGATTCCAATTGTAGGAGCGACAGATTACCAATAGCAACTTAAACTGAGGTTAAACAAACAAGTGACCCGCAAATTTTAACGATAAAAGATATTTTTTTATAAGAATAAAGAAAACGTGTTTGTACGTGCATGTGTGTGTGTTAGCTCTTTGAGGGATAGTTGCAGTGATGGTGTCTGAGGATTAAACTGTAGGAAATTCGCTTTGATAGCATTTACAAACTTACTTATTAGTAATTACATACTACGTACTATTACACCCTCACGATAACTACGTCTGCCACACCTTATCTAATCTAATCTTATCTTACCCAACTAACCGATAAACCTAACATTCCTATAATCTAATCCTTATGAGCTCATCATGTCATGTATATTAACATACTTGGCAATCTAACCAACCTGTATGTTTCGATAATTTCCAGACTGCAAGCAGTCTGTATTAAATGTTTTTAATGGCGTTTAATTATTGAAGGTAAATTAAACCCATATTTTAATTGTTAACAAATGAAAAGTGTTGAATCAGCAACTTCCATTTTTACTACACCATTGTCACGAATTATATTTGTTATAATTATATCACACGTGCCTTGTAGAATATTAACGATAGTTTTCTATATCCTTGTCGTAATTTGGCTTATAAAAAAAAAAAAAAGATTATGACTCAGGCCTAAAGAATGTCTCAAATTAGCACTCCTGTGCCAAGGCATTAGGAAATCTCGCTCTCAACCAGTTACAATTATTATTTAATAATTTATTGGCTGAATTGAAAAACATAAATATTGCGAATAATTAAACATTTTCTCTTTAAACGTTTCGCTAGTAAATCTTGGTTTACTGTAAGCTTAAAGTAATAATAATAAAAATAAGATTTAGCGAACCCTGAGCCTCGATGCCGATACCATCGACTACTGCATACACACTTCCGTCCATAGGCCACCATATATACCCAAATGCGCCAGATCACAGTTAACACAACCCTCCCACCTTTGTCTTGGTCTATCCCTCAGACCCTTCCCAGTCGGCAGAGCGCTTTTTAACTGTTTAGGGATTCGTTCATTACTAACCCCAGAAACACTATCCCGCGTTATGTTATCTCCTAATTTCACCAACTGCAACACTTTCACACATTCACAACTTAACTAACACCCTAGGAAACTATAAAAGATAAAGTATAAGGGAGGCTTTAGAATCTGGTACAGTAACTTCCGTTCCACCTAAAAACAACAAGTCCATCATTCGGACGGTGACACACCTATCAAGAGGCTGCTTTTTGGGTATGTGGATAGAAGGAGAAGGAGAGGACAGCCACGACTGAGATGGGCAGATGAGGTCGAAGCCGACGGAAAGAAGCTCCTCAACACCAGAGCTTGGCAAACCCTGGCGCAAGACACAGATGAATGGAGGCGTCGTCTTGATGCGGCGAAGACCCGTACCGGGTTGTAGTGCCAGTGATGATGACAATTACAATAGATATTAAGATTAACAGACAGTTGGAAAATTCATAACAATCAAAAATTCTTTAAAATTATAAACGAAAATATAAAACACATAGGGTCCATATAATAAATAATACCAGTAGCAACTATTGGATAGGACTTACTGATAAATAGAGCTTTCATAAAATGTAAACAATTTATTTATTTCTTACTGGATAGAATAAACCAATGACACCCACATTGGGAAATAAACAAAAAATCATTCGGTTCCTTGCGGAAATGAAGTGTGATAATTTATTGCCTATACACAAGATTGTAACCCATTGGGAAAATTAGGTGATAATCAATGTTCCAATATATTTTCTGAAATGTAATTGGTACTTTGAGGCAATGAGGAAAATGGTAGGTGTTATTTGATCAGTTGAAATTTCTCCTTCATCGGTCCTTCCGGTTTCACTTGAAATAACCTAATAGTAAGCCTTTATTTTTTGCAGAACTATATATATATATACTAACAATAATTTTCTTCTTAAATTTCCGGAAGTGGTACAATACTTTCTTCACGAATTCTGGTGAACCTTGAATACCGTAAAACTGGGTAGAAAAACAGTTTTTGCTATTCTCTGATTTAATAGATTGGTGTTAAAGAAAAACCTTCCTGATTTATATACTTAATTGGTTTTTATTTTATATAAAAATATTTTTTCTTAATAAATAGGACCATTCTGAAATATACTCACGTCTCTAAAATATCTAAAAGTTCTCATTTTTTTTTTTTTTTTTGGCTCTCAATCACCAATATCCGTCTTAAAGAAGATTATATTTTGAAATCATTGATGTATTAAAATTAAAATGTTTGTAAACAATTTTTTTTGTGAATTTAATGAATAGTTACGAAGTATTTTACACCTGAAAAATGTAATTTATTTTCTGCTGTCTATCGCTAAACTACCAATAATGCAAAACATAGTATATCGCAAACCAACTCTTTGGGATTGATATAACACTCGCATAGAGCCCGGAGCTATATTCCATTTTTTCCTTCCCATTTCCTTTTTGTCCTGATTTCAAAGGTACCAGATTATTATTTGAGAATGCACTTTTAACACTCAATAAATAAATAACTTTTTTTCTATTTTTTTTTATTCATTATTTAATTATTTTATTGAATTGTACAACTGTAATATATACATCTGGTACAAGGGCTGTATGAATAAATAAATACATGAAAGGACATGTAGAGGCACTACCCATTGGCAGCACTCTAATTACATTTCTATTATAGAAGGTCCCGAGGCCATCTTCTCTTCAGACGCCTAGGAGGATTGTCCGGGATGGAATTGTATCCAAGGATGGAAACTAGTGGGTTTGGATGGGCCTGGAGTTTATTATGGAATGATAGGTATCTGGAATGGGCTAAATCGGTAACATATGGAACGTTCAGGTCATCATGGATGGTTTTATTTGTGACAAAATAAGGAGCGTTTAGGATTTTGCGAAGGATTTTGGATTGCAAGGATTGAATACGAGAGGAATTTGATGGTTTGGTGGAGCCCCATAGTTCAATTCCGTAAGTCCATATAGGTCTTATAACAGTAACATAAATAAGTCTTTTGTAATTGATCTGAAGCTTTGAGCGTTTGTCTAGTATGTGCTGAAGTAGTCGGAAGCGTCTAGCTTGTCTTTCTTGTCTTTTCAGTCTTCTGTGAGGGTTCCAAGTAAGACGTTTGTCTAAGTTGAGTCCTAGGTAGCGGATCTGTTCAACAGGGATAAGTGGAGTACTATTAAAGGATACAGTAGGACAGGAAGTTATGGGTTTTCGGCGAAGGGTAAAGGTAATTTGATGGGACTTTTTGGAATTGATTTTAATTCTCCAATTCCAATACCATTCTTCGAGGCTTGATAAATGTGATTGAAGGAATTGGGATGCAATATATGGGTCATTATTAACTGATAACACACATGTGTCATCAGCATACGTGGAGGTGTTAGGATGGGTTGGGATGTCAGCTGTATATACTGGGTAGAGGATAGGACCGAGGATGCTACCTTGAGGAACACCAGCAGACTGGGAATAGAGAGGAGAGTAGGAACCATTATGATTTACTTTAAATGTTCTGCCAGTTAGAAAAGAGCGAATGATCAAAAAGTATGTAGGAGGAAGGAATTGTCGGATTTTGTAAAGGGCACCTGGGTGCCAGACTCGATCAAAAGCCTGTTCTACATCAAGAAAGGCTCCCGTGCAGTTCAATCTACGCTCCAATGCAGAGGATACAACATCCACCACACGATGACATTGCTGGATAGTGGAGTGGGATGTTCGGAAACCAAACTGGTGGTCTGGGATTATGTGGTTACTATCTAGGATGGGATACAGACGTTTTAGTATGAGCTTTTCGAGGATCTGGCCCATTATGGGTAAGAGGGAGATAGGACGATAGGAGGATGGGAGTTCTGGAGGCTTTTGGATTTTGGGATCATTTTTACTATCGGGATAGTTTCCATGTATCGGTAAAATAGGTAGTACGGATCACAGAATTATATATGTATGTGAGGAATAGGATAGCTTTTCGAGGAAGGGATTTTAGGATGTGAGCTGTAATTAGGTCATGTCCAGGAGCTTTACGGGAAGGTAAACTATGAATAACATTGGATATTTCTGACGGATGAAAAGCCTTAGGTGGGAGAGTCATTTGGAGTGGGATATCCAGTTCTGCTTCAATACACCCAATGTGAATAGGGTTGAGGATATCAGGGTGTGGATTAAAGGTTTTGAAGAGGTGTTGGGCGTATATGTGAGATTTTTCTTCATCAGATCTGGACCAAGTTTGATTTTCAGTAAGGAGAGGATGATTAAAATCTTTGAACTTAAGGATCTTTTTGGTGGTCCATAGTGATTTGTTAGTAGTCGTAAGATTTTAAGTCACACTAAGCAAATTTTAGATTTTGTAGTTTCTAATCTCCTTTTTCAGTTTGTTAGTTAGTTGGGTGTAATACGATTTATCTGATGGGTAACGAGTCCTGTGCCACTTCAATCTTGCTCTGCGTTTTTCGCTTAGCAAGCTGCGAAGGTGCTGTGGCAGGTTTGTCTGTTGTGTGATATTATTTCTGTTTATGGTAAAAAACATTTAACACTTCAATTAGTTTATCCAACAAATAAAACACAATAGCTAATATTAAGGCAATATTTAGTTTATTATTTTATTTCATAAATTTATAAACTTGGAGCTGATCAAAAATGCTTGTTAATTAATATATACATAATACAACTCCATCATATTTATTAAAGGATTCATAACTTACAGAGGGGAATAATGTAATTACAGGTAACGTGCTGTTAATTGTGAAGGTAAACTATTACCAAGTTATTGCAATTGATTGTGTTCTAAATGACTGATGCAATTCCATTTTACGCTCTTAGAAAGTTGGTTTCAGTTAGTTATATAAGCACGTAAAGTGTAAATTTACTTATTATTGATTTTATTATTATACAGATTGTATAATAATTTATTATATACAAAATTGGGCATATTTAATTTTAATAAAACGATATCTAGGTTCAAGAGAGTCAACCTCCAGGTTTTTATCTATTAAGTGTGCCCACGTCATAGGGACTGGGCGAGCCCTTAGAGGGTCTACAGATCCCACAGATCCGAGACCGCTAACAGTTTTTTTTTTCATATGATATTATTATTCATAGGATGAATAATTTATCTGCCTTAGCCGGATATAAACCAGTGACACTCAGACTACATACTGAGCTGCACTACTCTCTAAAACTCAATAACACAAGAATAGAATAACAACAGTAAAATTTAGTTGTGCGACAGTGAACTAAAAAGTATTCGTACACATTGAATGTATGACTTACTTAGTGTTGTAGGAATATTTTTTTTTCAATAAGACTTCATAAGGCTTGCTCGTGATTGATAAATGAAGTTCTCCTGCAACTTCTTCTAAAAAAACAATGGGTCCTCGATCTTTCCTTTCTTATTTACCTATTTTATTTTTTTATATTTTTATTTTTTTATAGGTTCATACTTTATTTTATTTATATTATTTTCTTATTTACTTACAATGTATTTATCTCTCAAATTAGTTTTAACTATTCAAACTTTTAACTATTGCGATTCATGGATGAACTTACACAGATGTCTTTAAATTAAAAAAATATCGCCTCAATCGACAAAAGACATTTTTATTTGTGATGAGTTAAGGAAAAAAGATTAAATAAAGCATTTTGTTTAAATAATTTCGTTTCATTCTCGTTGAAGATGTATCTCCACGAGTCACATTAGGAAAAAAATGCGAATCGTAAAATATTTATTATTTGATTAAATAAAAATTGTCATCATAAAGATCATTTATCTTACAAAAATTGCCGGCCGGACGGCTCTCACCACCCGATGCTATTTATTGGAGCGGTAAAACCTCTTTGATCTTAGAGCGTTCAAATTTTAAATCCGGCCCTGATTTGTCGTCATTGATCAACCATTCGTTAAACAGCAGCAACATGGCAAACATTTGTTATCGCTGGGCTGAAAATATGATTTTATTTTTTTACCTCTCACCTCCGAGCAGATATTTGCAAAGGTGATCAAGAAAATATTTACACAATTATTTGATATGGGTCACATATGATGTAGTGGTTAGCATACTAACCTCCTGTTACCAAAGGCTGTGGATAGGCAGTTGGCCCTAAGATTTTTTAAAGGAGTAAAAAATCCCTGGTTGTCCTCCGGAAGAGATTTAAAATAGAGTCCAGTGTGGGGTCAGGTACTGGTTAAAGATTCCAATCCTAACTATAGCTAGATAGACAAAACTTAGGACTCCCACTGTAGAATCGTCCGAATAGTAGCATAATGTGACGTTAAATGAATAAATCGTAAATGAGCTAGGCAACCTGTAATGTATATATTGTATGTGTATAATATATGCAATATTTCTTATAATTATAACGTTTGGAGTTGTGCAAATATTCATTATTTATTTCTCTTATCACTTTTTAAAGAATTAATTCTTTAACCTCCACCCAGACCATTTACCATATATGAGGTCAGTTAATAATTATTCAAGATATGATCCGTTATTTTTTTTAAATAGTATAAGTACGTTTTTTCACTTACCCAGGAAAATAAAGGAAAACCTTACCTTTTTACCACTAGGCATAAGTGCTAAGGCAAAGAGTGATATTTTTGACACTATACACCTTTTAAATTTTTTAATAATATAATAATCATTAAAATTATTTAAAATAATAAGTGATTTATTTTATATCCAAATTGACTTGTATCTCTTTCAAAATAACATCTCTTATACTGTATATTCTGTGTGTGTATAACATGCATAAGAAAACAGAATATTTTTGAACAAAGCATCATTATGTCTAGTAAAGATAAACCACATAAACAAATTGTGCAAAGTAAATGAAATATAACCTGGAAAAGATATACAATCATGCAGATATATTTAGTTTTTTTCGGAGAAAAATTTAATTTAATTTTTTTCATTTATTAATAAAAGCATATCCCCCTCGTATGTGCAGACAAACCATAGGTTCCCAAGCGTGAGAACCCCATCGCGCGAATTGCAGCTGAAATAATATTGCTACCATGCAGAAGAATGGTTTGAGTTAGGATTGTTACAGTTAATTACGGACACAGAAATTTGCTTTTAATTATTTTTACGAAGTCTCAAACTGTCTGATTAGATTTTTGTTTAATTTTAACATCCTATTAGGACCTCTTTATTTATGAACAATGATTCCAAGTAAAATTAAAATTTGTTGGAAAATTGACGAAACTGGATATTACAAATGTATAATTAATATCCAACTACGTACAAGTTAGTACAAACTACGCTCAAAATATGCAGAATTAAAAAAAATGATTTAATTCTCCCTATGGAAAGCTTCGTGTCCAGCAATCAGAATTGACAACAACGAAGTACCTCCTAAAACTGTGTACGTCATATCGGACTATACTTAGACAAAAGACTTACATGGAACATATAAAATTAAAAAAATAAGAACTGACAAGAGGCTAGTAATCCCATCTTCTGGACTGCAGATCTTCACTTGACTTACTAAACAAACGACTAATCTATTACTGTATAATAAGACCCATTTGGAAATATGGAGCAGAACTTTGGGTTTCTGCAAAAACACGTCCATATACACTAGATACAAACAACACAGTCCAAAATTCTGAGAAAAATTGTTAATGATGTATAATTCGAATCACAACACACATAGCGATATGATTATTCCCACTATAAAATCATATATTCACAAAAAATCCACAGCATTCCGCTCATAAACACAAAATCACAAAAGTCCACTCGTTCTTCCGCTCCCCTACTCCCTGTCACCCGGGCTTGATAGGAAAATATTAAAAAGACAAGTGCTGAGCTATTGATGATTTCCAATACTTGATGTTCCTGTAGCAAAGCAAGTAAAAAAACAAACACTTGGATCAAATTTGCTGGATAAGTAACTGCGCAAATGCAAATGAAAAAAAGAAGAATAAATAATAATAGTAATATTATGACAGATAAAGTTCTAGAAATGGATAAAAAAACAACAGTTTTCATTAAATTATTTAAGCCTAGTTGTAGAAATATTCCAATCAGAACCGTTATATACTAGGTCAGAGAAGTATTAGTTCGTTATTTCTCTATAGTTCATTAATTCAACCGTTAGTTGTGTGATAGTTTGTGGTTTGTTGGCAGTTCCTTTAACCCATTTCGTACCCAACCATTGCATATTTCTGTTCAACTACACTAATAGACCCGCATTATGCCTTGTTATACCTTTTATCATCCTCCATTCGACACCGAATTAAAGGCCCAAAAACGGATGTGCAGATCACATATATTTTTATTTTTATTAAAATTCATAGGGATATCAAATTGATAATATTGTGCATTGTTGCTGCAACTTTCTAGTGTTCAGACAGCTGTTTTTTTCTAACCAGTTCCGTGATAGTCATTAGCTTTTAGACATGGCCAAACCATCTCATTTTCGACACTACTAATACGACAATCACCGCGTAACCGAAGCAATAACAAGCTACTATGCACAAGATTGCGAGTTCGCAGCCTGGCAGGTTATCTTAGGATTTTTAATAAGCAGTAATGTAATCTTTGGTTACATCGTCCATCATGGGGTCGTCATATGGAGGCCTCGATACTCGATGCGGTGTCAGGTACTCGTTAAAGATTCCTATCTTAATTATACTTGGAGAGGTAAAATTTAGGGCTCCCACTATACCATCGTCTGATTAGTCACACTAGAATAAAGTTACATTAAATAAAACTAACAACGGAAAAAAATATATTTAAAAAAAGAAAAAAAAACAACAGTACCGTGTATATTATTACTACAAGCTATGAAGGTTCTTGGGTTCAGTAGAAACATATTATGACCGAATTAGATTTATTCCGAGAAAATGTCCCTTACTAATAAATAGCAACGTTTTTTTTTGTTTTTTATAATAACCCATTTGGAGGGTGCGATGAATCAACTTTGGTTACTTTTCATTGTGTTCGATTTCCTTTGATTCCAAATTTCCTTCACCCTTCCAGAGTGTTGTTCTTTCTCTTCTGAGTCCACCTTCTTTTAGTTGTTGGTTTCTTCCTCTCCCGAAACCGCGCCCTTTGAACTGCTCTTCTAAAAGGTGTTCTGTTTTTGATTGCATCTGTTTTAATTCCAACATTTTTCATGTCTTTCTCAATTTCAATCAACCATGTGGGTTTATATTTGTAGCTGTTCAGAAGGTTGAAGATGCGCTTGGTTAGTCTGTTGTCATCCATTCTGTAGGTGTGACCAAAAAATTGCAGCCTTCTTTTCCTCATTACATCAATTAGTTTTTAAATTTTCAAATATAGCTCTATGTTTGGTCTTAACCTGTATTCTGCATTATTATTTCGTTCAGATCCCAGTACTTTTCTCAAAATTCTTCTTTCAACCTTTTCTAGTTTTTCGAGATGTACAGTTCTTGTTAGTTTAAGTGTTTCTGCCGCATACAATTTTTCAGGTCTGACCACTATTTGGTAGTGTCTCAATTTCGTGTTCCAGGACAAGGATTTTTTGTTATATATATTTTTTGTCATGTGAAACATCCGTTCCATTTTTAGCAACTTTTTAAATAATAAATGAAAAACTTTTTAAAAAATACAATTTATGGTAGAGACTGTAGTGTTTAGTGTTTATGCAGCGTGGTGATTTGCCTGAGTTCGCTCATAACAGCCAATTTAAGAGTATCCACTGCAGGTAATTTAAGAGGATCTGTTAACAGATCAAATAATTCATCTGCCACGGCTGGATTTGAACCCGGAAACTTAAGCACAACATCTCAGCGCTCTACTAACTCCCTCATAGTTAGTCATATATTTTACCCGCCTCTAGCCTACCCTTTATTTCCTAAATGATTTATTTTTCCTCATTAGCCAAAGATATCGAACACTCAAATGTCTTAAAATGATTAAGCGTATTCCCTCTTTAATCGTGACTGTTCTAGTTAGTCTTTAAAAAAAAAAAAAGCTACAACTCATAAAGGGTCTTGGGCTCGGTACAGAGTAGAGACGGTACTGTTTCTATTACACAGTTGTGCTGGAAAGATGATATATCCGAGGTCAAGCTCAACCGCAAGATTATTTTCCCAATTAAGGGTATCAACTTTATAAGGCTGGGTGAGCCTGCAATCCATAAATAGATCTCACTGGGTCAATTTATGGCTGTTATCAAATTAAATAATTTATCAGCCAACTCTCAAAATTAGTAAAGTACTCAAAAATTAGGATAAAAAACAAGTTTACAGTTCACTGTAGAGGCTGTAGTGTTTTTAAGTGCGAGGAGGTGATTTTGCCAAAATCACTTTCAACTGCCAATTTCCTCCCCCAATCAATATTATCCTCTTTAAAGAGTCTGAGTGTGCCCTGAGAGGGTCTGCAGTTCATTCACGGTACAATTATGGATGTTAATTATTATTATTATTGGCGCTAAAACCCGCAAGCTAGTCCTGGCCATGCTCTCCTATCGCTAGCCGTTATTATCCAGATGTTCACTTCCATCTTCTTGACATTACCAGCTACACAATCCATCCTGTCTTGGCCTACCAACGTTCGACGTCCCTGCAACTGCTTCGTCATTAGTACCCTTGAAATGGTATTCATTTCCTTTCTGGCGATATGACCTGCCCACCGAAGACGATATAATTTTATTACTGTAGTGATATCTATATCGTCAAGTAGGTCAGAAATATCATAGATGTTAATAGATCAAATAATTTATCTCCCGCACATGGATTAGAACCCGGAAACTTCAGCACAGAAATCCGCGCTATAAAAGCTTAGCGCTAGTTAGTCTTATCTATATTTATTTCAAACTACAGCTCTTTACCGGTTTTACGAAACACTAATAATCAGCTGAGTTCTTATGTTTACACTTATTCAATTAACAGTGTATAGTCATCTGCGGCTAGTTTATCAGCTACAACTGACCGAACATAGAAAATAAAATAAGACGGACGATCGAATTTCCCTTATTAATATATTTTTAATACGAAATAGAAATAAATTATTAGACATTTTCATTCTATGCCAATGCGAAAAAGTCGTGAGGCCGAGGAGTAGTGCAAGTGGTTGCCACGAGGCAGCGTTAGCGGCGACACCCCCCTCCACAGGCGCCCGGTCTCTGCTATCAGTTGCAGTTGGGCCGTTCTAAGGTTGTGTTCTAGCTGTATGTTGTAGTCGACTTTCGCGATCGAGACTGTGAAAAACTTTATTTTTTTCTATCTGTCAGTGGTTCAAGAACTTCCTGAAGAAGGACTTATCTACAGATTTGAACACTCGGATATGGGATATGCCTTCCTTGATAGGAATTTAAGGTAAATATCCATAAAAAATTTTAGGAAAAAAAAAATCATGGTTGAGGTAATAAATGCTATTGTATAAACAACATACAAAATTTTTAAGTAGAACATCTTATTTTAGTCGCACTGAAAAAAAAAAATTAAATACACACACCTTAACATGAAAGAATTATTAGGCATTCCAAACTCCCCCAATTTTTTTCTCTTTTCTTTATATTTTTCTATTATTATTATTTAAATATAATAATAAATAAAAAATAATCTTATTTTCTTACCTTCTGTATTTTCTTCTGCTCAATGTTACAATAATAATATATAGTCATCTTAGGCGACATTTATGTCGTTTTCATAAAATTACTTACCTCTTTTACAAGGGTCTCACTAATTGAATCACTTAACTGTTCTTCTCGTGAATGTTCATGAATCGTTTCATATTTGTAGTCCCTGTGTTTGCTCTCATATTCCCTCAGCCAATCTTATTAAAATGAAAATGCTCTGGCAGTACGAAACAAAGAGAGAACGTCTGTTTGAACTGTTTATCAAATTGTTAAGAGGCTACTAATGACGAGATATGATATCTTTCATCGACGTCTTGTTTTATTAATACCAATTTATCATTCTGTTTTCACTTTTTTTTCAAAGTTTGCAGTCGTATTCATTCATCCAAAAATTTAAATAAGAATTGTAAATACTAATAAGGATAAATTATGACTACTGATAAATATGTCATGGAAAAAATTAAGATACTTACTAATATTTCATTACCGTCGGTAGTTTCCCTTTTATGGATTTTCTTATTTTAAATATTAAATCTGTCGACATTACTGCCTCTCCGAAGCCGAGTTAATAATGTATTTTGCCCACAGCACGAATTTCCCATACCACATACATTAAACCATGTTCTCTCCTTAGCCATTGTTTGTGATACTGAATGTTTCATTTGTGAATTTTCACTTTGGGTTCTTTTTATACTTCATTATTATTTTCTTTATTTACTGCTGGTAACAGAAACCTAAAAAAAATATATACAATTATAGATTTTCTTACAAATATTTTCTTAAATATCTTAAAACACTTCATCTTATTTCCAAACTTGGTTTTGGAAGCCTACGAGTCATTCTGAAATCTGAAAAAAATAAATAAAAAATTCTAGTCCCTGTACAAACTTGGGTGTATAGGTATTATAAATTGTCTTACAATATTTTACAGTATATTTTCTTCAGTATATGAAAGCAGTCATCTTGTTTCCTCACTTGGTTTTGGCAGCTTACGAGTCATTCTGAAAATGTATTCGTTTCATTTTTAATATTTTCCGAAAATGCAATGTGCTTTTGTATGGAAAAGATATTGTAATTATTGGTAATGATTAGATTACGTTAATCATTAATCATTTATTAAAACCCCAATAAAATAAAAGCTCAATAAAAACCATTGTGTGTTATGAAAAATATTATTTCTCACTTCTATATACCTTTTTTTTTTGCGTAGGACTATTTGCCGTTACGCAATATTGTCTTTTGAGAGGAACTTGATAATTGATTTGATAAAAATAATTACGTTTATTTCATGGTCTTAATGTGCATACTTTTAGTTCATACTTAAGATGGTTCTTTCTTTTTGTTAGAACATTATATTAGGTCTTTCTACACTTCTTCTTGTTATTGTTCCTTAAGAACTTCACTTACATGTTGGAAAAGTTCTAGTTGGAATTAGGTTGGATATTGGGAAAGACCAGAACTTTTTCCACTTCTCTCTTTCAATTTTCTCCTTGGTACAAAAACAGTTTTCCAATTATATTTAATTATTTTTTATCTCAATAGGTGTACTAGTAATTTATTTTTTTTAACTCTAGTGTTAGTTCGTTTGATGACTCTTTATTGCCCATATTTATTTATTTATAATACTGGTTGATAATGGGAGATATACGTTAGCAAATTTATAACGAATAGAGTAACTTCTAAAAAGAAAATACTCTGAGTGATGAGTTATGTAAAAAACAATGCGCTGAAGACTGAGTTAAGCAAAAGAAGTGTGATTTAATATTCAGTAGACCAAAACACATCTCGACCTTGTCCGTTAAGTGCTTCTCTCCCTATGAATTGTGCTTAAAGAAGGCCAAGTCGTTAGTCGGGAGGCTTAGAACTTGTAAAATGTAAATTTTTAAAGCGCGTTATGCAAAAGTTTACTTTAAAGAGAGATTATATTTTTATATTAATATTAGATTATTTACTATTAAATAATTTAAGAACAAAATTGCAATTATTTGTTTTTCAAAAAATATGCTTAAAATAAATAGAGACATAGCATGTACGCATTAGTACGTCTATTGAATTCAACTAAAAAAAATAAACACAAATAAATTATTATTATTTATTCACGTTCCGATAAAGAAACTATTGTATCAAAGAGAACAATTGTAACGATGAATTAAACTATTTTTAATATATCAATAAATACAAAACCGTAATTCTTTGTAAAGTTCAGTAGCTCCTACATAATTGCCAATAGCAGTACCGATAATATTTATAATATTTACGAAACAATTAATTCACTTAAATAAAGAGTTAGTGAATTGAAAACTGTAAACAGTTAAGACCAAATTTATTACACAAAAAAAAAATATTTATAAGTAAAATGATCATAGATATAAGAACGATAATAAACAAAGTCTATTTTTACTTCTGCATCCCATCTATATATGAATATCATTTAGGATAATATAGGGAAATATATTTATTATGAAGGGATATACTACGATCGTTAAAAAATTTGTATCCGAATTTTCATTAGTTTTCAACGGAATGATGATTATGAGAAATTTGTATACTTCGGCAATAATTTTACCTATGAATGAGCGTTTTAAGTATTTCATTTCACATTTTATCTTACTTCGAAATGTTTGTTGAAACTTCCATTTCTTTCTAAAGTGGAAATACACACATCTCCCATAATTACATCCTCTTTTCCATACTAGACCTAACGACAACTTGTATTTTTGGAAAATATTAAAAATGAAACGAATATTTAGTTAAAGCATGTTGTAACTCAACTCGAAGCGAGAACCTGCGGAACAGATACCTGAAACATTAATACATTATGTATTTGAAGAAGAAGATATATTATATATTCATCCATCTCGATTAGTATTATTTCGTTCCGCATAGGTATGAATTGAACTGATAGCGGAGTGCTGAGCCTCGTACACAGCGTTGCCAGTTCGTTCAGGACTAGGTTGCTGCAAGTACCTTCAATAGGTTCTGCCCAGAACCCACATCATGAATTACTCCCGTTCAGGATTGTTCGTGTCCGGATCATGAGCTCGTGAAGGAAACATAGACACAGCCGTAGGCGGGCCAGACCTTGGAATAGTATATTAGGCCTTAGGAGTTGAATATGAAAGCTGCCTCTCTTATCCAGTAGGATCCAGGCACGTGTACAGAGCTCTCATGTCTTTGAAATAACATTATGTATTCAATCAATGGTAGATGAAAAACTGGTAATTATTCCGCTGGTTGACGCTTCGAATTGAGTCATAACAAGTTTAACTTTTCATTCGTTATCAAGAGCATTTAATTATGTGTAACGAGTAGATTTCGGTAATCATTTCATCAAGAATTAAAAGTTTCAACTAACATTATGTTTGTTGGAACGTACATTTCTTGATGAAATGGTTACCGAAATATACACATTTCCTATTATTACATTCCCTTTTCATACTAAAGAATAAACAGTTACTTGTAACTCTATTCGTAGCGGCAACTTGCGGAACAGATACCAAAAGCTGTTTCTTGGGCGAATGCAAATATTATTTCGCAATTAATTTGAAGTAGGGATTGCCTCCGTAAATACACACACATTTTGGTATCGGTTCCGCAGTTTGTCATTTCGAGTTAAGTCACAAGGTTTAACTTTTCATTCATTTCCTTTTTAATAGTCTGGAATATAAAAATAATTTTATTACTGAATGTCTATAGAGTAAAGAAACTCGTGATTATTTTTTTTTCTAATCAAATATATATACCTATCATGTACTATATATATATCCTATATATATACCTAATCAAAAATAAATTGAATGAAAAGTTAAAACTTTTGTCTGTAATCATTTAATCAAGAAATATATGTTTCAACTAGCATTTCGAAGAATAGATGATGGTATGTGTTTGTTGAAAGGTTCATTTCTTGACGAAATGATTTCTGATGAGATGCTATGATGTTTACTGTAATCTAATATGTTCTCAGAACACGGTAATTGTCAAAATGGCAATGACAAAAATGATTGGATCTTGGTGAGTGAATAAAAATACTGTTCTTTTGAGGGTTATAAAATAAGAAATAAAATACAGTAGCTATATAATAAATAATTTAAGTTTAGAAACAAATAATTTATTTTATGCGAAATTTCAGTTTGTTCAAGTATCACATAACTATTTATGATATAGAATATTAACTTCTGTTTAAAAAATCTCCTTTTATATAATATATTATCCGAATAGCATCCTCTGTGTCTGCCATTTTTTCAGGAGTACTGATTTTGTATTTATCTAAAACTAGTTCAAGACTCAAGCCTGTTATTTTAATCGGTCCAGATGGAAGTTTTGTAAATCTTTTTACTAAGGCGGCGATTTTATGTAACTACAATTTTTAGGAACGACTCTAAAAACTGCTTATCCTAGAGGAGACAGAAAGCTGACTAAATCTATATTCTCCATAAATAAGGAATCCAACTCAATTTACATTTGGAGTGGATACTTCTTATATTGAGTGGGCCCTTAAAATTGCCTCGTGCCTTTCCTTCCATTGATGGATCTATCCATTAAGCTCTTATATCGAACTCTAGAAAAATGAACTTGGCTTTTTAAAAGTTATTATATTTACGATGCTGCTGCAGAACGTGAACTAAGAGACTTTAAAAAAAAAAAAAAGATATAGGTTAAATCATTTTAAGTGTATTTAAAAACAAATAAATAAAATATGAAAATTATTTATTATTACTGTTATTTCATGTGGTTCTTTCCTGGCTAAAGTCGAATGAATGGAGAATAATAATTAAATTTTGAACGAATTCCAAAATCGAAAAGTTCCGATGTTTTTGTCATACTTCATATTGTTGAATAATGCATATGTGAATAATAACTCATATGCAAACAATTTATAATATTGTATAATGTATTTATTATTATTGTATGTATGTATTTGGGAGGGGGTAGGGGCAAATTATACTGTGACCCTCTTTCCTCTCCGTGTCTTATGATTTCTTTTCCTCAATAATTTTAATATCTGAATTATATTATTATGGTAATTAAATTTACTTTTTTGTTATTTAGTTATTATTTACTTTGAGAATTTGTTGATTATAATTGTTCAACCAACCTTTTTATCTATGCGTATATTATATTATTAATTACTATATTAATATATCAATTTAACAATTCTCGAAAGTCTGGACACTTGTTATTTTACACTCCCGTTCGGCAGGCAATGATAAACGAGTATTTATTTCATTAAAAAACTAGAAATCTATTTTAGAAGACTATTTTTTATTTCAATTTTTACTTCCTTTACTTTTATCCCCTGAATAAATACAAAGTGCACTTACTTCCTCAATATTTGCACAATATTAAAGCACAATGATAAATTAACTGGGATTGTGCTCAATACTTCTAAATGTAGACTTAATGACTTTTCTCTTCTTCAACATTTCTTTGGTTCATTACGTACTATACTTAACTATTAGTTAAGTCACGTACAGATCGTTATTTTTCCATGGGCTATATCTAACCGTGAAGGATTGTGCTCGGTTATAATAAAGTACTTGCACATAAATCTTTTTCCATTTTCATAGTGGCTTTATATTTAGCATTACTTTTATAACTCAACCTATAAAAATGTTAACAAAAAAAAGAGTTAATATCTATGATAGATTGATTATTATTACTTATCTATTATTATTATTATTATTAGTGATGCATCTAACACTTTTTGACGCCTGATAATAAAACTGTATCGATATCTTTGTACATATATAACTTATAGTTATATATCTATAAAGATACATATTATAAAATATTAAAATAAAATTATTATTTTAACTATAACAATAATAACAAATAAAATATCGTAAATCATTGTGTACATACTTAGTCGTAAATCGTTCGCAGTATTCATTTATAAATTTTGACATTTCAACAAAGGTTCTTTGAATTGTCAAGTATATGGATCTTAGAATATTTGGGATATTGGTAAATTGTGATGTGACATTTATTGGTAACATTCCTGTGTATATACCTACCATGAATACTAATATAATTAATTGATTTCAGTTTTTTTTTCTTATCCTCCAAAATTTCATTTATATATTATTACAATACAAATTAACTACCGTATATGCGTGCATGTACAGTTATAATTGTGTATTGAAATCATTTATAACATTAGAACTAATATTTATTACAAGTATAATTAATTCATTTTATTGTTTTATCATTGTTCTAAATTTGATTCATGAATGATTAAGATGTACAATTATAACTGCATGTACAAGATTATTGCAAGTTGAGAACTTCTATCTTAATTTTTGTAGCATAATGTACACGGGTTAGTGGTACAGGTAAGGTGATAGTTATACATACAGCTCTACTTTGAGTATTAAGAAATTTTAATTGCTGAAGCAATTTTTTTTTTTCTCGCATAAAAGCAATAATCATTGAAAAGATCACCTGTGCCCAACGTTTTCCTCTCAAATAAAATATTAGACATAAAATAAAATATATCTCTAATTCACATATCATGGGGATATGGATTAATGGTCATCAAAACTCCTTACACTCCATTTCCTCTCACATGTTTTCTCAACACCGTTGAGTGATGAACTGTAAATATCCTGAATTTCGGATTACGCTTCCGTAAGTTGCCGGTTCCCCCGCTCGAGGGAAAAGGAATTGCTCAGCATTAAGAAAAGGGTCTAAATCGGACTTTAAAGAAGTGAAGATGCGGTGGGCTGAGATGGGAGAGTGTATATTTTAGGACGGAAAGGTTTACTTAAATGGGCGAGGAACGTGCTAACCTAAACCTCGCCGCAAAGCAGCCCTAAATCAGAGGCTCTCTCTCTCCTTCACTGGTCCCACCGAACAACCCGCCTCCCTCAGTTTGTAGCGAGTTTAAGATCCGCCACATCAGGTGAGCTTTTCCAACTGTGACAGGGTAGTTAGTGGTCTAGGAAACTACGGCAAGATTGCAGTGGTCGCCTCTAGCTTCGGTTGTTTCGTGGTTGTGTGTTAGTTTCTTCCTGTATCTACGCATCGATATGTTAATGTATTAAGTGGTCGACAGGTTATTGGTTCAGGCTACAACTATTTATAATCTAGATTTTTTTTTCTGTATCTGTGGAGTCTAGAATCTAAGTTCCGTAATGCAATGTATATTTGCATCCCCGGTGAATAGGTGGTTAATTTGCCGGATTATGTTCAGAATAAGTTAGTTGTAATAAGGAAAGCGAAATTTTTACTTTACTTAATTACTTATAAACGAAAATCATTCTAATATTTAAAAAAAATCGATTCAAGCCAAGGCCTGAATTAGGCACTTGAGTTGTACGAGAATAACTCGATTTTGCTTCCCTTTGTTAAATTAGTTAATTTTTGACGAAATTCGACTAAACCACTTATTCACAGGGACTGGAGAGATATTTAACATACTACGGTTGCTTGTATGCGTATAAATTCATCTTTCACTGTACCGTATTTTTAAATTAATGGTGTAAAATATATGTATATTTTATCAATGCCTTAATTTTATTTTTTTACCATATGCATATTTGAAAATGATAATCTTACACAATAGAAGAAGTATAAGGGTTCAGTGACAAAAACTTATTTGCAGTTCCAAATTTTATTTTATATTATTTTTTTCCGTAGTAAGTTAATAGTTAATATATTAATTTTCGTTACCAGTTATTAAACTAAAGAAGTTCCAGCATATTTTATTTATGAGCGAAATAAATTTAACAGGGTTAATAGAAAGTTGAGAAGTTTTTTCTAGTATTAATTAATTAGAAGTATCTGTAAAAGGTCGGACATTGGTATACTCAGAACGTATCAAAATAAAAAATATTTATACCTTTAGTTCTTTGTCAAGAAAAGTGATTTGTAGCTCTACAGATTATCTCACCATTTCACCATTGCGGCCAGAATTTCAAAATATATAAAATCCAAAACTTGCTGAAAGTTAAAAAGTTACCGAGAGATATCTGAGAGCATCTTCGTTGCGATTTTCAAGATGGCGGGATACGATGAGGTATACAAGATATGTTTTATTAACAGGATGAGGTATACAAAATTCGCAACGCACTGATTCGTACAACGAAACTTTACATATTTTAGATTCCTCATTTGCTGAATTGTTGTGGGACTTATAATCAAGATTGACGTAATTCTGTACTGTTGCTTCCAAAAAACTTTTTTTGTTACCATTAATGCAACAGAATTATGCTCAAATTATCCTATTATAATTTTAATCCATCTCGTTTGGTCAATTTAAAATGCAAATTGGATTGTTATAGAGACCAACAGGACGGGGGTATCAGCTCTCATGTTTGTTTGGTGTCTGATTAAATCCGGCTAATCCCTAGTCGCTGTTTCTGACTTGCATTTCCTCCCTCTCGATTATGGCTATTGTTTTACAAATGTTGTATATCCATTTTTCCTTTCATTATTTTTAATTTTTAAACTGCTATTTTTTTTTCATTAGGGAATTAAATTTCCCTTGTGTCATAACTTACTTTATTGACGAGCTAATATAGCTTTTTTTTTTCAATTTGTGTAATACACATAACTTATAGTTATGATTATAAATATTCTAAATCGTTGGAACTATTCCATATTATCCAATTTTCTGGCATGGTTCACTCTCGATGACATCTTGATTTATATATTATATATATGAGATAAAATTATCGTCAAATCAATTAATCGATATTTCTCGGAAAATCTTAATTGATTAGCTTACCCCTAATGATTTCATGATTAGATTTTTATAAATTTTATTTATAGATTTTATTAATTAATTAATTTTTATTATTGTTTTGTTTTTCATACAAACCAATAAGTAATGGCTATTGATAGTACATATCAGTATGATAATGTAATCTATACACACGACGTATCCTTGAAGAGTTCTGTAGAACTATTAAGCCATTATCGCAACAGAATATTGGCAAAACACGCTAGACGTAATGGTCCGTTTCTAATATTCATTCTGGAATAAACAACCTCAATTCAACAGTTGATTGCTCTCCACTACCGATCACGAAGCTGACCATACTGGTGTAAAAAGTTTCGTCTATTTTTATTCTATTGTGTGGAGAATATTTCAAAATTAAACTTCTTGCAAAAGTTTATGCATTTTGTATACAGCTTGCGTACATAATTAAATATATTTTTTAATAAAAGAACGTTCGCATCACTGTTATATAGTTATTGATCAGAATATTTTATTTGCAGAAAGTACGTATTTTGCAAAATGTAATGAAATACTTAAAGTTGTGCTCCGCAACATCAAATAGGCATCCTATTTATAACTTATATTGATACACACTATTATTTATCGTATGTTAGCATAACCTTGTTAAATGGCATGTATCTATATTAATTACATTATCAATTAATCGCCTGTTATTAAATTAGTGTCGGCAAATTCCCTTATAGAAATATATTCCCTAGCATCAATATATTTTCTTGGGTACTGGATGTATGACCCTTCTTAAATTGTAGAGATACAGGATAAAAAATATATAATATTCCATATATAGGTTCGAAAAACTAATTAAAATTCATTATCACTTGATTTTTTAGAATATTAATTAATTATTTTCTATTAATAAACATTTAATTAATATTAATACATTAAATCAATCTATTCGGAAAATATATAACAGAAAAATCGTTTTTAGCAGATGATAACGAATTTTATCTTCGTTCTCACCATAATTAATAAACTCTGTTTCAAACTAATTCCTGCATGTGTCCTGTTATGTTACACATGAGGATTGTTGATGCAAAACTCACATTCTCCAAGAGGTTGTTGCTGCTCTTCTCTTAAAATTCTGACTCATTTATCTGACATATAAGTACAGAATCGGTTTAAAATCGTTTTAACAAAAGTTATGAAAAGTGGAGAATGTGAGTTTTGCATCTACACCCGTCATATGTCACCTCCCTGCATAGACGTTGTTCTAGAAATACTACAGTCTCTACCATGTACTGAATGCCTCCATGGGTTGAAGTGGTATCCGTTTTTATTATACTGGGCATTATTTGTTATTCATTTAAAATCTTAACTAATTAATCGTTTTACACATTTAGCATAATACAACCTAACTTCTTTTCCCTTTTAGATACCACGACAATATTTGGTATGTACATTTGAATAGATAGCGTTAAACATAACAGAACAAATTCATACATCCCAGCAATAATCGAAATTAAAATACCTCCTATACTCTCGGACTATAGACTGCGGACGATCAGAGGAAGTCATCTATCTGTTGATAGGAATCCTCGAAGCGGGTTTCCATCTCCCGGAGTTAAGTTTCCAGGCTCGGGAGAGCCCTCGACGCTATAATAGTCATTATCAGATTCCAGCTAAGCCTCCTCTGACACGTCCCAGGTGGGGGCCTCCCTTACCACAAATAACAATTCCCAGTACTTTGCCTTTATCCTTGTGTAACACCTCGCTCTGCTAAGCCACTCTAGTGGAGTGCTGCGCTACGCAGTATCATCAAATTGATTATAACTAATCAATATTGTATGCATCATTAGGCTAAGATAATTTTTAGTTCAATTTGATCATTATGTTATCTTCTTCCAGCTAAGCGTTGTATTGCTAATGTAATAAGGGATTGCAAACAAAAACCTGATACAGATAATAAATAATAAGCAATTGGAACCGACTACTACATTTGAATAATATAAATTTGATTGTTATAATCTGAATAAACATTTATGTCATATATTGATTTATCATAATGAAAAATTCATATTTATGTAATGCAGATAAAAATTAAATAACTAAATTTCGCTAATAAAATCAGTTTAATAAATGAAGTAGAACAATACCAATTGTTATTAAAAACATTACTTATATTATCAGGCCAATATCGAATTCCAGATATCTGAAAATAGTTTCAAAGATATTCAAACCATTAACGAATCATTATTGTTTCAGGTCAAGTAAATAGTTCGGGTAGAGGGCAAAAAATAATTCCTTAAATAGTGATAAATTATTTATGAGAAACCGACGTTTTGACCCACGTTGCAGGTCTCCTTCAGAGCTGAATAGACAAAATACAACTTACTTTACTTTGAAGCAGTTCTGACAAGGGTTGCCTCAACTGGTCAGAGCAGAGTTCCATGTCTCCCGATCCATCCAATCATCTTCCTGGATTCCTCGACCAGCCATCTCCTGCTGGACTCCCTCCATCCACCTGCTTCTGGGCCATCCGCGTCCTCTCCTCCCAGGTGGAACCCAATCCAGAACTCGGTTTGGCAAACATTCGAACGCCATTCTCTTCACATGACCGTACCATCTTAGGCAGCGTGTCCCGATCCTTTCATTTGTAGATATAACCACATCTATCTGCTGTCGAATTTCTTGGTTTCTTACTTTATCCACTTTTGAGTACAGACGGGGGCTCATGGTCCAGGTTTCCGAGGAATATGTCAGGATGGTTTCCACTATGGCTGCGAAAATACGACGTTTATTTTCTTTAGATATCTCTATATTCCAGAGGACCGGTTGCAGCATTCTGGTAGCCTTTCGGGCTTGCTCCACCTTTCTTCTGACGTCATGCTCGGACGACCCGGTAAATAAGAACCCAGGTACTTTTGTACCTTGAATACATTTACTTTTTTTACAGGCATCTCTGTCAACCAGAAGCGGACTAGTATCAGTATATCCGATTGCCATATACTCGGTATTTTCGAAGTTAATTCTTAAGCCCACCGTTTCGTAGCACATCTTTAGGGCATACAGCATCATTTCAAGGTAGACCTTTCACCTCGCAAACACCACCTGGTTGTCAGCGAAGAACAAGGACAGTAGTTTATCGCCATCAATGAACGGCCCAACATCCCCACACTGCCTGTACCATGGTTTCACAGCCTCGTGAAGGTATATCTTGAAAACTGTTGGTGACATGCTACAACTGTGCTTCAATCCTTTAGTACCATGAAAAGGGTCCGAAAGGTGGTTCCCGCATCTTATCTGATACATGTCGTCGCTATGATATGTGTCTCACAGCCTTTATCAGAGCCCCACTAATGCCTGCTGAAGTGCCACCCACAACCTCTCTCTAGGCACATTGTAATATGTTGTCAGTGCATGACCGTCCCGCCGTAAAACCTGCTTGTTCCTGTGGCGTAGAGCACGCTTCCTCTAATTTGTCCCGGAGTAGCCTACCAATAATTCTGGCATCAGAACTTTTTACGCAGATTCCGCGGTAGTTTCGGCACACTTTCCTATCACCCTTCTTGTATACCGGCGATATGTACCCAGCCCTCAAGTCATCCGGTATATCATCTCCCCTGAGAACAAGGTTAATCAAATCCGTCAAAAGGATTATCAGTTTTGCGATTCCAGCTTTCAGGAGCTCCATAGCAATTCCACCTGGTCCCGGAGATGTGCCAGTCTTCGCCTTTGATAGGGCCCGATGGACATCGACCTCCTCCACTTCTACCGGTTTCTCCGTTTCTTCATGTTCGGTGTCATTTTCCTGGGTCGCGAACTGAGGTCTATCTTTACTTATTAGGGTCCTGTAGTGATTTTTCCACTCCTTTTCCTTAATGGGAGATAGTAAATTTACCTTTCTCGCTGTTCTCATATTTTCCAGTACTCCCCAAGACTCCCGGATACGATTGAATCCTAAAGTACAGTTGAATCGCTGGCTTTTCAAAAAAAAAAAAGTTGAATCGCTTGCTGCATCTCTCCCATGATTCGTTTTTCGCTTTTGTCGCCCTGGTTCAGGGTTCTATATGCTACCTAGTCATCGTTTCTGGTGGAAGAAAGATACCTTCTGTAGCCCTGCTTGTTGTCCCTTACTAGTTTGGCTATTTCCTGTGTCCATCAATTTAGCAGACGCCTCTCCTCGTCTTCACCAAGAGCCTCTTACCTGCCAAATGGACACATTCTATCAGATGCCCATATTTCTCTTTCGCTGTTCGCCCTCATACGAACGGTCAATTCTCTCATCCAACCTCCACTTATATAGGGTTTTAACACTCACATCATCCAGAAGTTGCAAATTGTACTTTAGCGTATCCAAACTATGTGTGATCCGTTTATCCGGGCTAGCTCTTGACGTCCTCCAGGGGAAGAGAGCTATCCCCTGAAAACCTTCACGTCTTCGACCTTAAATGAGCATCTTTGCCTAGTAATGCAGTAATCTAACATCGAGGACTGAAATCCCTGCTTGCTCCATGTTCTTTGGTGGATCTTCTTATGTTGAAAAAAGGTATTTTAAATTTTTAGATTAAATGACTCGCAGATATCTATGAGCCCTCGACCATTATCTGTCACCAATTTCTCACCAAATCTTCCGATAACTGCCGACTGCTCGTCTACTCTCGCATTAAAATCCCCAGTCAGGATGATTTCTGCATGAGGCTGCACATTTGCTAAAGCTTCTCACAAGCTCTCCTCAAATGCATCTTTACTAGCATGATGTTCATGGTTTCCTCGTGCGTACACCCTTATAATCACAACGGAATAAAAAACTGTAATAAAAAATAAAAAAAGTAAATTTTACAAATGAAACTATTGGAATTTAAAAAATAAAATCTTGGAATCCAAGAAATTTAGAATACTGCCATAGTCTTAATGATTGGTAATTGGTGATTATTCAGCTTGATAAACCTGATTACGAAATTTTTCAGGTTACGATGTAGGTCAGAGTGTAGATTACTGAGTTGCTGAAGCTTCCTGGTTCGAATCCGGCTATGGTAGATAATTTTTTTTACCTGTTAACAGCCGCGGATGTTCCTGTGGAGTCTTATCTACCATCCTGGAGCTCTTTGAGCCTTCTAAATGTGTATACTCATTGTGGGAAGAACTGGCGGTTGAGCGTAAGCTCTGACAACTCACCCTCTTAAACAACCGTTGTCCTAGAAACAGTAATGTCTCAATTGTCGGTACTGGTTATGCGCTAAGCAGAAACATTGACGATTCAAGAGTGTTTGGCTTCTATGATTATAAGGAAATACATTAGGAAAAAAGGCTAAGTCAAAGGCAGCAAGCATATCTTCTTCTTGCATATATTCTGGGGAGTACATTATCCTGGGGCTCGTCCAGCCTCTAAAAAGTGGGTACTCTTTTCTGTATTCTTTATCTCGAAGAAAAACCTGGTGGTTTAGCTTGATCTCGGACAAGTCACATCCCTGAATAACCATTGTAGAACTCGGGACCCATCATGATTGTAGCCTTGTTACCCTGCCCCTAAACAAACAGGTTTATGACATAGTTTTGGATTTTCTTTTGTCTTCGCGTCTTGTAGGAATCTTTAACGATATCTATGTCTTGGAGTTTTTAATGCCTAATTATGGGTTATCTTTCTTATGGGCTCCAGTTATTAGAACACTTAAGTGCATATGTAATAGGATTATGATCGGAATAATTTCGATCCATCATCATATATTAGCATATATATTGACATCTATATATATTTATATACTTTACCTCGTTATAGGTACTAATACTGATTTACCTTAGCTTTTAGTTAGAGTAGACATTAATGGAGAGGCCTATATAGCGGCTACATTACCCGGGTCTAGGCTCACCTGCAGCGGATGGATCCTTTGCATATTGCAGCCGATGTAATGAGAGCCGGAATGAAGCTATTAGCCCTGATAGACAATCTCTGAGATGGAGCCGTGTATTATTGAGGGCCCCCCTCCCTCGCCCCCCCCCCCCCGGGAACAACTCAACATATCCCCGCCTTTATCAGCCTCCGCGCGCACTTCTATCTTTTATCAATATCGCCTCTTCTCGCCAGTTCTCTTCCTTTAGGGACCATCCACAATTTCCGGCTCGCATCCATTATCATATTTCTGCTTACCATTCCTCACAAAAATTTGCGGTTATAAATGAAAATCATATTACGGAAGTATTGTGGAATGAACTGCTTTTATGCATTGGGACAATAAATTTAAAAAAAGTTCCAGTATAGCCCAGGGGTTCAGTTCGTAGTAGAGACTGTACTGTTCAACGGTTGTGCAGGGAGGTGAAGTGTCCGAGGTCACACTCTCCCCCCTGGTTTCCCCCCACTAACAACAGTACCCAGTTATAACAACAGTGCCCACTTTATAAAGACTGGATGAGCACCAGGAGGATCTCCAGATCCCCAGAATCAATACCTGATAGATTAAATAAATTATCTGCCACGTCCGGATTTGAGCCCAGAACCTTCGGCTCGGGAACTCAGCGCTCTACCGCTGAGCCACCCCGCTCGCCACATATAGGTATATAACGAGCGATTTACATATAAGACGGTAATAATGATGATTATAAAGAAGTACTTGAGCTCTATTCTTGTTACTCATTTACTTTTTTCAAAATTGAGAAAAAGTCCCTTTTTGTACCACTATGGCTCCGATATATGTTAGTATAATATATTAATAGAGTATAATAGAATGGAATAATAATTTTATTCTGGGACCAGTTACTTAAGAATAACAGAGGTGTACAAAATTTAATAAATATATACCTGGCCAATGGGTTATTTTATAAGTATAATACAATATTCAAATAATAACATGTAAAACAAACATATTAATTTGTCTAACCCATGCTTCAGTCATTCATACTTCAACGTTTCTGCGAATACCTTAAGGGATTATATTTGCCTACTTTATATATGCTCATGTATTTGTTGATAATGAAGGTTTATTTGTTTCCTGTCGTTTTCTTTAGTTTCCATTTAAAGGATCTCAAATAAATGTTTAGATGACAATATTCTTTACGTTTTTCAATATTTCACAGGCATTTACGGAGTTGGTAATTTTTATATTACATAGTTAATAGTTTGCTCTCCTAAAAACAAAGAGTGAAATTGGATCATGCCTTTGTTTTTCACTTGCGAAATTCTTCAAACACGTCCAGATAGCCTTACTGATTAGATAAGAATTATCTTTCCGAGCCGATGTTTTTAATTTCGAATGTTTAATAATAAACAGTATGTATGTTTTAAATTAAGGTTCCTTTGCCTTTTCGGTTCCTGTGATGAAGTAATTCCGCTCCGAGTCCGAGCGCCGTTGATTCGGTTGGAAACTGATGACTTGTTTTTCCAGTTGTCAGGGAAGATCTGTTGAAGGGCAGCCAAGTATAAATGCCCCCTCTTTCCTGGGAAAGAGAAAAAAAATGAGGGGTTTGTGGAGGGGGTGGAGAGAGAAAGAAAACTAAAAACATGATGAGATTTTTGTACAGAGGGGGGTGTGCCCTTTGTCGATGCGAGGAAAACCAATTACAGCTCATAATTGCTAAATCATTCATTGCGGCCATTTCCCATCCAGGGCAATTTCCTAAAGCATTTATCCCCTTGGAGATATTTTGATAATTATTTTGCTGCATCTACCTTCGTTTAATCTCCCCCCCCTCCCTAAAGTCCCGCAATTAGCAGAACTATATTTTTACATAATTTTTACCGCGCGTAACACCTACATATATTTAAATTTAACCAATTTTTTTATTTGCGAGTAAAAAAAGGTCTGGTAATTTCTCTTTTCTGCCGTAAAAAATAAATAACTACTTAACCGGTTAATGATTTTGAAAGAACAGCGCTGAGGTTGAGGTCGCCATACTCAAACGCACCAACCCGAGTGCTGCTCGCAGATTTCGAGATGTTCGTATAACTTACGACAAATCGTGCTTGCAAGTCGCTACTTGTAATTTGTACCGGCTTCTATATATAGTTTCTTGCATATAGTTTCTCTTCTTATAGTTCATAAAACTTATTGAAATAATGAATATAATTATATATATTATAATAAAATAAAATGAAAATGATTTTTTCAATTTATAATAAGATGAAAAATGATTTTTCAATGTTGAGCCATATTTATATTTACATACCAATCAAAATCAAGTTAATTTTTATTAGTTATTTCATTTATATTTTATATTTATAATATTGAAATAATAAAACTACTTTTTGATCTTTTTTGTTTTTTTTAAACAATATAAACTTTTTAAATACAAAATAAAAAAACCTGATGTTTTTGGTTACATTTTTGTAAAAAAAAAAAAAAGCCGAGCGTAAAGGGATTAAATTAATGTGAACCTAATACTAATAATATCAACCTAATATGCTCAAGATTGCATGTGCGTAGCTCGGTAGGTGCTTTTTAAAGGTAGTAAAAAATCTATGGTTATGAAATTCTTCGGGAGGGACGTAAAATGGGAATCCTGAGCCTAACCGGTATCAAGTATTCGTTAAAGTTCCCTGTCTCATTAATGCCTGGATAAGCGAAATGTGTGACTCTCACTTTAGCATTCCCGAATAGTAAGAGCAGCATAAAGTGACGTTAAATAAATAAACAAAAATAATTGAACTTTCTTGGAAGAAAGTAAGGCTCCTTGGACTGCATAAAATACATATAAATTTCTTAACTAGTTAGTTTTTTTATTAACTGTTAAGAAATCAAAGCATGTTGGAACATATTATAATAATTGAAACAAATTATTCTTGCAGCTCCTTTTGACTTTGTTTAACGAGCCAGCCCAATAACTCTGCTTGCATAACAAAATGTTTCTTGTCCCTAAAAGTGCCCTTTCATGTGGTCACTACGGTTTCCAGGGCCGACACATTCAAAGCGGCCATTGAAAGTTAAAGCCTCACCTCATAGCCCTTCAGTCCTGAAATTGGTCTTTTACTTTTTAAGGTTCTCTATAATAATTCAGCTCCATCCTATGTGCTTGAAGATTTGGAATGTTTTGGAGGTATATACTAAATAATTCAGGTCTTTGAAGGTATATTTCACTCGTTGCAAGAAGGTACAATGAAATGAGACTACTTTAACCTTATTGATGGTTCACAGTGAGGGCGGTAAACACCGTACCAAAAATGAGCTGGTTTGCAACAACAATATATATAGGGATTCTACTGAAAACCGTTCATTGTGAATATTTTATTAACTGTACCTATGGTTCAAGGAATTGGAGTTGTTTCGTCATATTTCTTCGTTTCTTAACCTTATATAGTTGGTCGTGGTTCCCATCCCCTAGGAACTACCTTATTCACACAAACGTACTCACCCCAAATTGTGTAGAGCCCTGTGAATGGCGAGAGGCTGACAACAGCTGGAAGGTGAGAGGAGAGTGGCAGAACAATGGCGTACCTTCTTGGGAATAACCATGCGGTGGGAACTGCCCGATATCCTTACTGAGGGGGTGCCAAGGAGGGACATCCGTATTAGCCAGGCTAGAATTGATTTCATTTCTGGAATAATAGTTTAAAGGGAGAATTCGTTTAAAAATATTAGCAAGGTGTTTGCTATCCGTCTTTATCAGTTTGTTCTTCGGTGTACGATGATATAAGACCTTTTCAATGCTTAGTCTTACGGAACCAAATCATGCATTTAGATAATTAATATCCGATATCTACGTCATGTGTTTAGCATATTAGTATTTTGTCTTGTATATGTACTGCCTAAGCGAGTACAGTCCTTTTTCTCGAGCGGAACGAATAAAAAGGGACGAAAGAAAAATTTCTGAAAAGGGACATCCTATAGTGTTAAAGATGTGGGATAGTATTTGTTTCGGAGGGTGAATACCGACAATAAGGATTTAAATAAATCGTTTTTTTTTTAATCTAATTTACAACCATTAACCAATTTATTTTAATATTATAAAAGGATTTCTTGCACAAATAAAAATGCATTTTATCGTATAAAGAAGGGATATGATCTATGAAATAAGTATTTTTTTAGAATATTGCAGGGATTGGAATTTTGCTTCGAGATTGTTAACTACGCTGGTATATTTGACAAAAAATAATTTTAAAGCAATTAATTTCATTGTACGCTTTTACTTGCTTAGCTTGCATGTACTGATGTATGTAATGGAATATTTGAACAAGATTTTCGACTAATTCAAGTCATTATTAAGTATAAAATAAATACTAGTTTAAAAACCTCTCTTTAACAAGAAACAAAACTTAAAGGTAGAAAATAATTTTAATAATATTAATAAAGTTTAAAATAGGGATGAACAAAAAAATTCATTTTAAAAAAAAACGTGCTTGATTTTAATTGCTGCAAATATTTTTGCCAGATATAGGTAAAAGTTATTATGAAAATATATTTTCAAAAAAATTGAACTTTTAATTTTCAAACTTTCCATTTCTCTTTTTTATAATTTATAAACAATTGCATAAAAACATCTGACAAAAATAAATCTTTTATGTGCAAAAACATTTACTATCTCCTCGACCATAAAGATAATAGCGAACTGTGTAATTAAATACCAACCGAAGATTTATTTCACATATTAAATATCGTGTTCTCTTTACGATCCATTTCATGAATACAATTATATTCCACATGTAGAAAGATTAGGCCGCTAGGATTTGCATATGTTACTCGATCCAATCGAAGAGAAATCATTAAACAATGCCGCAAACCACACAATAATTTGCAACAATAAAAAGCCATTCACAATAAAGGAATGTATTGTTAATAATTTTACAATAACTAATAAGTAAAATGTAATTTATGAGTTCGAAATATGAGAAATACGTATGAGTCTATGGACAACTCTGTGTTTTATATTCTACACTATGTACATTACCACCAGGCCTGTTAAATACAGGATTATGGATTCACTATAAATCATCCTTTAATGTTATTTACTACGATCGATTCTAAGATAATGCTGGTTTAAACAAACTTAGGTGGGAGGTTTGGGTTAGGAGTGATCTTCCGGATTTGGGTTTGGGTATTTATCTTGTATGGTATTGGGTATCGGCCTTTCTATTATTACTATGAATAGTACAGAAGAATCTATGCGGTAATTAAAATTGACCATGAAAATGCATTCCGGACTCGTGTGGAATAGTCTCGAAACTAAATAATTTTCTATACACAAAGCTCTGTACTACGAGATCTAAATTTAAAACAACAATAAATTCCTCCGCACTTGTCTTGTCTAAGATCGGTGGCAATTTAAATGGATCACCAATGGACGGGTCATTGGTTGACCCCCGACTGGCTGTCCCAATTCTCAGTCATTTAGCGCGATATATCTTCGGCATCTCTCGACTAGGCGTTGTTATAACTAGCGCGGTCGCTGAGGGCAGCAGCCACGACGCCGCTATCTTATCTCGTCCTGATGATATATTGATCTACTCAGGACTTTCTCAACAGCCATGAATAATTGATGGATGCAGACCGGACTAGAGTCTTGCCAACACTCTTAAAGACCTTCCTGAGCTACGGATAATTTTCATTTAGGTCGGTTGGGTTAGGCCTCTGTTGTATGTTACGAACGTAAATATCAGGGCACTGAAAACTAAAATCTCGGTACTTTCAATTAATAGAAACATAAAAAACATTTTGGAGAATCCTATACAGTGTGAAAACAAAATTCCTTGACCTCTACTTGGGCCATTTTATTTTTTCCGAAAATTTATCATTGAATAAAATACTTATTTAACTATATTTACTACTATTGTTTTTGTTTTTAATTATTGAATTTTTATATTACTTTATAAATAATACTATTAAATATATATCACATACAATACAATAGCATTGTAAATTCATTGAAATTTACAACTGTATTATAGCAATACAACAAGTAAATATAATGGCAGGCATGATACATAATGACATGGATAGAAACTACCCAGTGATAGTACTCAAATAACAAATTCAATTTAGAAGGGCATTGGGCCATCTACGTTTCAGACGCCTCAGTGGATTACACTGTTCTGCAAAAAAAAACTTTTCTCCCCTCCCTTGAACAATTTTGCCTGTTTCTCATGTTTTCAGGTGTGCTGAGTCCGAATCCGAACTCAGAAAAATTCTATCACCCTCTGATTTTGAGAGAAAAGAGGTGAAACTTGGAAAAAATGAAAAATTGTATTTGAAAATTATTGTCTTTATTATAACAGATTTTTTTTTCTTTTTCAACGATAAAATACAATTAATTGAATCCTGCATGCTATCAGGTATAATACTAGATATGACACAACTCAAAAAATATACACACATCGTCAATGAGTAGTTTTTTTTCTTTTGTACTCTTCCTCCTCTGTCTCCCGCTGCAGTGTCCAGCAGTAATCCGCCTGCATCTTCTCATTCCATTTGCCAGAATATCTTTTTTCCATTCTGGATATGGCAGAGGGGATGTTGGGATAAACAATTTTCTTTTTGCTCTTGAACGAGAAACCTTTGATTGTGGTCATGCAAATATAGCAATCGGTCACGTGATTTGTAGGTTCTCGCCATATCATGGGAACTGCAAATGGCATTGACTTATGTGTCCCATTTAGCCAACCACTCAGAGAACGTGAGCATGAACTACAGCATATTTTAGGACCCATGATTTGTCCTGATTACTTACTTTACATCCAAAGTATAACTCGTATGCCTTCTTCACCAGCGGTGTCAGAGGTTTCTGAGTGGACTTGAATGTGACTTCACCACAAACATAGCAAAAGAAATCAGGCTTATTAATACACTGTCGTGACATTACAGAGAAAAAGTGAACTGTTCCAAAAACAATGATAGCACAACTGAATATCCAACTAAGTGAGTTTAGCGAAAGCCTCGAGAGTACTGATCAAATCCTAGAAGAAAATAGTGACAAGATAGGGGCTGAGTGGGAGGGGGGGGGGGGGAGTTGGGGTATTGAGGTTGAAAGAGGGGCAGGTAAGGATTTGAATGAAAAGGGTACCACCATAAAAGACCATAAAAGATAAAGGAGGGTCATTCCCCTAAAGATCAGGTAGAGACCAAATCCCTGCCTCAAGCTCAAAAACTGAAAAAACACTTTTAGCCATATTTCTTTAACCACTTGTAATATTCCCATCAAATTTTTTTCGTTCAAATATACTTCATTGCGCTCAAAATCATCGGGCTTTTGAATTTTTTTCACTATGTTTTGATGCCGAAAAAAAATTCGTCAAATCCACAAAAAACTCACCTTTTTGGATAAAAAACTAGAATTTCTCAGGAAACTGTGCGTGATAGACAAAATCTGACTTCAAATTCGTGTTCAGCACATCGGATAACAGTAAGAAAGCATGTTTTGGTTTGAAGGAGGATTTTCGTGCAGAACAGTGTTATTAGGAATTTAAGAAGTAGCTAGGTTTGAAACTATTGAGTTTGAATGGGAAGACTGGTATCGGGTTCGGGCCAAATCAGGAACAAATTGAGGTCATTATGGATGACTTTATTCGTAAGGAGTAAGGGGCTTTAAAGATTTTACGAAGGATTTTGGATAGTAAGGATTGGATATTAGAGGAATTTGATGGGTCCAAATAGGTCTTATAATTGTCCTGTGTCTTTTGTTATTAACTTAGAGTGTTTGACTAGTAAGTGTTGCAGTAGCCTGAAACGGCGTTGATTAATAATTAATTATAAATTAATTTATAATGTGTGTAGGGTGCTCTTATGTTTATAGTATTCTAATATTGCCGATTCTATAACTCATAAAGTATCATGATTTAATTTTATTTATATTGTTTATTTTGCCTATGCATCAGAGTTGACTATTTATTGTATTTAGGCGATTTATTATTTAAGTGCTCGGAGTAACTATTCTTTCGGCAATTAGGGAGAAGCGCGGGAGGAAGATTGAGTTGTAAATAGGTCCATGAGGTGGCCACTAATACCTACATTAATCTAGAGACTTAAGTTAGACCCTTTTATCTGCCAGCTTAGGCTAAGGGCCACTGATTTGCAAGGATTTCCCTTCCTCCTTCCCGACAGGATCCCTTCTTCCGAAAACTTGTAAAGTTAAGTTTGTAAGTGTAAAGGGAAAAAAATCAATTCCCAATACAGATTTCTTGTAGATTTAACTTTCTATAGTCTTGGTTTCAACAAGCTTTGTGATTGTAAAGAAAGTTGTTTTTATGAGGATGATAAAATTTTAATATTTATAAATTCATCTCTTTGTAACAGAACTCAAGCATTACATGTATATTTAAAAAAAATATCTTAAATTAAAAAAAAATATTCATTCACTTTTTTTAATTTTGATTCCTTTACATGCCTGCGTTCCCATTTCCTGGTGGTTTGTGTTTTTGTTTTATTATTCAAATGTGTTTTAATAAATTTAAATTTCCAAAAACACCTACATCCTGGTTTAATTTTTAAGGTAATGTTTTAGGTCACGAACTCAGTTAAGAAAAACAGCTTAGAAGAAAAACGCAAATATTTTGCGGAAATAAAATTGATTTCAATTACTATTGTAAGTGCCTGTTCTCAGTCTCCTCTGCTTTTAATATAGTGGCGTGACTAGGACAGTAGTTTTGGAGTCCCTAAGAGTCTCGCTCTGTTGTCCATTTGTGAGGAATAAACCTTTGTTGGAAAATCTCTAGGAAAAATGGAAACTTTGAGGTATGTTGCTGTGCTCTATTAGTGAACAGATCGTTGAGTTGCTGAACTGTAGGTCCTAGGCACCTAGTAAGGCTGAGGCAGATAAATTATTTATTGTATTAACAGCCCTAGATCGATAGACCGGACTGCGGACCCTACAGAGGCTCACCCAGCCTCTATAAAGTCAATACCTTGACTATTGAGTCGGATTTCTACCTGCACAACAGCTGGCTTTTTCACATTTTTTACAAACTTTTAATTTATGATTTCTAATGGTTTCCCCTTTGTTATATCTCAAGTAAAGAAAGTCCTTGAAGAATTATCAATTTTCTACTTGCAGGATGTAAACAGAATATAAATCTTTACTCGATTCCGTGATAAATATCCGGTAGGGAGTCTATTATTCCGATGGCGAAGTAGAAAATAATAGGGCGGTCCGGAAGGGGATGAAATATGGGAATGGTATGTCCCGTAAAACTATAAAACCGATGGGGCTTTATCCAACGATAAAAGTTTTGAGGGTATTTAATGGAGGTCGGCCCAAGGGACAGTCCATCCATATCCCAGTATCTTGGTCCTACGCTCGTCCCACAAAGTCTTTCTCCGCCGTGCGTTTTCGCTCATAACTCAGCTGATGTAGGCTCTGCTATCTCTTGTGGTCTTGTAGGATTCCTATAATCGCGCATTGTCATGTTTCTCATTTCTCTTGACCATTGAGCTCATTTATCTCGTTTTAAATGTAATTTACTTAGAATGTTGTCGTGGGCAAAGCTATTTAAAAAAAAAACTGTGCCCCCACATCCCAACGCACAATGCACTTCACATTGTGTTAGGGGCAGGTAGGAACCACATTATTTCCTAGCAACGTTTGTACAAGGAGTTGATTTAATCATAAACACGAATTCAAAGTTAAAAATTTTGAGATTGTTTTTTGCATTATTATGAATTGCACTGTCTCTAAGAGTACGATAATTCCCACTAAATATTCATTTTAATGTAGTGAATATTTCATTTTCAATTTCTGTTAATTCTTTATAAATTAGAACTAAAAATTAAATAATGTGGATTACCTTGTACTATACACACAGTTTCCTATTTCCCGTTCATTCTGTGGTTCCATATACGTTACTTACATGTTATCCCAACCACTTAGATCATTTTTGTACACCTGGACACCAAGTCGTTTGTTTATGTTTTGCATTTAGTAACGATTTAGTGTTAGATGCTATGATTCATAACCACATTAATCCAGGAGGTAGCAGGGTTACAATATCTTTGGTTTTTGACATTTCAGTTAATACTAGCTAACACATTGGCACTTAATAAAAAAGAATTAAAGATCTGTTGTAAATATTTTTTGTCCATATGATACTTAAATACTTCTATGTTTTAATTAAAAGTTTACTACGCCGTTTGAACATTAGTCATTCCGCAATTTGTCAGCTTGGTAGTAGGGATTGTTAAATTCCCATCAAGCGATGTTTCTTCATTTCTACATCACATTCTTATACGTTTACATAATTTATCAATAAAATTGGAATGGTCAGAAAAAAATTGCCTTGAAAAACATACCTCTACAAAACAAAGCTGATTTAAGAATGATTTAAATAGCCAGTAGTGGGTAATTCAAGATGAGTAATTTCGGGTATATATTATGTGAGAAGGCTAATAATATAACCTTTATTATATGTGAAGGAACATGAATTTTTTCAGATTCTACATATTTGCTAAGTCAAATATCCTAGGTATTTGTATTTTTATTTATTCATTGGGAAGAAATGGTGGAGGACACCACCGGTACAGATAAGATATTGACTTGGAATGACGTAACGTGACTACACTTAATTGGACGTAATCTACCCATACTATCAAACTGGCGACCTGCGGAATAAGTTCCGCATTTTTATGAAAAGAATGTAAATTAGATATAATTATACTTCCCAAGTTTCTAGGTTACAATATAAAAATAATAGCGAAATCCAATAATTATTGTGGCCATACCCTGATAATAAAAGCAACAATATTTGTACAAATAAAAGCAGAATGGAGGCGGGGTTAAAACTTTGGCCTGTATTACAAAAGAGAACTTGTTTTCGTTTTTTTTTTTCGAATAAAATTTCTCTTAATATCGCCCTTGTGGAGCATATAGGCCCCTTTATCCTCATCCAAATTGCTTTTGGGTTTTTTTCACTTCCTTTTTTTTAATTATATTATGTTTTCATTTTACCAGGAACGGTTTCGGGTGATGCGTAGGGACTGTCTCGCGGAAAATTATAAAGCAAATAGTAATTAAAAAAGGATTATAAAACATAAGTTATAATTTTGTTTTTAAATTATATCCAGTGACCTATCCTTTTTGCGAGGTACCAGACGTTTCATATTAGGAAAAGGGCGTCACGAGCTTTGAATAAATCCTTTTTGTATTCAAGTGAGTATTGGATGTTCTAGAAATAGAATTACTCTTTACAGGTGGTATAATTCTGCGAAAACTATAAATAATGTGCAAGAATAAGGACGTAAACTAGAGTTAACAGAATTTAAAAAATTTGAAGATCATTGGTTAGCTAATTACATAATTTACTAAAATTGTTATTTATTTCGTTTGGTAGCCATAAATGGAACTTGAGAAATGTCCAGACCCTCCTGCGGTTCACTCAGCCTCTATTTGAATTTGGTGAAAAAAAAGAAGAGGAATACTGAAAATATTAAATACGAAATAAATAAATAAATACTATGATGGCGTGTTATAGAAAACGGCAGTTAAGATCCTGAGTTCAAATCTGTTAAAAGTCTCTGATGGATCAGTATCTGAAGACCTTCCTGGGGCTCATTCGGCCTCTATAGAATGGGAACCCTTAGTTGGGGAAAAGCCTGGCGGTTGACCGTGATAACTGCCAGATAATCTTCTTGTACAACCGTTGGCTTAGAAACAATAAAGGCCCTACCATGTACTGACTGAATATAAGATTGGGGGTCGTAGTGGTGATAGTCTTATTTTTTTATTTTATAGTATTATAATAAACTGTATACCAATATAAAGGTTTAAAAAACGGGTTTATTCAAGGTAATCACTATTTTTTTAAACTGTGTTTGGGAATTTTTTTTTATTCTAACCCCTCATGATATTCCTGTAATTTGTACCCAGAATTTAATTATTATTATAATGAAAAATCAAATAAAAAAAAAAAATGGTGTTTTTTGCGACTTGGATTTGGTCCAGTCAGATTAGGTAGAATTATTTATGTTCAACTCCATTTTGTCTATTAATTGAAATAGCTCAGGTTTAGGAACTTCTCAGGTTCATTTTATTTATTCATGATCCATTTATCTCAACTTAGCCAAGATTTTAAGATTGGTACTTAAAAAACAAGTAATTAAAAAAATAATAAACTTATAAGGGTACAAGTTTTCCATAACTGAGATTATTATTGTTTAAAAATAAAAAATAGCTACTTTATGATATTTAAAAGTTAATAGTTAAAAAATTAGGTCAATTTTCGAAAAATATTTTTTTAGTCATATAAAAATAAAATAAATCATTTGTAAAAAAAAACAGATTTGGTTTTCCGTTGAGCTTATGGGCGACGAAAATATAGAAGTTTACAAAAAAAATTGATATAAGCTCTGCAGATTGTCGCTTCGTGTTGTTACAACAATTTTTAACTTGCCATTCGTTTCCTTTTTAGTATTCTAAAAACTAAATGATTTTATTACCGACTATTTATAGTAACTAATACTGGCTGTATATAGATTAAAGAATCGATTTACACATACCGTTTAAGTTATACCATCATATATACTTCAAATTTTTTCAGAACATTTGTTCAGAACATTCTTGAAGTGATTACCGAAATATCGACATTCGTAACTATTCCGAAGGTTGTCGCTTAGAGTTGAGTTACATCAATTTTTAACTTATCATTCGTTTTCATTTTACTATTTTCCAAAAATACAAGTTATCATGAACTGTAGTATGGAAAAGAGAACGTAGTTATGGGCAATGTGTACACTAGGGTGCGCCGAAAAAAACACTTTTTTTATTTCGAAGTTGTAGTAGCGCGGAAAAGTTGCGAATTATATAGATAAAATAAAATAAAATAAATTATCAAAATCGGTTGACATCTTCCGGTCGCGCAAAGGCCATAAAGTTTAACAAAATATGAAAAAAACTTAATTTTTTTAAATTTTTGAATTAGATCTTTTCGTAATGTAATAGTTCGTAACGACTTTAAATACAGACTAAAGACATTTTGTTTTACTTTGATTTAGATCAGTTGATATCTTCCGGTCGCGCATAACCTCCAAAATTTGCCAAAATATGGAAAATTTCAGATATTTACGCATTTTTGGTATTTGATAAATAATTAGTATTTAAATGTAATATCTGTAGTATTTTTCACTCGAACTGATAGTGAAGTAGAAAAAAACACTTCAAGGCAAGGCAGATAGATGCAAGAATGAAAACAGTAAGAATATTCACGCCACCAAAAATCAACTTTAATGCGCAAGAATACTCTGAAATGATTTACTGGATGGACTGTGAATTATCTCCTCCCCCATTGTTGGCAGAAATCAGTGACAACGAGATCAAATCGCACATCGACAGTGACTCAATCCCTGACTGGTACATTACTTTCAAGCAATTTCCAGTTCACATCCAGGTTGTTTTGTCTCAGGAAAAGTTTGTGGAGCTGAATCTCGAGACGGATTTATAAGAACCAGTCTGCTGTCCAGATCATCCATGCCTAACTTCACCAGCAAATCAGTCTTCAATGTACCTTCGGCTACAAAATAGAGAACAGTGCTAATGGACAGGTTCAATTAACATGGACTATTTATTCAGAACTCTGTTTTTCTTTTTTATAAAAGTAGGTTTATATTTTTTTTTGTCTATAGAATTCGCAACTTTTTCGCGCTATTACAACTTCGAAATAAAAAAAAGTGTTTTTTCGGCCCACCCTAGTGTACACTTCGGTAATCGTTTCATCTAGGAATGAACGTTCCAACAAACATTTATCATCTATACTTCCAAAGTTGTAACTTTTATTTCTTGATGAAATGATTATGGAAATATACTCGTTACCCATAATTACATCATCTTTTCCGTACTAAAGCTCACGATAACTTATAATTTTTAAAGATATTAAGAATGAAACAAATAAATTGTTAAAACTTGTAACTCAACTTGAAGCGACAACCTGCGGAACAGATACCGAGAATTTAATTTCAATGAGCTTTTCATTAATGAATATCGTGCTTATAATTAATTTTTATGTACATTGGGTACTTGGAATGGGTAGATTGGAGCCAGCAGGTGTGAGATGGGCAGAAGGTCCTTGGAGTGATTAATGATTCGAATTAAGCACGGTAATCTCTCTTGGCATGTCATCAGCTAACTTTATGATTGTGGATTTATCTTCCTCTTAACTGGGAAAAAACAAAAGGAACCAACAACACACAGCCTTGAGATATGACTTTTTCCTCTAATGGATTTTTTTTTGTCCCTCCGTCCCGTCTTTCTTTCTCTCTCTTTCTTTTTTTTCTGCATGTGTGTGTGTTTCAGGAGCACGACACATGGTTTTATATTCTGTCCCTTTTTTTATTTTTATAGTTTTTCCCGTTGTCTTATAATGGGGATTTGAGGATTACTAAATGTTTAATAACCTTCGGACTCCAGTTTTTTATTTAGAGTCATCTTTAGACTAAAGGGAATGATTCAATTTAAACAGTTTATGAATAATTCCAAGATCACATTCTAATTAAATGAATTTAATCAGTACCAGCTAAGTACACAAATCGATTTCTAGGATATATTTTTGTTTCGTGTTATTAAATAGTTTAAATTAATTTAAACAATATAAAATAATTAGAAATGGATTAAAGGATAAATTGCAAAATGTATTATTCATTACTATCTTACGAGCAATCAATTATATATTTGCAATGGAGGTAAAGGCCACCATGTTCTTCCAATTTCTTTCCCTTAGTACAGGGAGGTGATTTATCCGAGATCACCCCCAATCGCTAGGTTTTCCCCCAATGAAGGATGCTCACTTAAAGAGGTTGTGTGAACCCTAGGAGGAATACAGCCACATTTTTGTTAACAGATGGATCATGTCCTTCGTAGTTCAGACAAAATAATTTTAAGAAATAATTACGAAAATAGTAAGAATACCAAAAACAGTATTTAACCTTACCATTTAATAATTAAAACAAGAAAAAAAAGAGATGTTTGCCGTTTCAGAAAAGACTAAAAAAGTTGCTTGTATAAGAATAAAAGTTTTAGATACCGGCCAACTTTGTCAATAGATTAAGTAATAACTGATAAAAACCTCGTATAAGCTAAATTATTATTTATAATGATATTAAAAAATATTAATATGGATCTACCCTATCTCCATTAACTTTTACATTATAGCTCATTCCAGAGATAATATAATTAATATCACATTTGATTATAATGTGTATATTTTTGGTAATTTGCTTTCGATTTATTTTGTAGTGTACATTTTACTTTAAGGTGTGCCATCGAGGCGCTATAAAAAGGAACCCCATTGGCGAAACTCGCGAAGGCAAAAGTAAAAGATAGCAATAAATGGAAGAGTAAAGAAGAAGCTACAAAAGGCTATAGGTGTAATAAAAGAGCTTTTATTGGCCAGATGGAATAAGAACGTCCCCTCCTACGAGAATTAGTCCTAACCACCCCTCCCCCCCCCCACGTAGTAGCTTAATTCTTTGTCCCTTTTTCTTTTACTTCCTTCCTATATTTTTTTTTTTTTCGTCTTATTATATCAGATCGGTATAAAGGCTGTTTTCTTAGATACCCGCATTGTTGGACTTTGTATTACAATAAAATGGGTATAAAGAAACTGTTCCGATTCTGTTTCTTTGTTTGATTACATTCCGATATTCAGATTCGTTGTTTTGAAAAAGACGATATTTATGTTGTGAACTTGAAAGTAGTCCAAAAATAATGTTTCATATTTTCGAAAATAAATTTCTCCAACTTCTGTAAAAAGAGTTAAATGGACTAGCTATAAAAAACAGTACATATTCCGTCACTAACAAAATAAAAATAACATCGTACAAAGGATTGAACTTGGGCTGCCTTCCCGCTGTGAAAGATGTATAGTTAAATTTCGAGTCGTATGAAAGAAATATGGAACTTATTTCTTTACGTATTCGTAAAGTATATTACATTCGTTTACAATACAGTCTAGAATGATGATAGTTGACCTTGTATTTATATGTGGAAGAAAATGCTCTGGGTGGAGGTCAATAAATTTCTCTTAAGTAGGGAGAAATGTTTTTTTAAGAGCCAACGTTTCGACCATCATTGCAAGTCTTCTTCAAGGCTAAATATGCAAAATAAGGACAATTGAAAATTACTAAATTATGGTAAATATTAAAGTTAAAATGTATAAGCATCAAGAGTATTAATTACAAAGTGACAGGAAGGTAGTATACAAAGTAATAATTTTTTCTATTAATTTGTTATTAATACTCTTGATGCTTATACATTTCAACTTAAATATTTACCATAATTTAGTCATTTTCAATAAATAAAGGCTAAGAGTCACATAAATAAGCATTTAATTTGATAAGAATCAAATCAATAAGCATTTACATTTTATTTGTTTATTATTGTTGTGGAAACCCAAGTCCATTTAAAGTAAATTGGTAAATTTAAAGTAAAATGCCTTTCTTTATTGTATGACAGGCACACAGTAAAGCAAACATTTTGAATGAAGGGCAATTCCTTGTTTTATTTGTGATATGAAAGTATTCAATGGTTGAGACAAGGTCAGTTAAAGGTCAACTGGGGTGTTCAGGATCTTAAGCTGATAACTCGGGAATTTCAGAAATTGACTTTTTCATATTTTTCCCTAGTTTAGTCAAGAATTTGGTACAACACGACACTTAGCCGTCATTTGCCGTGGGGGGACTTAGCCGTCTCTGCTATAAGGATGTAATTGACGGGTGCAAGGGAAAAACCAACATAATTAGAAACGTGTGTTTCTAAGGAAATTAAAAATACAGATTTGAAACCTTACATTGTAAAAAAAATACTGAACCGATGCAATTCATAAATGTTTTATTGAAACCCCTATTTACTTATTACTTTATTCTTAATGTATATTCTTAATTTATTTTTTTCATTTTATTTATTTGGTAGGTTTATAAAAGAAAGGGCTTCTCCTGTACGACGAACTAAAATACCTAAATAACCCGCGACTGCGTTGTTTGTTCCCGTGCGTATCTCGGCAAGATGAAAGAACGACTTTTCAAAAGGCATAGTTATCTCAATATTTAATTTTTTTGACTTGGTTGCTTTTTTTCACTGCGCCCTTCAATTGTTTTCAAGCAAAATCAAGCAATAGAGAACCAAATTTGAACTACTCTGTATGAAATTTGCAGTACTCTATATTTGTTGGTATACACCATCATTTTATGTTATCAGTATCACATGTTATCAGTATCATAAGCGGATCACTCCGAAGTTTCAAAATTAAGTCATCCAATTTTTTCTATTTTCTACATTTTCCGACCTTAATTCTCTTGATTTTATTCCTGATATTTGGGGAGAATAAATTTGCTTTACTAAATCAGGGAAAAATGTGAAAAACAATTTTTGAAATTTGGTCTTGTCCGATTATGATCCTGAACGTTATATGTCTTATGTTGTGGGAACTTTACCCAACAAGTGCAGAGTATTCAGCTATCTCATTGAAAAATTAAAGTTCTTTTTAAAAAAAATGAATGTCTTGCTACATAAAACTAGTCTTTAAAAGTGTTTCCTTATTTATTGTTTGAAAAAAAGAGTATATCTTTCTATATTCATGTGGAAGTGGTTGATTGGATAGATCTTTGAAGATTGTGAAATGGTCAGGGGGTGCTGTCAATAAATCACACAAAATAAGTTAGACTTATTTCCCTTTCCCTACGTTTCGACCTCATTTTAGGCCATCTCAAGGCAGAGGTATGAAGAATCCAACTGCAACTGTTATATTCTGGAGTTCATCCCTCCGCCCTGATGATGGACTAAAAATTAATTAAACGTCTAACTTATTTTGTTTACTTTGTTGTCTGCTCCCCCTGACCATTTTACAACCTTTCCTTGTTGTTTGACATGTAAAATAGGAGAGCGAACATTTTGAAAAACCAGAGATTGCTTAGTCTGTTTGTGTACTACAAATGTGTTATTAGAGGGTAGGTTCAAGGTCAGATAAAGGTCTATTGAGGCGTCCAGTAACTTTGATTAAGTAAATTTATGAAATTTTGGAGTTATCAGATTTTGATCCTGAATGCCGAATATAACTGGGCTCAATTGATCATGGCATTAAATAGAATACTTTGTTTTAAATTATGCTTAGTTTTTTATATTTATCCTCTGGTATATAATGTTTTAAATACATAGGAAGGATTCGGAACAAATTCATAAATTATTGCCGGAAATATGGAAAGTTTTGGTAGGCAAACAGAGATTGGGAAAAGGGGGGGAGAGGCTAAAACCGAGCGACATGGGCAATTGATTGAAGAGTTGTTGATAAGCGGGCGCCTTGAGGCTAATTGCGAATCAACTCAAGCTCCCTTAGCTCTCTCTACCCTTTGGATTCTACTTGTTAGGACCAAAATAAACTTTGTTTCACTTCTTTTTTATTTAGCATTTATTTGCTTTCCGGTCAGTGGTTTGTATAGCGGATAGCATCCAGTCTAAAAGATTAATTTTGTTTGCTCCGCTGGTTTAATCCAGACCGGCTTTGCGGATTACAAATATGCCTTTGGAGTTATTTGTAGTTACTAAAATTAGTAATATGATCATACCACTCGGTGAACTAAACATTAGATACGTGCGTATCAACTATAGTTGACTAACGAAATGGTTGACTAAAAAATCAGAACCTTTTCGATTCCACATCCCTTTCATTAAATGTATAAAGTACAATAATCATTCCTTGTACAACAATATAGCAACGATCAAATCGTAGGGTCTAAGTAAAAATAAATGGTTGACTGGAAATATCTCGAGAAATGTTTAAACTGGTCGGGTTTGTACAGTCAATAAATTTTATGCAACATAAGCATAATAACTTATTTTATATGTGCCAACTAGTTTTCATATTTAATCACTGCTGAAAATAAAACAAAGCTAACAGAATTATAACAGTTTCTATAAACAGAAATGATAGGGATGTAATGTAATGAACGAACAGTTAAATTGTAGGTATCAGTTCGTTAGGTCCCCGCAAGAAAATGTGTTAACTTTTCAATCGTTTTGTGAAAAGTTAAAGAAGAGTGTAGTAAGGAAAATGTGTAAATTTCGGTAACCATTTAATCAAGGAATAAATATTTCGAAATATATATAATTATAAATATTTTTATTTTGAAGAGAAAAGACTTGCCCTGACCGGGATTCGAACCCGGGTCGTCCGCCTCTCCGTGGCAGCGCTCTTACCATTTGAGTTACTCAAATGCCGCCTCTCAGTCAGGACAAATCCGTTCTCTTCACCGATCCCATATCCCCGTGTTCTCACATTTTTGCGATGTATACACGAGGATTGAGAGGTGACCCCTGGTAGCTCAAATGGTAAGAGCGCTGCCACGGAGAGGCGGTCGATCCGGGTTTGATCCCGCCAGGGAAAATCTTTTCTCTTTAAAATAAAAATATTTAAAAATTAATACAATTAATAATAACATTATAAAAAATATTATATATATAGTGTATGTTTGTTAAAACGTTCATTTCTTGGAGAAATGATTAGCGAAATATACATAATTCCCATAATTATTCTCTTTTTTCTATATTAAAGCTCACGATTATTTTAATTTTAGGAGTTTATTAAAAAGTCAAGGAAAGAAAAGCTGAAACTTGCAGGGACTGAACTCGAAACTACAGCCTGTGGAACTGATACGAAATTATAAAATAATTGATGAGAAATGGAAAGGGTGAAATTGAATCCACCAAGTTAATAAAACAGAAAAATTACATGATGAATGATTTTATTACATAATATAATCAATGTCGTGTTATTCGTTAAAGACAAAATGATTTTGAAAGTTGTTACTACTAAAATGAATATGAATATATGATAGAGTCACATATTAAAATAATAAACATTAATTGTATTAATCTTTTGTGAAGAAAAAAAGGTTAGATATTGAGAGAATGAAAGAGAGGGAAAAATAATAAAGCAGAAAATACCGGAGGACATACAGTCAAACAGAACGAAACATATATTATCTGAACAGGATAGATAAAAACTGTTTTTCAGTGTAGTTAATAAACATTTAATAATTGTCTTATTAAATTAAAAATATTATTATGCTATAATAATCATACATAGTCAGTATTTAGAAACCTTTAATGTACAGACTCAAAAAAATGAAAACTGGTTTTGAAAAAAAAAATCTGTATACAGTCGAATTTTCGGTCTTTCATGGAGATGTACTTTTAAGTAATGGGTTTCTTGCGGCTCGACGAGGATCAGCCTCAATGGGTGAAAAATTCGACTGTATAGGTTTTTTTAATATTTTATACTACTGCCGTAATTTCATACATGTTTTAAAAATATTGTACAAAAAAGATAATTTAATTGTAAAAAAGTACCGGTTATGATGTATAATTAAACGGTGTTAAAAATAATTAAACCATAATATTAACAAGATTCTGTTCTCTTTGAAATAAGGCATCAGGGGTGGATTAATAAAAGGATAAAAATTTCTTTCTCCTGGACCACTACAACCCATGAAGGGTTTTAGATTCATTACATGGTACCTGGCTGTTTCCAAACCAACGGTTGTTTAGGGAAATGATTTGCTCCATGTCAAGTCCAACCGCCAAGTTTTTTCCCTAATCAAGGGTACCAACTTTATTGATCCTCAGGAGAATCTATAAAGTAAATGTTATTTTTACTTAAACCTAATAAACCTAAATGTCATTTTTAATAAAGATGGATAGATATAAACATTAGTATAATTTGGGCAGAGCGAAAAATATATATTTTCCATAATCCGCAACAAATTTTCGGAAAAAAATAACGGAATTAAAATGGCCTGTTGATTTACCTATGGAAAGCTACATTTTTTTAAATATGTTTGTCTAACACATAAAATTCACTCCAGTTTTATTTATTCTATTTTATCTTATTTATATAAATAATAAAGTTTCCTACCTGATCCCTGGTTATCTAACTAGAGAATAACAGACAATCATCCATTCAAAAATAAATGGCGATATCATATATTTTAGGTAAATTGTTTGATTTCTTATTATTCATTTGATTTCTCAATATATCTTCCTTATAAGTTGGCCTAAACCAGTTATGGCAATGTTTACAAGAACTATTCACAGCAAGTCAAAATATTCACAATATTTCCATAAACATTATATTTAAGGCATTAAATAATGCTAGTTCATACTTTGTTTACTTCACGAACATGAACAATTGTATTCTTAGGTTTATTTTCAATCTAGATAGGGCATTCATGAGCAAAAGCGGATAACTCCAAAATTTCAAAAATTTGGTAATCACATTTTAAATTTAGTCAACCAATTTGGTCTAACCTGAAGTTTCGGGAGCATAAAGCATTGCTTGACGTAACTTGCAAAAAATGTGAAAAAGTCAATTTTGAAATTAGGAGTTATCTGGCTTTGATCATGGATCATACTTTCATTCGGGAGGTACCGATTAATTTCTACAAACTATTAAATATTATAAAATTAATTAAATGATATTCATATTTTCTTTAATGATTTTTTTTTTATGATTTGTCTTGTTACGAAATCCTACTCGTTATTGAAGATATAACTCCATCGATACCCTCAGAAGATTCTTTGAAAGTCATCGAGAGATCCGGGTTGCCGCAAGAGATCTTGACATCTACCTCTCTGACAGATAAAAAGAGCGAGATATCTCTATCACACTTGACGAAATCAGAAATGACAAGATCTTGGTTGAGTGCCTACTGGAAGTTTGTGGTACAACATTCTTTAGGTGTTCCCACATATCCTTCACGGTTCTAGTTTTATTCGGAAATACCGTGGAAGGGTTTAACTTTTTTTTCTGTCTTATTTTTTTTTTCTTAATTTTATAATTTCGTACAACAGATCTTTTTCCGTGAATTCTGCTAAACTTACCTAAGTTTTTATGTTATACTTAATCTTCTTAAACATGAACGCTATTTAAACTTGGTTCATTATTTTTATAGGTTATCAAAAAGTTTTAATTAGAGACGAAATAACTTTTGTATCCTAAAGAAGCAATTTCTTCCAGGGCGATTGTTATAAGCCGGTTGCCCATCTTAAATAAAAGTTGCAAATAGTTGTCTTCAATTTTCTCCCTTTTACCATATTTGATGTACTATAGCTTCAAAAGTTGTTCTTGAAAGTTCTAAAAGTAAAAATTAAAGATGTACATAATTCTGTAAAAGGACTTCGAAGCTCGAATATTATGAAAATATTGAGTTGGTTTCTTATTATAGCTGTAGAACTTTGTAGCAATATAAACAAAAATAAATAATGAATTAGTATTAACGTTGAAAGGGAAAAAATAGCCTACATTATCAGAACGTGGCCTATACAATAAACTCGACCCTTTTTATAAATACCATAGCTACATAAAAACTAGAATATTGGTCGAGGCTGTTTTATGTTTAAATGTTTAGATATTATTATTTAATCAGATATAAAAACAAAATAAAAAATGAAAAAAAAAACTAAACGAAACCCGCGTGTACTAAACTAAAATAACATATTTAATGTAACAAACAACCTTATGTATTTTTTTATAATTTTAATAGGGAGTAATTTTTTTTTTTTTATACTTTGTTGCTTATTAAATTTTTTTGGTGTCAAACTGAAAATAACAATTTAGTATGTAGCGTTGTATATACTTGTGTGAATTTTCTGAGAAATAAAGTCTTTTCATTTCAGAAGATTTTTTTTTTTTTAAATATCTACAATAATTTTTTTGTAAACAAACAGTTATAGAGCTATAAAAAAAGTTATAGAGCTACTTCTTATATACCTCGACTGCTACTGATTTAATTATGAAAATGTACATTTTTCATTTTGTTAAAAATTACTTTAGACAAATTTATTTGAGTATTTTTTAAATAAATGAGATATTTTAATGTCATGAAAAAGTTGAGTCAGTTTTATTATAGGGGAGAAAAAAAAACAAAGAAAAAACCTGGCTGCTATATAAGCTGACAACAGCAAGTCTGTATGCTGTCACCACCAAAACCGCTTGCTGTGCCTTTCTTGCATCCAGATCAACACAGTTTTAAAATTATATATTATGAGCTTATCTGCGCTGATGATTTCAGAAAACTAAACTAAATTTATTCGATTATATTTATATTTTTAAACCATCGCTCAATCTTTTTTTAAATTTATTTTTATATTAGATTTGATTGGTACTTTTCTATTAGCCGGTACCCATGAAACGTCTCGTGTAACCTCTTCTTATCACCCGTCTGATTTCATTTATTTGAATGTGCGTTTTTGTTGCTTGTTGTATTTAAATTTCTGCATAGTTTATTACACTTAATTTAGTCTTATTGTTTTTGTTTTTGCCAAATTAAAAATGAACAGAATAGCATTTTGGTACTAACAATCTTTAAAATAAGAAGCTGTGAAATAAACTTCTTCTGTTAAAAAGAAGTTCGGATTATCAGTGTTCAGGTGGATAAAACAGCCGGTCCAAACAATGGTGGATAACAGTCTCTGGGTACCGCCTAATACACAAGTGTCATTTGATTTAGTAACTATCTGATTCTTGTATTTCAGAAATATTAATAAATAGACAGATAAACAGTTAAAACGTGTTAAAACTCTACTCGAAGCGACAACCAGGGGAACAGATCCCCATAAAAATGCTCAAGTACTATAAAACCAAATGTTTAGAAGAAAATAGAGATGCAATCCACTAATTAGTTTTATGATTTATTTGTGTGTTTGATTCTTGTATTTCAAACACACAAATAAATCATCATAAATCAATGTGAGTAAACTGAGTGTGAAGTAGGGGAAAGAGGATGTAACTAAGAATAATGAGTTGATTTCGGTAATAATTTCATCAAAAAATCAAAGTTTCAACTAAAATCGATATATTTATAAATGTTTGTTGAAACGTTCATTTCTATATGAAATGGTTACCGAAGTATACACACTTCCCATAATTATATTCCCTTTTTCATACTAAACCTTATGATAACTTGTATTTTTGAAAAATCTAAACATTTAGTTTTATAGTACCGGAGCAGTTTTAAGTTTATCTGTTCCGCTGGTTGTCGCTTTGAGTTCAGCTTTAACTGTTTATCTGTTTAATTTTTAATATTTTCCATAAATACGAGTTATCGTAAATTTAAATATGTAAAAGTGGATGTAACTATGGGTAACGGGTAGATTTCGGTAATAATTTCATAAAAAATAAAAGTTTCAACATTTCGAAGTATAGACGATAAATGTTTGTTGAAACGTTCATTTCTATACGAAATGGTTACCGAAGTATACATATTTCCCACAATTACATTTTCTTTTCCATACTAAAGCTTATGATAACTTGCCTTTTCGGAAAATATTAAAAGGGAAACGAATGAAAAGTTAAAACTTGTTGTGACTCAGCCAGAATAATTACCGTTTTTAGTTTTGGCTCTGCAAAGGTCATGCGTGTATTGGAGTTCTTGGTACATTGTTCCGGTTTTGGGTTTGCGATATTCCAATATGGCGAACGATTATTTTCTTGAAGTCTAGACAGGTAATTTTCTGTAAGAAAGGATCCCGATTATAAAAATAGAAAAAATTCGTTCTCCTTAAAGGTCTGTATTGGACAGCTGCTGTTCGCTTGATGCTCTCTCCCTCCTACGTGATCTGACTAGGGCGATTCCTTATGAAGAGGCCTACGGCCCGGGATCATTCCGCCAAGGAGGTTTTCGTTCTCAATCGTTTCAAATCAGGATATCAGATTGATCTGTTGATGGGAGGGTGAGTTGGGTTTGGCTGGTATCACATTTCTAGGGTAAGGATTATGGGGATAATGATATGTTTAAGACTCACATGAGTGAGCTTAGATCATCGTAAATGTTTAATTTTAATTTATGAGCATCACAGAAAAAAACTATAACCCTACTTAAAGAACAAAGAAATAATGATTTATAGTTTTGTTGAAATATTTCATGGTATATTATACGCATCTGGATTTGTATGATAAGAAATGTTAAAAAGAAATGTGATTAAGGTTCAGTTATTTCGTTCATTTTATTTATAAATTGATCGAATTATTAGAATACAGAAATATTTCTAAATCATTATTAACTATTAGATGCCACACTCAATGTCAAGATCCTTATTAGTTTGATTGTTAAATATTATGGATTTTAATTTAATGGATATTTTTTTCTTTAATTTATTATTTTACTCCATCTACTGTTAATAATACTACCACTAAAAAAGAAAAAAAAATCTCTACCTCTATGTGGTAAATCATTATTTGGCTGCTGATTTGTTGGTTTTATAGCCCTATCGTTGTTCGTATGTGGATTGCAAAAAGTTTTATTACAGTTGATACTACATTAAGTCCTTATTACATAAATTTCACTTCGGGTAAATATGATATTTCAAAAACCATTTTCAACAATTCACTATCCTCAGCGCTTGTGGGAGGCTGTAGACTAGACAATGGCGAAACTCAACGAGTCTAACAGAGAACTATTATTGTTGTACGGGAGCCGTGGTTTGACAGGAAGGATGTGGATATCGGAGAACAGAAAAGCGTTCTTTTTTTTTACTTTTTTTCCGGAACGGTCTAACGTTGAGGTCTTATTGTCGTTAAGAAAGGGCCCTGAGTGAATAGGGCTGGGATTCCGCTCCATTGTCCACGGAGCCCTCGGCGATGGATGTGGTTAAAGGTTAGCCCGCTGTTGCTCCACATCATTAGATCTAGATGTTGACGGGCTCCTTGCAGCTTAGGTTTTCTTTATAGCCCTCTCTATATCGTCTTGTGTTTGTTCCTCTACTTTTTAGGGGACCTAAAATAGTTTGCAGTTTTAAAATAGTCTATTTGTAAGTTGTTGAATTCGGGACTTACAAATCAACACAATAGTCACCTAGACGCACCTCATTATATTTGCCCTGAAGATTATTTACAAAGTAGGTCGAAACGTCGGCACAGTCAATAAATAAGTCCTCACTTATTTAGTGTTTTTGTGTTGACTGCACCCCCCCCCCCAACTATATCCATCTTACATTAGATCTTCCAGTCAAATATTTTCCTCTCCAACACAATAGTCGATATTACGTAATAACTCAGGATAATATAAATTAAACAAATGTTTACTCGATCGAGTCTTTCAGCTAGCAATGTCTTTTATAAACTCACTCTGAAGGTTATTTCACGTCTGCGTCAGATGACTAAGTTTGGCGCCAGTATTCAAACTCACATCCCCCTTTTTGGAAGAGGACAACCGTTATACCGATAAGAAACCAATTTGCTGACGTGAAATAAATTTGATTCTTTCTTTTTGAATCCACTGTCGATGATATACATATGTTACACCAGTATTCAAACTTACACATGTTCCATGTAATTCCTGTTTTAGTTCACCAGCTTTCTTAAAACTACTGTTATGATTTAAAAATTAATAATACAAAAATTCATGTGAGGTCCTTCTTGCTTCTTAGATTTTCTTTAAATCTTACAAATATATAGTTGGAGCTACAAAATATTTGGGAATAGTAGAGTGTTCTGTGTTCCTAATAATTGTTTTATGTAAGTTCGCCTACTTTCATAGAACTACTGTATTGATTAAAAATATTGTAATACAAAAATCTATGTTGACAGTCTCCTTTTTTTTATTTTTATAGTTTCACCTAACTTTGGGGTACACCGGATCAAGAAGAAGTGAATGTTCTCTGTACGTGCCTTTCTCTCCTCCCCCTTATCACTTTATCCTCTCCGATCTCCTACTCCTTTCCTCATCGGAGATTCTCATCGTTCGCTTAGTTCTAGTTTCAAACCTTATCCTCTTGTTACCGGTTATATTGATGGCAATTCTATCCCTTAGCATTTCCACCGTAATCATGAGTTTTCTCATATTTTCTTTATTATATGTAATTTCTTTATATACCTCTATCGTGTTGTTATTATTTCGCTGTATTTAGGAGTAATTCAAATAGTTGATAGCTATAGTTAATTCTGTTATTCCGTATCGCTGCTTCAAAAGAATAACGAAATGAGATTTTCGATATTACCAATTGTATTGGTTGAAGCTTTTTTATTAAGGAACGACGGATATTCATGCTTCTTGTTTTAATAAAGTCAAACTTAAGTTGTATCATGTTTCAACTTGAAGTTTTATGGCAATAATGACCTAAGAAAATAAAAAAAGTTTCAAGCTTTTAAAAATTGTCTAATGGTTAATAAAATGATTTCAATGCCATCGTTACAATAGGAATGCTTTGCATTACTAATATTCAATTTTTTATCTTCTTTAACTCACATAGAACTCTCAAATATATCTATTTGAAAAACAAATTTTTTTTTGTTATGACATTTGTTTTGAAAGAGGGATTCCTCTTTTATTTAGTCCTCATTCTTAAAACTACTGTTATGACAAAAAAAATAATACGAAAATCTATGTTTACGGTTTTCTTGCGGATTTAGGTTTTTTTTATATGGCCTCTCTCTCGTCGTGTTTGTTTATCTCGATTTCAGGGAATTTAAATAGTTGGTAGTTTTAAAATATTCTGTGTTCCATATAATTCTTGCTTTAGTTCAGATGCAAAAATCAATGTGACGTCCTTCTTGCTTCTTAGTTTTTCATTCATTGTGTGTTTATTACTCTATTTCAAGGGTATTTAAATATGTAGTTGGTTCTTACAGAATGGTTAAGGGTATCATATAGTTGTATTTTCTAGTTCCTCTGGTTTCATAAAATGGTTATACTCATTAAACATGTATATTTAAAGGATGACTTAGTATTCTGGAGAAATAAATCTACCAACATAAAAACCCAAACCTACAGGACATGGATGATTTTATTCCTGTTTAATAAAATAAATTTAAAAAAACACTTCCGCTAGTTACACAATAGGAAGTCATTATAACCTCATAGGTACAAATTTAATTTTTATAATTATGACAAATTTTTTTTTAATAGTATCTGATTAGTCCATTTATGCGACTGTCCTCCAATTACAACTCAAATGGATATAAGAAATTATATAATTTTTCGATTTATTAATTATGTAATTAAATGTGGACCGCTCTCTATTACAACAGAATTATTTAGAGAAAAATTATAAATTCAGCAGGATGAACTTATTACGCTAGGACGAGACTTATCAAAATAAGCCGTTATTTAAAACATTGAGATTAAACTCCTATAAGTTGTTTATAAGGTTAATATGCGGAGGTGTAATTTGGCAAATGTACCAGCGTAAGTCCTATAAACTGGTACGCTATTAATTAAATATGTAATCTAAAAATTGTAGTAAATAAGTTGATATAAAAGAATAGCAGTAAAAGATTAAATGAAATTTAGAAATATGAATAATAAAAATGCACAGAAATTAAAAAAAGCAAAAATTAAAAGGGAAGAAAGCAGGGAAAGATTATTATAAAAATATATACAATATTATGCATATGTTTAAAGCTGTAGTGAAACTTGAATAATAAAATAATTGTATAAAATGAAACAAAAGTAAATAAAATAATACACAAAGTGGGCGAGAGGAATAAAGTAGAAGAAATAAATGTAAGCATTACAATAATAGAACATGAATAATAAGACAATTATATTTCGAATAAATAAATATATGAGACCAAGTAATAAGTTTACAGCTACAGAACCATCTGTGGAAAATAATGAAAAGAACTGCAATATTTTATTTCTATAATTTAATAATCTACGAGTTTGTATGCAAAGAAAACTGTTCTAAGCTTTGATTAACTAAAAAACTATGGATTCTTGTACTTCGATGTACAAGGAAAATTTGAGCTTCCTCCCAAAAAAATATAAACCCGTTTTTTAAAATTATAGTATTTGAAAATATTTTTATTTAGTAATAAGATTTTAAAGAAAAAATATCTGGTACATAAGTGTGATGATGGCTAATACATTTTTTTTGTTTTTTAGGTAAGATTTTATTCCCGTTGGAGAAAAATTGTAATAGGAGTGAGGAGTAGGCAGTGAGTTTTTATCATTTACTATAATTACAGTTCTTAAATTATTATAATAATTCATTATACAATTAAAAAATAAAAAGAAGCTTTCCCATCATTAATCATATTCACTTATCGCGAAGAAATAATTTGGGTTTAAATTTAAAGTTTAGAACTCCGGCCGAGTCTGATAAACTCGGCTGGTTTTCATTTATAATCTGCCGTGGATTTGTTTGTTTATGATTAATTTAACTTTATTGAACCAGGGATATTTAATAGACTCTCTAATTAGCCTAAAGACTACAGTACTGTATAATAAATTATATAAATTATTCCCCAATAAATATTAAAAAATGTAAAATGGTTTATGTTATATCATGGCCGTAACTATTTTATTTTTAATTTTGTTACTTTCTTTTAAAATGTTCAAGTTTCTCTAATCCATATAGCTCAGTAGTAGAGCTCTGAGTTACTTTCCTAAAATGCTGGGTTCATAACCGGCGGTAACATATACAATTCGGTTTTCGCTTCCAGTTACTTACCACAAGTTTTAACTGTTTATACTTTTCCTAAGGTATCCCATGAGCTTTAGTATGGATACGAGAATGTGATTTGGGGAAATGTGTATACTTCGGTTATCATTTCATCTAGAAATAAACGTTTTAACAAATACGTATCATCTACTCTTCAAAATGTTGAAACCTTTATTTCTTAATGAAATGATTACCGAAATCTACTCATTACCCATAATTACATTCTCTTTTCCATAATAAAGCTCACGGTAACTTGTACTTTTGGAAAATAACGAATAAACCGTTAAAACGTGTAACTCAACTCGATGCGGCTACCTGCGCAAGAATCACCTTAATTATTATGTCGATTAACAGGGTAGGTTAATAAAGAACCTTTAGAATCTCTATACCCTCCTGTAGCTCACTCTGTCTCTAAAGTGGGTACCCTTAGTTGGGGTGCAACAACCACTGTTAAACATGTTTGTATTGTTGTACAGTCTATACTGGACCCAAGACTCTTCATGTTCTTAGTGGTACAAACTATGATAATATACATATAACAATCCATTTATAAATTAGAAACATAAAGTAAAAAAAAAAAAAGAAAAACATTATTAGTTGATTTGTGATATATATATATATATATATATATATATATATATATATATATATATATATATATATATATATATATATATATATATTAAATCAATTAGTTACAGGAAATTTAACTGAATCAGAATTGTTTTTAGCAGTTAATTACTAATTTTATCTACGTACTCATCTTAATTAATTATCAAACCAAGTAAACGAATTAAATAACCATAGTTTTTAATGTTGATATTAAAGCTCTTTGCAATAAATCAACCGCGATGACCTTAATACTAAGCAGTTTTAATTACAATTGTGAGATAAGTTGCTAATCTTTTAATTACGTTAGTTCTACTTTTTTGTGTTTATCTATCGTGTTTATCTTATGAACAAGATTAAGTACTTAAATTTTTTTTTGTGTGTTTTTAATTATTAACTTTTAACTGTATTAGCCATCAAACATAACGGGCAACACTCGTCTTTAGATGTCCGATCAGGATAAATTTTCAATTTTTTTTCTAAATCTTTAAAGCTTAACAAATCAAATGGAAAATATAAATAATCAACAAAATATTAAGATCTTATCTGCAAAATTTATTTAATCTCGTAATTATCGGTAACTAATATGATATTAGTAATTATTTATGTGAACTGTGAAGGAATTATTTTTAATAAATAAATGGATAGAGAGAAACATTTATACATTTTACCTTGTATGAGTCCGTTTTAAAAAAACAACTACTTATTTGCTTTATGCAACCATAATGTTTAATACAAACATCTCAAAAGTAAATTATTTTGACTCTATCTCTGATTTAAAATCAACTCTTTTGATGTTTGCCGTAAAATATTTTAAATATTATTATGAAATATGTTTATATCATATCATATAGAAGTTTTTAAGTCTTAATAGATAAAAATGTTTAGAATTTATAATCCAATTGCAATGTTTGTTCGTTATATTCATTAATTTATTTTTTGGATATGTCGTGATTGAAATGTTGTTTCAGCAAATTTAATTAATTATGATCACAAAATTTTAAAATGGTTATAATACATATATTTATATTAATAAGCTACTGCCAACAAAAATACTGACTAAGTAGAAGGTAAGAAATTTGTGATCCATCTATTTTTATATTATATATATATATACACACAGTTTTTTTTTAAATATTAAAACTATTCTTTGCATTGCTTTATTTGCTGAAGCATAAATATCCCTATATAAACTGATTTATTATAGAGAGTAAGAAAGAGCGAGAGAGAAATTTATATCTTTATACTCCGAAAGTGTTTCAAAAAAGATTTTTTTTTAAATAGAAAATAACCAATCAATTACAAACAAGAGCCGATTAAACTATTTTTTTAGTTAATTAGAAAGTAGATTATTTCCATGTTTGGTAATAAAAACAATCCCACGCTACCTTAAAGGAAATTTTTGTTATTGTTAGTAATTTTAAAATTACTTTTAAATTATCCCATCTGATTTGTTATTTTTCATATTTATTCTTTCGTTTTTATACATATTTTTTAAATTTATTTTTGTTTCTATATATGTTATATTTGGATGAAACATACGTTATAATTATTTTAATTTTACCTTTCAAAAATTCTGTTGTACAGTTTTAAATAACGGTTTTGATAGTTGTAATTGGACGTTTCTTTTATTTTTTTTCACAATATTTGTATATATTAATTATGTTTTCCAAAGCACAATTATTCTAAATTATTTTTTTCTTTTATTTGTTATTAGTATTTAACTCGATTTATTTTCATTGAATTAATTATCAAAATTCCAATTCTTTTTTACACTTAGATTCTATTGGACATATTTCTTGTCTTGTATTACCATTCTTAAGTGACTTCTCCAAGAATAAATTAAGAATTTTTTTTTTCACAAAATGGCCTTTTTAAGACCACGCAAATATCACTACATTCCTTTTTTCATTTGCGTATTTCTTTTCTCCCAGTATTTTCTCATAATTACTGCGTACGTTTGCTTCCTTTCTTTCGACCATGCAGTTTCTTCCGATTTACTTTATTTTCTGCAAGAACCCTGACTTATGGTTAATTTTGTTTCCATACCATTCTCTATCTAGCCAGTATTTTCTTTGTCCGTTTTTGGGGTGTCGGAGTCTAATTATAATTATAATATTACTTAAACTCTTGTTTATTTTTAGTAAAAGGCTGAATAAATATGAAATTTTAAATAGTAAATTGTGATTAATTTAAAAAGCCATTTCAAGGGATTATATCCTAAGTCACATTAGGTAAATCCGTGGTAGGAGAGGCCTAAGGGAGGTGAAGTGGCCAGAGCCACAGGAAGGGAGGGAAAGAGGAGACGGTGTCAGGGGTCGAATTGCAAGATAAAAGGATAACGACTGTATAAGGCTCATTAAGGGAGTTAGTAATGGATATTCTCCATTCCAGGCCCTTCCAAGGCTTCTCTCTACTTATCCACCAATATTTCATTTTTATAGTAACAAAGTAATTAGTATAACATAATTAATATAATGTCCTGATACCATTATGGATATTTAGCCATTTTTTAAAATGATATTGTAAATGAGACAAACTTATTTTTAAAGTTAATATATCCAGTTTCAGGATTTCCTTATATATTAGATCTTTTCCCATGAAAATTTCGTTTTGAAAAGAAAGGTTATTTAGTAAAACAACTTTATGAAATCAAAATAGTTTTATTCAAAATATTGACCTTCAGTTTCTATATATTTATCTCATCATCATTCCCAGAACTTAAAAATTTGTAGTTGTCGATGAAATAATGTCTTAAAATGCGTTTTTTTCTTCAAAATCATTTTCAAAAATGTTATCACCAAGGAAGTTGTCCAAATTTCTGTGCAGATGGAAATCTGTTGGTGATGAATCTGGCGTATAAGGTGGGTGTTGGAGATCTTCGTTACCTAGATCATTTTTATTTTATCCACTGTTAGTCGTTTTTACATAAGGCGTTAACCGATACAGAACGTTTTTGAAAAGTTTTTGCTGCACTTTGTCAATATCCCTGCAGTACGATGTGGATGTGATGTTTTCAGCTTTGGGTAGAAAGGAGAAATGAATTATTCCTGCAGTTGAACACCAATAGTTTTTTTAGATACATATTTGGTTTTGACATGTGTCCCGGTATTTCGTTGATATTTATCCTTCCCCGAACGTGGTGACAATATTTCTGCAGCCTGGGCTGTTGAGTGTCCAAATAAAAAAAAATACTCGAAAATCTGTGTTTCCATGTTCGCATTTGATGACGTACTAAGCAATTTTCATTAAATTGCAGTGATGGTGAATATTATCAGAAAAGAGAAGATTAATAAAATCTCATTGAGATCTGTAAACAGCAGGAGTCCTCTAATTCCACATCGAATTTTAGAAATGATAAAAACGAACATTTCATATGAAACGACCCAATATTTCTTAAATATTACACGGTTTTATTTTATACCGTCGTAATAATTAACGTTTTTATTTAATATTTAATTTATACCGTTATAAAAAAAAATACGTAATTGTTAACCGTGAATTAACAGGAGAATTTTTATTGTAAACATTAAAGTAATTTTTACTAACGTTTAAAAGTTTGTAAATGTCTTGGAAAATGGGTCAATTTAAAACACTTATGTAAGACACGCTAACAAGCGTATTCAATTGACACTATGTTGTTTAACTTAACAATTGGCCAAGGTCGAAATTTTTATTACGTGGGAAAATTAAAATGTTCTCTTGAATGGTAATAACCAGTTTGAACTTATTTTAAAATTTAACTTATATTGAAATTTTTTTTCTAACATCTTACGATGGTAAATTAGTGTGACGTTATGTATATACTAGAATAATGTATGTATAAGAAATTATTATAAGCAATGTAAGCAAATATGTGTTTTTATAAAGATATTTTACTTATATGTTTTTTTATAATGTTTGTTAGATGAAATATTAATTATTTATAAATTTTATTTTTACTTTCTCATAGTAGTTATTATTATATACTTTTTATTTGTTTCATTTTTATATCCATGAACTACCATTGAATATGGCCTGCTTAATAACAGTTAAACACTTTACTTATACGAACCTGGCGGTTGATCGTCATCTTGGACAAATAACCTCCCTGCACAACCGTTGTCTTAGGATCAGTACAGTTTCTATCATTCGCTGAACACAAGACCCTTCATGGTTGTAATGTGTGTATTTTTTAATCATTATCTAGGTATATTGCTTTTTCTATAGCTTTTTCAGCCTCGGAGATAGAACATGTACATACCTCAGATTATCTTGACTCATTTCAAACATGGCTGGGTAAATGACGAAGTTTACTTATATCCAGTTTTACCGATATTGACTCAGTCTTTTGACAAACATTATACGTTGATTGTTTTCGTGGTAAAAACCCCTATCTCTTAATTAGATATGAAATCGCTGTGCACACAGTTACCCAACACTGTTCTCACGGCATCCATTATATTCCTTTCCCATGGCTAATAGCTTATTTGTTTATCAACAGTTTATTCTCCATTGTCAAAAGGTACATGTCATGGTCGGGTTATAGGCCATCCATTGTTTTCCTTTGATATCGAACTTACTTGAATGTCAAACTGTCGATTCATTAAAATTTATGGTTTTATTATTTTTTATTTAAAAGCTATGCCCAAGATATTTCGCATACAATTTAGCAAAAAATTATTAGCTCGTAGCTCAGTGGTTGAGTGCTGAGTTGCCGTATAGGTGGTCCTGGATTAAAAACTCGCTGCTTGGCTTACTTTTATTTAATCTGTTAGCGATATTGAACGGATCCTCTGGGATTTAGGTCCCTATACGAAGTGGGTACCCAAAATAGGGGAAACTATGTGACGGTTGAGCTTGATCTAGGACAAAATACCTCTCTGCACAAGTAACCGTTGTCCAAGTAACAGCCTGTACTTATTTACACTTGTAGTAACAGACTGGTCTCTACCACATACTGAAGACCCTTCGTGGGTTGCTGTGGAACAGTTTTTTTTTTATTACCTTGATAATTTTATTTTAATATTTATTTTAGATACTTATATTTTCCCTACTTGTAATAACAGAACGCTTATGTTGAGGTGCTTATTTCGTTAAAAACCTGTACCACTACAACCCATGTAGGGTCTTGGTATCAGTTCATAGTATAATACGGTACTGTTTCAAAGACAATGCTTGTGCAGTGTTGTGATTTGTCCACCATTTTTTCCCAATTAAGGGTACCCAGATATAGAAGCTGGGTGAGCCCCAGAAAGGTCTCCTAATCCCAAATGCTCCACACGTAGCTGTTGGCAGATAAAATAATTTATCTGCTACTGACGGGTTTGAAACTTCGGCTTAGCAACTCAGCACTCTACACTGTGAGCTACCCCGCTTCCTGAGGCGCTTATTTAATGTTCAATAATTTTAGTGATTTCATTGAAATTTGTTATTAACACCTTCTTAATGTTATTAACAACCGTTGTTTCCAAGACCTTTTATGGAACTTAGTGGTTGATACAAGTTTTTTTTTAACTCCACAAGGTGAAGAGGATTTACATTCGTTAGAATATAAAATTTAAAAGTCAAGTTTTAACCTTGAATAAATAAAACTGTGAAGTGTAGAGCTTTCAAGGATAACATACATTTTCAACAGAAAGTAAATAATTAGGATTTTTGAAGCAAAACCTGGAACACAGGTTGTAAAATAGCAATTATCAACGCCAAAAGCTAACTGTTTAATAGCATTAGTAGTAACAGTAGTATTTTTAAATGAAGAAATAAGTTTTCTCTTCTTAAATTTTAGTAGCAATATTACGATACATCTTTAAAAAGTATGGTGAAAGTGATATCGATTTATTTATTTTTAGCAATTATCGATGTTTATCCGCATCCTTTAGTGTATAGTGAGGTGCAAAAACTATATCTCCTGCCATATTGGGCTTATTTAGTTTATGTGAAGTAGCATAAAATTCCTGGTTTAATATTTCTTCTTTTATATTTTTACAAACTATTTGTATTAGGTAATATCGATGCCTTAGTTCAGAAATGTGTCAAGTGCCGAAAACATGATTTTACATGAAACAACCATCATAATAATTTAACACGAGAAATACAGTTCAAGTTAAAGCATACAATATATTTTTGTAACCTTTACAGCTTCTCTATTATTTTTATACCAACTTATGATCTATGACTTCCTGATCACAACTTTACAATATTGTTTATTAACAAAACCCATTTTTTTTAATTTTGCACTTTACACATTTGTGAACTAAGGGATCGATATTCAAGATGGTGGATGCTTGTTGAACCGCATTATTAGTTTATTAATAATAATAGTTTATTAGTTAACTGTTTTAGAACATTTAATACTACCATGTCACTTCTCATTTTTTTGTGAAATTAATAATATTAAAGACATTCAGATTAATACATTTTTTAAAAACATTTTATGGATATATGATTTACTATTTTTTTCACGTTAAATCCATCCATGATTACATTAACTTTTATCAATTATACTAACACTTAGTTTTAAAAATAATTGACGAAAACATTTGGATTATGTAATTAAGAACTCATAAGAATATCTTTCTTTTATTTAATATATTATTTGTGAAAAACACTTTCCAAACTAATGTTTCTTAATACTATTTTTTGTAAATACTAGAAATGACATGAAACAATATTATATTAATCCAATTTTTATAGTGTTAAAAAAAAGCATAGCATAATTAATCATTACTTAATTGAACAAATAATAAATAAACATCATTTTCTGTTTTTCATTTCTTCCACATGTAGTACCTCAACGCTATGAAAGGTGTAGCGAAACCTGATCCGAAAAATACTAAAGTCATTAAGGTTATTCTCCATTTTCCGTCTATCTTAAAAGGTAGATTCTCTCCTGGGACGCCTCCGTGCAATCCGCTTCGCAATGCTGAAGAAGTCATAAAAGCTCTTGAAACTCCCCAAGGAAGCATCTTCGTTTATAATTAACAAACAATTAATTGTAATAAATTACAATTAACACACCCGTATCAACTGACAGTCGAGGATACACGTGTGCATAATGACTCACATGTGATCTCTATTTCATTGTTATTCATTAAGATATGCAAATAACATCAACGGAATACTTTGGGATACATTAAAATTATAATTAAAATTTTATTGAGTTACTGATAATAATATTTTCATTTCATTTTGTTTGTGAAATTCCCTTTTTTTCCCATTTAAATAAAATATATTTATAATGCATCCTTATTTATACATTTTTATTTTAAAATAAAATTATTCGAAAAAAACTTTTTTAATCTCATTTCAGGGCTTAAAAATTAAATTAGATTATACAAACTAATAATTATAAATATTCTCCATTACAATTGTTTACATGATAATTTTTCAGTTCATTTATTATTGCTTCCAGATGTTACAAAATGGAATCGACAATGAATGTTCAATAACTGAAAACATTTAAGTAATTTGATCATTAATTATTAAATAATCGATATTATTGGCATCTATATTATAACGATTGTCATTTTTTTTTCTATTGTTCCCATTATTAAAATCATACAAAATTAGATAACTATTTTTATTAATCTTCTAAAATTCAATTAAAATACAAATTACTTTTCAGTCACCGATGAAACTATTCATTACTATTCGCTATAACCTATATCATATATTGTTTGAGCAACCTCGAAATAGTTATTGGACCTTTCGATGAGAGCTCCGAAATGGATAAGGAAAATAAATTTCTGATTCAATTATACCAGATCGCATGTCATTTTGAATGTAACCTTTTATTAAACTAATAACATAAATCAATTTTCATAAATTAAATAACTAATAATTTTGAGAATGAAAAACAATTAATTAAATTAAAGAACAATTTAAACGCTTTTATAATGAGAAATGAAGTTACTAATATTAACTAAATTATCAACAACTAATTAATAACAAAAAAAGAAAACAAATATTATTTAATCTTACGATAGTAAATTTAACTCTATTAAATTACAAATAAAATCTATTACAAAATAATTAATGTTTATGCGGTTTTCTGATTGCAATGATATAATAATGAAAACTCTTATCTGTCTGTCGAAGTAGTTTTCAGTAGATGGTAGATTCTCGGCAGGGCGAGCTGGATGTTGAGACGACAGAGGATTTTCGTCGGCAGGGCGAGCGAAGATGGTGAAACAATAGAGGTTGAGATGATCGACTGGGTCAATTCGAATTGGTCGAATCTATGACGAAGTTTAAACTAATTACACCTGCAGGTGGGCAGCAAATTAGTATCTTCTTCAAATTCACACAAAACAATTTTGGGCTCCTATAGAGCATACGATGTGCACGTCAAGAGGCTCGTGGCAACACTGACTGGCTCGGTCTAGCCGGAGCGAACAAAAGCCGATCGACTCTCTTTTGTTTTTCTCTCTTCACTTTTATAACATATGTTTTCACACTTACTACAAATATTACACTTATATCTAAACCAAATAAAATTACCTTTTAAATTATTCTAAACAATTATGAAATTAAACGTTTAAATTATTATATTAAATAAAATGTGAAAAATAAGAAAAGATAATGTTCTTTCTTTTAAGAAAAAATGATTCATTTTTTTTTATGATTAAAATTAATAATACTTTATAAGGTCACTACTTCATCTGGCCTTAACACACCGCCCACCAATTTTTGACTGTGCGCAAAAATTTAATAAGAGACCATACATCAATCAAGGGAAAGTAATGGTGCTAATTTCGTTACTGGACGAATAGATTCGCCCTTTGCTATTCTAATGCGTACCACGCGAATGATCCCATCACTACCTGGAAAGACCTCCACTACTCTTCCGGTTGGCCATTGCAATGGGGGTACATTAGGTTCCTTAAGTAGGACTAAGTCGTTTAATCGAATATTGTCCCCTTTATTGGTCCACTTAACTCTCTGCTGAAGACTGTTCAAATAATCACGCCTCCATCTCTTCCAAAGGTCTTGAGTACATTTTTGCAAAAGTTGCCACCGCGATAATCGGTTAGTTGGAGTACCACTACAATCAGGCTCTGGAACAGCTAATAAAGAAGTGCCTATAATAAAGTGTCCTGGGGTTAACACGTCCATATCGTCAGGAGAAGAAGACATTGGGTAAAGGGGTCTCGAATTCAGGACAGCTTCTATTTTTATGACAAGAGTATTCATCTCTTCGAAGGTGAGGACGTGGTCTTTGAGAACTCGAAACAAATGATGTTTGAAGGATTTTACCCCGGCTTCCCAAATACCTCCGAAATGAGGAGCCGATGGGGGGTTAAATTCCCATTCTACCCTCAAGGAATGAAGATGAGATCTAAGGCTGTTTTGATTTTCTTCACGAGCCAGCCATTCATAAAGATCCTTCAGATATCTGTTGGCACCGACAAAGTTCGTAGCGTTGTCGGATAGAATTTTGGATGGTAATCCTCGTCGGGAAACAAATCTATTGAGGCAAGCAATGAATGCGTCGGACGTCAGTTGTGTCACAAGCTCCAGATGTACTGCTCTGGTGCTCAAGCAGACGAACAAGCAGACGTAAGATTTTTGTTGATTACTTTTGCGTTTGTTAAACTCCTTAGTGATAAAAGGACCACAATAGTCTACACCTGTTACAACAAACGGTCTTCCTTGTTCAAATCTTGATGGTGGAAGATCGGCCATAGGAGGAGTAAAATTTTTTGAGCGAAATCTGTAACAGGTACTGCATTTGTGAACTCTGTGGCGAATTATCCTCCGAGCTGAAACTATCCAGTAATTTCGTTGCAGCAGGGAATGCAACAGTTGTGGACCGGGGTGAAGATGCATTCTATGGTAATGGTCAATTAGCAGTTTAGTCAAATGTGCCTTCTGAGGAAGTAAAATGGGGTGTCGTGCGTTGTAGGGCAAGGGACTGTTCCTTAAACGGCCGCCCACCCTGAGTATCCCTTTATGGTCCAAGAATGGGTCTAAGGAACGTAAATTACGCCAGACTATTTGGGAATCTGCTGGAAGATAATGCTGCTGAACGCATTTTATTAGTAGCTGAGTTCCTTTAACAATTTCCACTAAATTTAGAGTTCCCAGGTTTCTATCCCTTTTGTGACGTTTCAGATTGTTTGTAAACCGGACTATATAGGCAAATAACCTTGTTAATTTATCAAACGAAGAAACTCGCTCCATCACATCGATAAGATAGGAATCAGATGCTTTGGTCGTTCCGACGAATGCCTGGGGCTTCACTTCTGGTACGGGAACGGGCTCCTTGAAATGGATATTTGGCCATACCGAAAAGTCGTGTATCAACCATTCAGGTCCATTCCACCACAACTGGTTGTTTGTTAAACCGGCAGGTAATAGTCCGCGCGAAGCCAAATCAGCAGGGTTTTGTTTGGACGAGACATGATACCAGTCATTAATTGATGTAATCTCTAGAACGTGGGTTACTCGATTCGCCACAAATGTTTTCAATGTATGCGGTGATAGACGCAACCAACTAAGAACAATCGTTGAATCCGAGAAGAGATACGTTGAGTCAACGGAAAAATGTTCGACGCTGTTCGTAATTGATTTCAAGGTTTGTGCTAACAGGAGCGCAGCGCACAATTCCAGTCTTGGAATTGATAAGGTCTTTAGGGGGGCCAATCTCGTTTTAGAAATAAGTAAATGAGAATTTACACTACTATCTGCGAAATGGACTCTTAAGTAGACAGCAGCGGCATATCCCAGGTCTGATGCATCAGCAAATCCCACGAGCGCGACATGAATTGGGTCTTGTGGAAAAGCACATCGTGGTATTTGAATCGACTGTAACAAGTGAAGGGAATTGAAAAATTCTTCACATTCAGCGGCAATTGACGGTGGGACAGGAATATCCCAATCCAGTTTCAGGCTCCATAACCGCTGCAAATACGATTTGGCCTTAAAGATTACCGGCGCAAGGTAACCGAGAGGGTCGTACATCCGCGCCACGGCAGACATAATGCCCCTTTTGGTCAGAACTGGTTTGCTATCTTTAATATCATAGGATAGGCAGTCACTGTCCGGTTCCCACCGTATCCCCAATAATTTCACAGATTTATCTCCTGGTTCTGAAAATCGGACCATTTCTTGACGGGTGTCACTTATTGAGTGCAAAAGTTCGGGGGAATTGCTCATCCACTTCTTCAAGGTAAACCCTCCTTTCTTGAGCAATTCAATCATCTCGAATTGGAGTCCGAGAGCCTCTTCAACAGTATTCGCCCCGGTTAAAATGTCATCTACGTATATGTTTTCTGTTAATGCAACCGAGGCCCTAGGATACGTCGATCCTTCGTCTGCTATCAGTTGATGTAAAACGCGTATCGCTAGATACGGAGAGCACGATAATCCGAAAGGTAGCCTATTTAATTGATACTCCTCAATGGGTTTGGACGCATCGGCGCGATACAGAAAATGTAGGTACGGTAGGTCATTTGGATGCACTACTACCTGTAAAAACATTTGACATATGTCCGAGGCCAAAACGACTCGGTAACGTCGGAAATTAAGGAGCACGTGCCTAATATCCAATTGAAGCTTAGGCCCAATCAGAAGATGGTCATTTAGAGATCCAAGCTCTGTAGACGACGAAGCGTCAAATACCAATCGGAGTTTATCGTAGGAATCGTCTTTAATTACCGAATGATGAGGTAAAAAATATCGACCCTTACCAGCAGCAGAGGAAACGTAGCCTTCCTTTAAATAGTCCTCTATTATTTTTGAATAATTTCCTTTCAAAATAGGAATTTTATTAAGCCGGTGCTCTAGTTTAAGAAACCGATGTAACGCAGTGTGATAAGAACAAGTCAGATCTGGTGGAGGAGACTCTTTAAATGGTAATCGAACAATATAACGCCCACTCGATTCTCGAGAATGAGTTGAGCAAAAATGTTCCTCCGCCTTAATATCTTGAGGATCAGGTTTGATAGCGGAAGCAATCGTTTCAACTTCCCAAAACTTCTCCAATGTTTTGTTCAATGCTCCCTCTGACTGGTCACAAGATGAAAACAGTGAAACCGACTCATTTTGTGGAGTGGGATGAGATCGTATAGGACCAATGATCACCCATCCGAAAATCGTCTGGAGGGCGCTAGGATATCCGTCCCGTCTCACACATTCACCCAACAGGATTTCTCCAAACAAATCGGCTCCTAATAAGAAATCTACTGGGCCCGGATTCCCAAAGGAGTTATCCGCCAAGGTATATTTTTTGAAATACTCATTTATAGAGGCCGGCACTGGACAAACTGGTACTCTATCTGTAATTTTGGAAATAATGACAGCATTAGTTCGAAGCCGAGGCTGTTTACCATTCCAGGGCACTATGACACACGAAGTTTCGTGGTTACCCCCTTGTATCGGATTATCCCCGAAGCCCCTCAAAGCTTGTGGATTGATTCTTTTCTTGAGTCCTAAACTTCGCACGCAAGCTGAAGAAATGAACGAACGCTGAGAACCACTGTCAATTAAGATCCTAATGGGGACCAACCGCCCATTGCTATCTTCTATCTTAGCCATTGCTGTCCCCAAAAGAACGGAGACATCTGTTTTGGATGACGAAGATAAGACCGAGCCTTTTAGATATTCGTTATTGTCGGTTTTGATATCTGATTTTTCTTCTGTTAACGCACTCGTTTTTACCTTACCGTTGGATATTGGATTAGGTGAGCGGTGTGACGATTGACTATCGGAAACACTGATTGATGATGGGAAATGTAATAGCGAATGATGTCGTTTATGGCAGTGGTAGCATGACCTAGGAGAGGTGCATTTACGTAGGTGATGGTCAGACGATAAACAATTGGAACAAATGCTAAGTTGTTTTACTTTCTTCAATCGTTGATTGGGCTCTAGGGAGCGGAAACGAGGGCATCGATATAAACGGTGTTTGTCCTCACAGAGCGGACATATATTCACTGGGCTGGAACTATCCGTCGACATTAAAACTCGCTTGGCAATATTTTGGGGCCTACTGATTGATGAGCCTTGCGAGTTATTCCCGAAATTTGAGGTTATCGAATCTGCTTGAAGTTGAAAACATTGCCGATGAATAAATGATAAAAAATCGTCGAAAGTAGGAACTTCAGATTTGGATCCAAATTCAGTCTCAAATCGCTCGCGAGTTTTCGCATCGAGTAGCCTCAAGCAATAGGTAAACAATATGAATCCGGAAGGGTCCTGAAGATTCAATTTTCGAAAAGCAACTGCACTTTCCAAAACAACTTCGGAGAAATTTTCCAAGGAACGTAAATCGAATTTGGTACCAGGTTTGTAATTGAACATATTGACTAGGTAGTGTGTGGCTTGGATCCGCTTATTATCGTATTTCTTTTGTAAAGCATCCCACGCCTGTTCGTAACCTTCGGAGGTTAATTCTATTGTCGAAATGGTTTGAAGTGCCTGGCCCTTTAAGGCTGACTTCAGATAATGAAATTTTTGAATATTGCTCAAATTCGCATTATTGTGAATTAATGATAAATACGTGTCCTTGAAGGACACCCAATTCGAAATAATACCACTAAAAGACGGCAGGTTAATGGTTGGCAATTTAATATGAGATTCGACACTGTGCTGACTGTGGTCAGCACTTCCGGATTGGTTGGAGGCAACTTCACCCTCCCCAGCGATCCCAAAAGACAACGCTTCGTAATAATGGTTTGTAGTTTCAGAGCGAAGTGTGTCGAAACGATCTATTGATCCGTCGTCCGGAATTTTCGCGAGAGATTTAGCTTCATTAATTTTTTCTAAAAATTTATTGAAGGTGCTATCTAATCGTGATAGACGCGCAGTTAAAAAATTTCTATCTTGAGGTCGGGTAGTGATATTGGACCCAATAGTTCGCGTTTCTAATATGTCTCGAGATAAATAATTGAGTTCGCCTTCAATGACGTACAATTTACTTTCGGGTTTATTTTGATCTGATTTAGGGGCCATTATTTAATCTAAATTAAAAATGGACAAAACCTATAAAGAGTGCACACAAAATTAGAAAAAATAAAATAATATGAAAAGGAGAAATAATATTATCAATTTAAAGGCGGTGCCAGTTATGACATGCGATCCGGCCGCCGGAGGACCAATTTTTATGTTTGAGCAACCTCGAAATAGTTATTGGACCTTTCGATGAGAGCTCCGAAATGGATAAGGAAAATAAATTTCTGATTCAATTATACCAGATCGCATGTCATTTTGAATGTAACCTTTTATTAAACTAATAACATAAATCAATTTTCATAAATTAAATAACTAATAATTTTGAGAATGAAAAACAATTAATTAAATTAAAGAACAATTTAAACGCTTTTATAATGAGAAATGAAGTTACTAATATTAACTAAATTATCAACAACTAATTAATAACAAAAAAAGAAAACAAATATTATTTAATCTTACGATAGTAAATTTAACTCTATTAAATTACAAATAAAATCTATTACAAAATAATTAATGTTTATGCGGTTTTCTGATTGCAATGATATAATAATGAAAACTCTTATCTGTCTGTCGAAGTAGTTTTCAGTAGATGGTAGATTCTCGGCAGGGCGAGCTGGATGTTGAGACGACAGAGGATTTTCGTCGGCAGGGCGAGCGAAGATGGTGAAACAATAGAGGTTGAGATGATCGACTGGGTCAATTCGAATTGGTCGAATCTATGACGAAGTTTAAACTAATTACACCTGCAGGTGGGCAGCAAATTAGTATCTTCTTCAAATTCACACAAAACAATTTTGGGCTCCTATAGAGCATACGATGTGCACGTCAAGAGGCTCGTGGCAACACTGACTGGCTCGGTCTAGCCGGAGCGAACAAAAGCCGATCGACTCTCTTTTGTTTTTCTCTCTTCACTTTTATAACATATGTTTTCACACTTACTACAAATATTACACTTATATCTAAACCAAATAAAATTACCTTTTAAATTATTCTAAACAATTATGAAATTAAACGTTTAAATTATTATATTAAATAAAATGTGAAAAATAAGAAAAGATAATGTTCTTTCTTTTAAGAAAAAATGATTCATTTTTTTTTATGATTAAAATTAATAATACTTTATAAGGTCACTACTTCATCTGGCCTTAACACATATATATATATATATATATATATATATATATATATATATAATAGGTTATTAAACCAATATATGTATTCTTAAAAGAATGGAATAATATAATTTAATAACAAAAAAGACCCTTTCCTTTCATTTTCTTTAACTTCTCGAATTCTATCTCAACTAGCCTATTCCTTTGAAAAACTTTTTCAAATGTCCCGCACTGCAATGTAAATTTTCTGCCATTATTCCTTTACTTATTAAAAGGTCTTTTTTAAGGAATAAGAACTTTTCAATAAAAAATACTTAGACTTATTGTACACTCCAACTACTACACGGACACCCAAACCCATTGATAAAATCAAGCCAAAGCACCAAAGGGAACTGTTCTTCCTTATGCCTCTCATGTTATATTGTTCTATTTTACAGGCAGCCAATACGCTGGTTCATAATTTGCTGTTCTTTATAGGCGTGGGTACAAATATTTAAAAAAAATAAAAAAAATAAAAATAATACTGCTTATTAAGCGTAAATCAATAAAATAATTAAATTAAACAGTAAGTTTTCAAGCAGTTACTTTTTAGCTAGTAAAAGTAATTGACGTACCTAAAGCAAGAAATATCCTAAAAGTGTTATATACACATCTTGTATTATTTTTTATCATTACGTACACTCATAACAACTTTGATGGCCATTTGATGTGTACAAATAAAATACAAAATATATCTCCATCATCAACGGTTGAAAAAAAAGTAATTCGGGTCGGAATCGGTTGTTGACCGCATTTGACAACTGTCAGATGCAGTACGAAAGCTCTCGGTACTATCACATTTCGTTCGGTTGATTGCTCCCAATCATCGAAATTGATTATCTAACGGATCTCTACCACAAAAACCATCATCGGTGACCCAGTAAGATAACCCCCAAAAGGACATGTCCTCCAGGATAGGAACATTGAAGAAGGATTTACCACGGTCGTTCGATTTCCACGGGCAACTAGAAATCAGATTATTTGTTGGAGCGTTAACATGTAAAATTGATAACCTGCCAAGTAGGGAAATCGTTATCCTTTTTTTGCTAACTTATAACTTCATTTTATAGAATGTCATAATTTTTATTGATAATTTATAAAGTACCATATACATGAATATTATAAGACCTATTCGGACGGATTTGAGGTTTAGGTCTCCACTAAGCTATCGAAGTCCTCTCGCATCCAATCCTCACTTGTTTTTTGTTTTTTTTGGCTTCTTCTAGGAAATTCGGATAATAGAGAGAAAGAAAGAGAAATAACAAGAGGATTATGGCGATGTCTTGTCAGAGAAATGTTTTGAATATACTTGTTTACGGTTGGTATGTCTAATTCGTGGTATCCGAAATATAAGGCGCATTCACAATTTTTTTTAGAATTTTGCGTTGGTTGTATCTTGTGGAGATTTACTTGTTTTATTGTATAACTAAGTTCCGAATGAAATTTGACAAAAATTACAACTGTATACTTAGTATTTAACAATTAAAGTTGCTACTCTCAAAAAAATATTAAAAATTAATATATTAAATACTTTTAAACACAATAATTAACGTGTATTAGGAGATAATATTTCATTATAACGTGGCTTATAGACTTTTATTCCCCTATATACAGCCACTCTGTGCATCGATTGTTGATCGAACAGTTGATGTTGAGGAAAACGGTATGCTTAGCAAGACCAATACTCTCCTATGTATACCGTTTATTGATCCATCCACCATTTTTATTGGTATGATAATTTATTATATTTAAAACTTTATTTTTATTATTTGTTTGGAACAGTTGAAAAATTAAATTCAGATCTAATATTTTTCATTTAACGTTTTACCCATACCTCTGTACTCGTGCTGAGTATAGTAAATATCGATTTTGATCATGAATTGTATAATTTTCTTAAGTTATCTCTGGTGAACTTAATAAAAACACTCCCACAAAAATTGTTTTGAGGTTTTAGCTGAAAAATATATTTTTATTGTTTTGGTTTGATCAGAAAATCATTGAACCAATTTTGAGAAGCGAGGGGGTGGTTGACTGGAAGATAGAGTAAGGAAGAAAATAGTTGGGGGTGCAGTCCAATAAAACACTAAATAAGTGGGTACTTATTTAATTATTTGCCGACGTTTCGACCCACTTTGTGGGTCATCTTCAGGGCTATTGGAAGCTGACTAGACTATACTAGAACATGAACCAATTTTGATAATGTTCTTTCAAAATTGAATCTACCATCAGCTGAAACGAAAACCTGGGATGTTAATGAGTATGGTTAACTGATTAACAGGAAATAACGTAGATTTAAGTTAATTGCTGAGACTAACAGCAAATGAGATATATTTAAATTAATTGTTCTGAGCCAAAGTCTTGTCGCCTTTCTCTCCCTCACCTTACCGGCGCCTATGGTCAATCATTAAAGTAACTGGTTTTGTATCGTGTAAAAAAAATAATACTTCCCCTTAAAAGTGTATGTCTGAAAATATGTTCAATTATTAAGGTAAACATATTTCATAATTGTAAAATTTAAACGTTTCAGGTAGTCTTGAGTCACCATTTTTTTTATTTGTGTTGTTGATAATGGTTGATATGTATCTACCAGCAACATAAGGAAGAACCTTGTTATAGAGGTGTGCTTTAATAACTTAACTCTCGCTTTGTGTTAAGTCTCTATCTCTGGAAAACCTCAAATATCTTAAAACCGTATTGATGCACTATATGTGAAATATTTTACAGTTTTACATTTTCAGTTTTCTGAGTCAAAATTTCTATAATTTCGTAGATGAAATTGAAAACTGCATTGAATTCGTCTATCGATAAATACCAACTAGGCTGAGATTACAGACAACCATGTGGTTCCAGAAGGTAGTACAAACAACTGACCAGTTATAGGATGTGGATGTTGTATGATGTTTATTATCGGTAGAGCACGAAGGCAAACATTTATTGCAATTTACGGGTTGTTATACCAAGATTTTAGTTATTTAACTGGAATCCGAAAGAGCCAAAAAAAAAATTAAACAAACTAAATAACAGGTCCAAAATGAACCCTAATGATTGCCGAGTCTAGCTCAAAACAACAATAATAGCTCCAAAAGAATGGAAAAATATAATAGTGAGAGCTAACTATCACGATAAGGAATTATGAGTGAAGCGAGCTAGGTAGTGGGGGAAAGGAAATGGCTTTAGATCAGCGCAGCCGGTCCAGAAGCGACTTTCGCGCAGGTTGCTCACAAATTGTCAGGCTACATTTTTTTTTTTAATCTAGCATATTCTGATTTTTATTTTCATGCTTACCTGTTGTCTGTCATGTGGTATTGTTGCTTTTCTGTAGTTATGGAAGGCTCTGCCGTAATTATATATGTTGATATTTAGTTGTTCTATTTTCAGTTTTATTGCTTTTTGATTTTTTGATTAAAGACAGTATTTTCTTAGGATTTGGTACTTTTGTTTCATATAAATTCCTTTTTGAATATTTAAACGCCCACTTCTAATCTCGAAAAAAAGAAGAGGGCTATCTTTGACTAAAAAGCACTCCTTTTCTCGGTTCATTATAGGTGTAAAATGAAAATGATTTGCATGAGGATGGGGATGAAAGAAAGCGCGTGGTCGTTTGGAAGGAACGTCTCCCCCCTGATGATCTAATCTTTTATTTATGACGTCAGCTTGACTTATTAGAACTAGGCCGGATCCTCTCCAGTGTCTGCTTTGACTTTCATAACGCCAGGGATTTTCATGCCCTCCGGGGCCTTTCACTGCTAAACGAATAACAATCCCATGCATTATGTATCCTACGCCGCACTCCACGTCACGCGCTCGTCCCTAATGAACGGATGATAAGGTAATGGCAATTCTCTGTCTTCGCCTCTCTTAGGGCTCATTAAGGACGTGTGGGTCTATCTTCTTTAAGAACCTCTTTATCTTCTACTTTAGCCTTGAGATTGATCAAGTAGGAAATTATCGGGCACATTAAAGAAAAAAATTAAACGAACAAAAAGAAATAGCCGAGTTGATTTTAAATTAACTTTCTTAATGGAACCGTCAAGGTTATTTTGGCTGATGAAAAGAAAATGTTAAAAGATGCCTGCTACGTAACTTTAGCCAACATCACTTCCCTGTGTTTTTATATATAATTTTATTATTATTATTTTTTTTTTATTTTGCCTCTTCAATGCTCCGTTTCATTCTATATTCTGTAATTGGTTAGTGTGTGTCCAACGATTATGTAAAGAGGTAACGCGGTAAGGGTTACTTACCAAATCACTTTTAAAACTGAGTATCCGTATTCAGGATCGTCTGATCTTGTTCTGGTATTAGTAATAGCGTTTGACCTATCGACCTATCAGAGACACAGTCGCATTATGCCCTTATTTTGCACCGTTTAATCAAATTAAAATGTCGCATCACGTACTACATTACATAGAGCATTTAAATCTAAATGTTTATTATTCGAGGTTGGTGCTGAAAGATTTCAAGGTTAATTTTGCTCTCCTGAAGGTTTAGGAAAAAGGGGCGACTAGTGGTTAGGATAACAACCTACTAAGCCCAACAGATATTAGTCCTGCAGGTGTCCCAAGGAATTTTTAAAGGGAGTAAAAATCCTTGGCTAAGCCGTCCTTCGGCATAAGTCGTTCCTGTACCATGTCAGGTACTGGTTAAAAAACCCTATCTTAATTAAATCTGGATAGGTAAAGTTTAGAGCTCCCACTGTTGTGTAGGAGTAGTGTCGTCCGTTTAGCCATAACAACATTACATGAGGTTAAATTGAGTTGCCTCATTTTTCCCGTGGTCTCAATTTATATAAAATATCATTCAAATGCCAGTTGTTAAAAATTTCATAATTAACAGCTATAAATAAAACTCGTGTGACTATATAAGATCGATATAGCTTAAATTTTTGTCAATAGTTTATGAGCAACATAAATTAGTTTCTGACACTTCTGAATCGTTCTAAAATTCCTGAGGAAATTTCATCCGAGGTAAAACGTCCACTTGAGTGATATAGTTCTGCAGTAGAACTAGACCTCCATGTCAGCCGGTTTCAATGAACACAGCTTTAGTGCTAGGGCAGAGGGTTGGTATTCGAGGGTTGAAAGGAAAAAAGTGGAAAACTGTAACGCATTTAGCAGCAGGCGCTCATCGTTAATGGGAACATGGGCTGCGGTGTATTGTCTCTGTAATTAGCTCCCTTCATCAATTACTAATTTAAAAACTGGGTTTTATATTCCTGGTAGAAATTTTCTACAGCTGTTTTTATAAATATATATTCCAATCACTAGTAATCATTTTAAAAAAACAAGTTCACTATTTTTTATGTTATTTATTATCTGTATCTACCTATTAACTAACTCATAAATTAATATATTAATCCACAGTCGATTTTTTTCCTCCACCACTACAACCCATAAACGGTGTCGAGATCAGGACATGATAATACTGTTATCTTTATGAGACAACGGTTGAGTAGAGAGTTCTCACTTCGTAGAGGTTGGGTGTGGCCCAGGAGGATCTGCAGATCTCATAGGGTCCAAATATGGCTGTTTACTGATCAAATAATTTATCTATCATAGCCGAATTCTGTAACCCATATTCTTTAATACAGCTACTTAGCGCTCTACCCAGGTCCCAAAATCTACAGTTGATTAAAATTACGAATTATGATTCAGCTTACCAATGTTTACCAATATAGCGCCAGACAATTTCAAGGAATAGTTCCAACACAATGAGAATAATTTGTTATCTAATGGAGGATGGAAATAGTTGGGGGTGCAGTCAAAAATTTACACCATAAATAAGTGGAAACTTATTATTTTTTATTGTGCCGACGTTTCGATCTACTTGTTAGGTCATCTTCAGGGCCAATAGGAGTGGCTACTCAGTGCAAAATGTAACTGGCAAGTCAAATGCAAATGTACCTGGCAGCTTGCCAGTTACATTTTGCACTGAGTTACCACTCCTATTGGCCCTGAAGATGACCTACAAAGTAGGTCGGTCGAAACGTCGGCACAAATAAAAAATAATAAGTTTCCTCTTATTTATTGTGTAAATTTTTTAGTGCACCCCCAACTATTTCCATCCTCCATTAGTACTTACAGTCAACGAATTTCCTCTCTATAATTGTTTATCTACTGCAATACAGTTTTACTATAGTAAATATTTCACTTTCCCCCAAACCCTCCTATTTGAGTAAAAAAATATAATACTACAATTAATGAAATATAACGGTTGTGCAGGGAAGTGATTTGTCCGAGAATGGGAACTCATCCTCTAAGTTTTCCCCGATTTTGAGTACCAACTGTATAGAGGCTAGGTGAACCCTAGAAGGGTCTTTAGATCCCACGGGTTATCCAAGGTTGCAATTCATTTTTCTAAGAAAAAAAATAACAAAAAACTGTATCTATTACCTCATGATATTCGAATAATTTACTTTAATTGAATTTTATGTTACTATTATAGTGGGTAATTTAATTGTATATATTTTTAAAGTAATTGCAAAAACATATGCTTTTTATGTATTATTTTCTACATCATTTACTATAATAGATTAATTTCTATATACAATAAACATAATATTTTATGTCACCACAAGACTGATCCATAATACTGTAAAATGTTTCTAAATAATTAATTTTAATATATGGATAAGATTATTTATATACTCTTTCAAGTTCCCAAAGCCGCTATTTTTACAAAATGAAAAGCCAGCAGCATGTCTGGCGAAACGTTGGCGGAAAATTCAGCTACACGGTCTAAACCAGAAGAAACCACTGAAGCCTTTTGTAAGAATACTTTTTTTTCTTATTCAAAATAAGAAATTTAGTCGAATGTCGATTAGTTACTTAGTTCAGTATTTGTTTGTTTACTCATTTATCGTCACATTATTCTGTTATGGGTAATCGAAATATTCAACAGTGGGATTCCAAAATTTTTCGTATCCCGGTATAATTATGATAGGTATCTTTAAGGCTCGTATCACACTTATACGGTTTGGTTCGGTTCGATGCGTATTCGATTCGTTTTAGCCGCCGAAAACGAATGAAACCTCTTCACACACACACCCTTCCCAACCGAATCATCGAATACCCAGTCGCCCACTATGTCCACAATGCTCACTAAATTATTGCTATGTTGTTTCTATATAGAAGAAACAAAAAACGAAAGGGCAATAATCGAATTCACTGTCCTCACGAAACGGATGGAGTTTGATGCATTTTATACCACTTTCCGAAATTAAGGGTGCACGAAGACTAATTTTCCAATTACTTCAGAATGTCTACGACATTGTTTGATGGGTTACATATGAAGTTGAAGGACTGTCTTCAACGCCAAGATAATTTTAGTATTTTATGAAAATATTGATCTCTAGTGTTAGATTCAATTATACTATTTGAAGACTAATTAATGATGATGATTATTTGCCAGTTTTCTCTTTTCTTAAAATATAAAATATATTCTGACTTTCATATCCCATTTTTAAAATGTGCGCTGGTGATAGCTTTCAGATTTCAAGGCGTTTCAATTTATTTGATTTGCAAATTTTAATGATAATTATAGATTATTTATACCAGTATTTTTTACTTTTCTCTGTTCGGATAAATATCACTTTAAAATGATTTATTTATGTGATGATGTTAAAAATATTCAGAATTGCTTAATGTGTGAGTTTAAACACATTACGTCACTCCTCTGTCCTCGAGAATAACTGCGCAGCCTGTGAAGGCGTGGTATGCCCGAAACAGGTCTTGCTTGTCCTTTGAAATGTCTGCTTGGGATTTATTTAATTGATATCGCCCAAAAAAATAAATAAACAAATACACAGGAATTTTTTGTAATTAGAGATTTTGGCCTAATATTAGAACACTTTAAAATAAGCTTTATTCAGGTAATTTTCTCAGAACCATTAATCAGACTTTTACAATGTGAAAAAAAATACAAATTCCTAAATTTATTATTAGTAAAAAAAAAATAAGGCGATAAAGATTTTAAAGTCCCATTTAATGAAGAACATGAGGTATTAGTTATGATCGAATCTCATTTATTTAAGAATTAATAAAAGCGAGGTGATATTAGCTAGATATTACCCCAATATGGCAACCAGTCTGGAAATGTATACTTTTTTGTTTCTATTTTTAATAATAAACTCACAGATTTTCTTTCTTTCACTCTGTTATAAATAAGTTGTATAGGTGTTGACTTTTTATTTAATATACTTTTCTTCGAATTAATATCTAATAGAAAAATAGGCTATGAGTTTTAAAATAATTGAAACCTAGTATCAATACATGCTTTCAGATACACAACACGTTATCCTGTATCTATGATTTGGATGTTTTCTCCAATTGAAATCTATTAAAACGTTATCTTGGTAACTTTATAAATGTTTATTCTACTTTAAAAAAAGTTTGTTATTCTTTTTTCTTTTACTTGAGATCGTAGAGGATAAGGTTATAGTAATAATTACTTAATATTATCGAAGGATCTTAAACAATTCCAAAGGAGAGTAAGTATTGTATTCCTGAAAATGTCTTTATAATAATGGTTTTAAAGATCATTGAATTGTTTGAAAAACTTTATCTTATAGTCTCTACATCCATTTGTTAAATTAATAATACTTTTAGTAATTTATTTACATGCATAAATATTTATAATCCGAATTGGAAGGTTTCTATCAAGTCAAGTTATTCATCCGCTACGGAATATTATAATTATAGTATATGAGATTGAGGTGCTGAAGTTATGAAAATTAAAAAATATATATATATTTTGAATAAACATGTTGATTTGTGAAATAAAAACCTGATTAGGGAAAAACAAAAAATTTGAAATAAAATGTTTTATTTTCGAATGGAGAAAAAATCGTATGCAATTATAAGGATCACTCCTTTTATGTTACAATAACTTCTTTCCAAGAAACCTTTCACCAGATTCCAAAAGTGGATGAATTGCTTGACATTTTTTTGTTTATTGATTTTTATAACTTACCCTACTTTAACTCTTGTGTAGTATGTTGCTATTCAACGTGTAATATACTTCCTTTATACACATAAATATCGATAAATTATAAATTACTACTCGCTAAAGTCTCTAACTGTTGCCAGGTTCCTACGCGAGACCTTGTCCCCGCAGTGCAACGCTATTTCCAACCCGCCTCTTCCATGTTATTTTCAATTTTACATCGACCCACATAACTGCGTGCTTAGTTTTATTTCATTCCCACTCAGTTTATTAACATATTTTGGTTAATGTTTGGTTTACAGATTCTTCATTCTACTGGGATATGTTCGTAGTTAATTGTAGTAATTAATAATAAATATGTGTATTTCGATTAATATATATTTTATTGATCTCAAGTATTAGTTTTATACCTATAGCCCCGGTGCATAAGTGGTTAAGTCTAATTTTCTCCAAAATTAGTTTCTTGTACTTAAGTAAGTGGAATCGAGTTATTTTCGTATAGAATAAGAAGCTAAGGAAGGCATTGGCTTGAAAAGGAGTTATTGCTTCTATTAAAACTCCATTTAAAGCCAAAAACTACGAGAGTGATACGATTCCAATTTGAAAATTCCAGTCTCTCTGGACAAAATCCGACTTAACCACTTATTCACCGGGGCTTTTGATATTATCTCACTTCATCAATTCATCAATGGGCCTGGTATAAACCGAGAAAATCCTAGTCGGTAAATACCTGACAACAGGTATTAGCTGTAATAACAGAAACAAGCCGTCATTCTGATACCAAACGGCTGTCACAACTTAAACCTTTCCTGAAATGAAAATGGATTCGTGACCTTTCTACACGAAACAGTCATTAGAGTTGGTGGAGTGCTAGTAGTAGCCATGCCAAATTTCTAAACAAGTCATTTCAGGTCAGGTCTCATTTATTTGTGAATAAGATGCTGATATAATGTTGTGAATTTGGTAACCATAGTAAATATGTTGATTTGCATGTTACATAAGATGTAATTCTAACGTTTCATATTTTATTTTTTTGTATTTGAATTTTTCACTTGACTAAAGTATATATATTTTTGTTCCATTCAAACGCATCACTATATCGATAAAATCCAATATCTTAATTCAAAAGAAATTAGTATTAGTTTTAAATTTGATTTGATAATATTTTCCAAAATAAATTGGACAAATAAAAAAAACAAAAAAACATTTAAGTATAAAGATACTGTAAAACAACTAACCTGTCACTATTTCGTCAATTTCAGCCGTATTCAGGACATGCCCAAAAAGATATTTATATAAATATAAATCAAATGTTGTTCATCTCATATCGACACCCAAACAAACTCATTAATCAGAGACTGCAACCTCACTCCTAGTAGTTCAATAAAATTCACTGTTTTAATATATAATATATAAATTTTTTTTTGTCTTGGTGTGAATTTGCTGTATCTGGTTTATGACCCTGTTAATGTGAGATGTTACGTGAATTATTGTTTTCGGCGTATGTCCTCATGGTTCCTGATTTGTAGAAGCGTTGTCACTGGTGTTGTATTTTAGGGGCTTCAGTTTTTGTTTCTTAGAGTTTTCCAATTTTATTCTAATAATTATTTTGTCTCTTTTTTTATTCGTAAGCCATCGAATTCCTCTCGTATTGAAAAATAATATATATAAACATATAGGGAAGGGAACAGCTAATAGTGGGAAAATATAATCGAGAACCCTTCGTAAAATCCTCAACCTTCCTTACTCTGTTACGATTAAGTCATAATGGCCATAATGTTCCATTTGTTGCAGATTTGAACCTGATACCGATCATTTCATGGGAAACTTTACTACTGGAGCCCCCTAGTTCTAAAGTTTAGCTCTTCGATTCCCGATAATCCTCCTAGGTGTCTGAAAAGAAGTTGTGTGACCTTCTAAGTTGAATTATGTATTTGGGTACTACTAGTGGGTAGCTTCTCTACTCTCCTTTATGCCAGTATCCCTTATGCAGGGCCAAATTATTATTCATTCTATTTACAGTTGTAAATTTCAATAAAATCTCTTCTTCTTTTTTTATTATCGTAAAACAGTTTTTGCATTTTGAAATAGATTACGACTAATAGATTTTTCCTTGTTTAACTGTTTAAAATTATTGTGGTATATTTAGGACTCCTTAAAACCTTTTAAAACCTCCAAAATGGGAAAGGGATCGATACCTATTGCAGTGTTTAAGAGATATTATGTAAAAATGTAGTTATTTCGTTCGAAATGCGTAGAATGGCCCCGCCATTGTGGAACACTAAGGAGTCTAAAAAGAGATATTGTCCCGGAGATTGAAGCCTCTTTGGGGCGGTGAAAGGCTGCTAATTTCCGCCGTGGACGAAATCTTAGACAAAATTCCATCTTTCTTAGGTTCCTCTCAATAATACCTGTACTCGGCTAAGGCTCCTCACAAAGGGCACTCAATTTGTCTCACTCCTCCTTCATATCCCCAACTGATAAGAAAAATGTAAGGAAGCATTGTTGTCACTGAAATAGGGAGGGTAGGAGGTTCTATTCTTTTGCCTTTTCTCTCATTGGACTTATAACGATACTTCTGATGTCTGAAAATTATTCCGACTTAAATAATTTAGTCATCGGTATTTCTTGTTGTTATCGGTATTTTCATACTTTCCAAGCTTCAACTGATTCCATGTATAATATCTACAGCCCCGTTGAATAACTGTGAAGTCGAAGTTGGTCCAAAATGTACTTGTTTGCTTGCTTGTTTATTTAAAGTTTTTTTATGGTGCTATGGCAATCGGACGATGCTACTGTGGTAGCTCTAAATTTTTCCTGTCCAAATTTAAATAGGATAGAGATTTTTAACGAGTACTTGACTTCGTACAGGCTCGGGACCCCCGTTTAACGTTCTCCCGAAGGACGGCTTAATCAAGGATTTTTCACTACCTTTAAAACATGCTAGGGTCACCTGCTGGACTACGAACTCGCGATCTTGGTTTAGTAGGCTCTTATGCAAACCACTAGACACAAGTCGTTTCTTGTACTTAAGGATGAGAAATGGTGTTATTTTCGTAGTGCAAGGAAGGCATTGGCTTGAAGAGGAGTTATTGCTTATATTACATCTGCATTGAAAGTCGAATACTGCTAGAACGAACCGATTCCGTTTATCTCAGTACAATCTCCCTCCTGACAAAATTCGACTTGACCACTTATTCACGGGCACCGCAGATATTTTTTTAATACTCATTCTATTTAGATACAATACAATACAATCATGAATGAAATTTATGCATAAAAAAGTCTCATTCTTCTTTAGAATATGGCTGAAGGTCTCCATGTATTGGATAATTATTAAAATAACAATTTCATGGATATATTTGTTATTAAAGATTTTTTTTGTTTTTAATCATTTCACCTTTGAATGTCAATAATTTTAAACTAATAATTTCTCCTAATTTTACTGTCACAACACTGTATTTAGACCAAACTATTATCGCATACGAACATATGCATTGCCAGTTACACAAATGAGAAGTTCAGGATCAAAATTGTATAATTCCAAATTTCAAAAATTGATTTTTTCACATTTTTGGCTTTATTATTCCTAAATATCATGTTCAGAAACAATGATAAATTCAGACTAAAACAATGATAAATAAGATGGCAAAGTTTGATGTCTGACAGATTCGCTTTTTTCACCCTTCTTAATTTAGTTATAATTGGCATGTCTTATTTCTGCTTGAGTATTGAGAAATAATTGCACCGCTACAACTCATAGTGTTTCTTGGGTTCAGTACACTGTAGAGAAGCTTTCCTATATGACCGCCCACAAGGGGCTCATCTAGCCTCTAAAAGATGGTCCTTCCCTTATTCAGGGAAAAATCCAGGTGGTTAAGCATGATATCGAACAAAACACCTTCCAGCACAATCGTTGGCTTAGAACAGTACGAGGGAAGCTTAAATGAACAGAACTCAAAAACATTCGTGGCTTTATAGAGGAACATTTTTTTTTTTTAGGTAAGTAATTATTTTGTTACAATAATAGAGTTTTGTTTTGATATTAACTTTTAAAAGGCTTTTGAATGTTCCCGGTAAGCCTTATTCCTGTAGTATATTGTTTGTTGGTTGTACTGAAAGAGAGTTTTAGATAAATAAATGAAAACAAACAGAAGGGGAGAGTTCAATATGGCCGGACCCAACTACAAAACTTTTGTGACTGACCCTGTTTTGCGTATTCCCTTTGCCATGCAGTCAAGTCACATTCTCTCAGTTCAACGTAACTTTCTTGAAGCCGGTTTTTATCTCTCAAATTCATCTCTGTCTAGACCAACCTTCTCGGAATCTTTTAGTAAATATACTCCTTCAGTTTTTAGACGCTATTTAAATTATTAATAAATTTTTTCTTTATAAGCTCTTTCTTCTATATACTGGACTATCCTTTAAATCATACAATTCACCAATGTGTAAAAAACCTTTATTCCAGTCAGATACTCTTGTTAAAAACATTAACGAAGGATTAAAGACGTTTCGACAAATTCATTTGTCATTATCAATTTCTGTTCTTCGCAACATCATATTAAAATTCGCAAGTAACCATCACTTGAGGTCAAAAAAGGATTTAAAACAATTTTTCAAATAAAGTCCTGGAAGTTAACCTACTTCCATGGTCAGATGCACACATATGTATTACACATTTATTGTATTATTAATAAATTTGTATTAACCCAAAAATTATTTTTAAATGAGCTTTAATCGCAAGACTTCAGCGCTAATTCATATTTCTAATAACTGAAAAAACTAAAAACGTCCTATTAGAGATAAAAATATTCGACTGGATGGTTCTAATGAATGATAGAATTGCTGAAGGTTTATTACACTTTTATATGTTTTGACTTTTAACATCAGGATTAGGCTTTCCTTTGGATTCTTTTGTAGGCCTACTTTGGGGTTTGGCTACTTTGGGGTCTTTCTTTATCTGATACTTTTACTTGATATTTTTGTAGCTGAATACAGTTATCCCGACTCTTACTCTTCTAATACGCTACACAGAAGCCTATCTTGGAGCATCATTTTTTGTTATCATTTTTAAAGGAAAAAGAGTTATTCACCGAAATAGTAACCTCCACAAGACATCAAATGATTAAAATCATGTTTTTTAATGGTTAATTATTTTTTGAAAGCTATAGAATTTAACAAAAGAATAGATTTTAACCCTACCTCAAACTTTTGCTATTCACGTTCCAAGACACGTAGAATTTGGATTGTAATACAAAATTTGTCTGCCCTCCGCCGCACGCTATACTCTTTAAAACGCTATAGCTGTTATAATACTCGTCATATTCCGGTGCTGTTTTTTAATTTTGTGAAACTAATTTTCACAACCTCTCATTATTAACTCTTTGTAATAATAATTTAAAATGTAAAAATGGATTATCCATTCATTTTAAAATTCTTTCTTTTAACTTATCTTAATCCATGGTCATGTCTGTAAAAATAAGAGTAAAAGTCGCTAGATGTTTTGTTTCTTCCTTAGAAATAAGTTCTGATATTTCTCGTGGTGCATAAGTTCAGTTATGTGGTAGTGTACGATCCTATTTCCGTAGAGGGCATTTAGTAATAAGAATTTACGGCTTTCATGTCCCTCTCTTCTTGATACACATGCTACTGGGCTAGATCTGTTTTAGGATTATGCTGCGTTATATGTTATACAATCTAACTACACTTCTCTTATAAGATCTAAATTACGTATAGTGCTTTTTTTTCTAATAAGTTCAAATAAAAATCTGAGTAACGCGAAATATATATCTTAAATATAAATAATAATAGAAAAACTTTCGTTACAAAACAACAGAAACTAACAAGTATATTTGCATACTTGTGTGCTTTATAAATATATATAAACCAGTAGTATACACTAGTATATAGGAAGAGAGCGGAATAGCTACGTGTGTAGAGCTCTTGATTGCTTTGGTGAAGGTGCTGGGTTCAAATAAATTAATATTTGATTAATTATTTAAACTATTGAGTGCCATAGATAGGCTCTGTAGGATCTGCATAACCCCTTCTATAATGGGGGAAAACCAATCAATTGAACCTGATTTTCATATCATCTTCCTGAGCAACAATTGACTTAAAAACAGAAGTCTCCATCATGTGCTGAACCCAATACTTTTCATGATTGTTAGTGGTTTTACAGTTTTATTTAAATTTTGTTTGCTTAGAGCATATAATATTATACTTCGTTATAGTCATTATTTTTTATCTCTTAGTATTTATTTATTATACCTATTTTCTGTTTTTATCCATTGGTTTTTAATGTGTATATTGTGTGATTGTATACTTAAGCCCTTATACTTAGTTGGAGTTATCTACTTTTTTTTTTTTAATATAATGGAATAACTGCATTTGGAGGCGTGAATAAGACGTTTCATCACGAAACGTTCACGCATTGAAAGTTTTAAAATACCTTCCATTTAAAAAACGCGTGGTGTAATGATTTTTAGGATATAATATGAAAATTCTTATACATCGTTAAATATTCGGAGCGGAGAGGCTCGGTGTTAAAGCACCGAATTGCAATGTCGAGGGTCTTAGGCTCGAATTCCGCTCGCTGGCATACTTTTATTTAATCTCTTACCGGCCGCAGATGGATCCTATGGCTCACCCAGCCTCTATAAAGTAGGTACCCAAAATTAGTAAAGTAGGTACCCAAAATATCCCCCAAAGGGCGATTGAGCGTGATCTAGAACAAAACAACTCCTTCCTCAATGTCCAAGAAACAGTACAGGTGCATTGCACTGAACCGCAGACCCTTCACGGGTTGTAGTGGTACAGGTTTTTAAATTACCGAAGGTACAACATTATGCGGACGAAGGAAGAACGGATAATGCTGGTAATTAGCAAGGAAAAAGCGTTATCTTTAAAAAGGTATCCATGAGTTGGATAATTAATAAAACTTTGCGATATAGTTAAAGCTGAATCAGTCCATTTTGTCTAATACTGCACGCCAAGAGGGGAGGACTATCGTGGCAACAGTGAACCTTCCAGATGATGTAACCGAAGCCCATAGATCTCCCCCCGCTGGTGACCTCATGTGATTAGTCGGAGCTGACAGATATGTTTCTCAGAGTGTTCTTCTCCTACAAAAGGAAGCGATAAGTCATATTCTCGACAGTGGAACTGTCGAGCTGTTGCATTCCGCGCGAATCTGATAATTTTTGCGACAGGAAAAAAAAATGATTCTCATTCTTTGTCTTGCAAAACTTTAATTACTAAGCTCCGACATGGCGCCTTTACGCATTAGATTTAAGAATCCATTTTGTCAGATTTTTAATGACCCAGCCCATATCGCAAACGTTACTTCAAACTTCACCGAAAGGATTTAGATATGCCTTAACAATCATATTCATCAGCATAGCAATTGAAGTCCAAGTGACCATTTTTCACATCGGTAGTTTTATTCGCGCAAGTTACTTATCTCAAGAAAATAAATTGGGGAAATATTGCGCTAATGGTAAATAATAAAACGGAGTCTTATCTCCTTTTGGTAGAGGTTGATCTTCTTTATGGCTGAGTAATGTTATTAGTATTCTATATAAATAATTCAAAAACACTTAGATACTTGAATTAATATTAAGTCTTGTAATTTAGGTTCATTGTAAGTAAATGCTATGAATTGCTGAGAATAATATTAAAATTTGGACTAAAAATTAATGTTTTTTTTTTATGTTTCAGGTAGAGATCACATTTAACTATCTAATTTAAGAGGTTAATGACAAATACTTGTAAGTAAATGTTATCATACTTTTTTTTCACGGTACAGCCTTAGAGACCATGCGAATATCATAATGTTCACTTTATTCTCTCCTTCCTTCTTTCTTTTCATCTTTTCCTCATTCTTTCCGATTTTTCCTCCTTTCCTCGGTCCACCCTGTTCCATTTCTAACATCTCTCTCTTCCACAAGGACCTTAATTTCTTTGAGTCTCTTCCTATAATCATCCCTATCGAAACATTCTTCTAATCAATGTTATCAAACTTAGAGAGTGTAATTTAAAAATAAAAGTTCAGATTTTCGACAAAATATGGTTCGATCCTTACATTCTTACATCCTTCGATTTTTACATTCTTTCCTCTGTTTTTTTTCACCTACATCTTATAGGAAGTAGTCAGGTAATATTCGCATTGTTCACTGCTCAAAGATGTAGGCACGCATACTATACAGATCGCAACGCACATATAAATACAATAAAAGCATAATATTAGAGTAAAAAAAATCGAAGAGCCTTTAAAAAATTAATACTCTAAGGATGGTTGATCACTCTTCCAAAGCATTTATAACATTTCTACTTATATATTATATTCGTTGCTTTACCTTTGAAAAATACAAAATAATATTGAAAAGAATAAATGCTTTTTTGAAATAAACATGTGGCTCCTTGTTTCATAAATATTTCTCAATACGTTATTCCATATGCACCTAAAGATGACTTTTAGCAGGTTTTTAATGAACTCTTCATCATGGGTTACATAATAAGCATTCTGCGAAGGAAATCGCTCTTGGATTTTTGTTCTTCGTAGTATATTTGCCTTACACCTTAGTACAAAAATTCCTAACAAACTTGGAATATTTTTTTAAAAAATATGTTAATTAGTAGGAGTTGATTAATCCCTTACAGGGTTTTTAGAATGCATTGTTTGAAACAATAACGTATGGCTGAGAAAACAAACAAGCTGTGCCAGAACGTATGCCTTAGATTCTTGGTCTCATTCAGTAGATTTCTAGAATGTTCTAACGTTTCTATGAATGCATCCCGCGTGCAATTGCCCCGATCGATTCCACATCAAAGCTTAAGAATGAGGTTAAATCTGAGGCGAAGAAAGCTGGACTGAGGTGGAACCTCGAGAGCTGAGCAGGGATTAAAGAGAAACTTACCGACTCCGGCGATAATAGATGTTGGGTCAGGCAGTGTTCCTGAGCTATTGACAGGTCTTCAGGTCTGCCTCAGTCTAAATCATTAATTATTCCTCAGGTTGTAGCTAACAACTTTTTTTCTAAAGAACGGTTTCTATTAAAGGTCAAAGCGTTAATTGGAAAGCGGACATTCTCTGTAGTGAATAAATAAATATCCCAGCAGTTCTTGGAGCTATATTTTACTAACTCAGATCTTTGTAAAGTTGAACCCTGTTTGAATAAGGAAGAAATAACTTTTAGAAGAGGCACTGCTAATTTCTTCCTATCTTTTCAGTCTTTTGATTTTTTTTTCTGGCTTCGGACAAGTCTTGGATCACCCTTAGTTATAAGTTACCTAATATAAGTGCACCTGTAGCTATAACTATACCTATGCAGCCCATAACGAGTCTTGGGTTCAGTGCATAGTACAGACTGTACTGTTTCTAGGACAACGATTGTGGTCCTAGATCACTCTCAAACATCACGTTTTTTTATTAATTAATGGTGCCCCTATTATAGAGGTTGGGTCACCCACAAGATAATCTGCAGATCCCATAGGGTTTATCTATGGCTATTAGCAGATTAAATAGTATATCTGCCATAGCCGAATTCGATCCCGAAACCTTCAGTATAGCAACTCAGGAATCTACACACTGTAGTACCCTGTTCCTCAAGATAAGATAAATTAAAAGTGAAAAAAAAATTCATTAGTAGTGAACTAGAACTTTGTGATTTAATATTCCATACTATTTCTTCCATCAACAATCTGAATTATTCTTTAAATTATTAATATAATTATGTAATTTACATACATTTTCTTAATAAAAATAATATTAGTAATTTATATTACTATATATTGTCCTATTATTATTATATTGTAAATTATTATATTTTTTATACTACATAGATAATAATATAAAAAAATATTAAAAAAAAAAAAATATAAGAAAATAAAAATAATTTTCGATTTTATGAAATCACTGTTATGTAAATTGTCTACATATATATTCAGTAATATGGCTGACATGAAAATGTATATATTTTTGTTATAGCGAAAAATTATCAGATAGGAGTTGTAAGGGAAGGGAAGATTGTACAAGTAGTGAGTGCACCGGTGAAATTCCTAGTGGTGCGCTCACCCGTCTCAAGGCTTCTAGCACTTTTATAGTAATTAATTTTCCGAATTCCTGACGTTGTGGGGTCTGTAGGGGGGTAAATTTTCTTCGGAATGCAAACTGGATACGAGGGCTGTATATACCCTTTCGTTGTTAAATTAAGCATGCCAGGAATACTTTCGTTCTTAGGTATAGGTAGCTCCAAGTAAAGAAGGGGGGAGATTATAATGAATAAATCGCCTCGTGGCAGGGAATAATGGATTGAATAACGCATGGATTAAACAAATTAATAATTATATCCTAAATTTGATATTTAATAAATAAGGAATAAATCAAAGTAGATAAAGATAATCCTAGTTATTTATTTTAGATGAACTATGTTATATTGTGAAATATTACAATATTCCCCACTTAAGAACTGATTAATTGTACCCATTGATATCACATTTACGAATTTCAGTTATTCGGACTCCATCAAAACGAATTGTTTCTTCCAGTTTATAATTTATTTAAAAATTAGTCAAAAATTTGTAACGAGTTTCTTTTTTTTTTTTTGTCACTAAATTCGTCCGTCAGGTGTTTCTACCTATCTGACCTCACTCTACTGTGGACTGGCATTCCCTTCGGATGTATATCAGTGGTTTATATGACTAAGTAATTGCCAAATTTTACATTTTTCTTATCGTATCTTTGCGGCTCAGCGGTATGCATCCTATTAAAATTTGTAAATTAGATTTGTATATAATCTTTGTTTTTATTAATTATTTATCTATGATTTTTAGTTGGTGTTACCTTGATGTTATGTTACGCTTGTGTTATGTTATATTATGGTTATGTCGTTGGTGTTACCGTTTGATGTACATAATATGAATACAACATTTTTTTTTGGACTTCTTTTTATTTAATCAATTTGGACCTTGGACTGAAAACCCCACAACCTGGTCACAAATTAAAAAAGAACTACTTCAAATAAATCATACTCCCATACAAAACCTCGTTGTTGCTACAATAAATTTCCTAGTTCGAAGAAAACCCTGTATGATATCTCAGAACTCAGCTCATATCAAACCTTTTTCTAGTTCATTTCTGTCCTCAAAAGGCGTTTAAGTGAGATATAGCTTATTCTTTAAAGCATAGTTCACTCTATTTGACAAAATGGCACGTCTGATGGTGAATTGGTTTTAGCTATTGGCCAGATTTCTTCTATTTTGGACATTCAATAAGATAAAGAAATGAAGACAAAAAAATTAAAGAAAGACCACCACTACAACCCATGAAGGGCGTTTTGTTCAATACTTGTTGGAGATGGTACTGTTTCTTAGGCCTGGCTGTATGCTAGATGATTAGCCCTAAATCACCCTCAACAGCCATATTTCCCCCAATTAAGGTTACCTACTTTATTTAGGGCGTGTGATCCCCAAGAAGTTCTAAAGATCCTAGTTGTCAATATATTAAATAATTTATCTGTCTCAACTGGATTCAAACATGAGAATCTACATTACAGCCACTTCCCGATATATACACTGAGTTGCCCCGTTCCCTAAGAAAATAGAAAGAAAAATTACAAATACTTTTTAATTATAAAGTAATGAAAATTCGCAATAAAATGAAGATAGAAAGTTCATTTATTAAATATAAGAATGCAATATTTTATTTTAAATGTCGATTTACTTGGTTTAATAGTTTTTATCGCAACTAACGATTTTGTTTCTGTATTGTTTATAACCTGGATTGCCGGGATGGCTATGTCCGCATAAACGACGTTTTACATTACCAATGTTTTGCTAGAAAAATCTAGAAAGTTTCCTAAATATCTGGAACAATGTACCAAGACAGCCCAGAGTCGGGGACCTTACGGCACCGATTGCGTATTCACTGGGCGAAGCCCGTGCCGCTGAAACAGTAAGTAGCAAGTTGCTTGAGGTTGGAGGAGTGTCTACTTGAGCTGAATTATTTATATCGAGGTCAACCCCCCAAATTAGCTATCGTATCTTCGCCCATTCCTACCGAGATTGTTTTAACCTTCTATAAACTAAATATTTTAACTATAATAATATCCTAATTAGTGTAAAATGGTACTTAATATTATTATTTTATTTTGGCAGTTCTTTTAACAGTTTTTCAAATGGTACTGGTTTTAATGTTCGAAGTAACTGAGCAATATCAGTTATTCAAAAAAAATTATAGTGAAATCCAATTTGATGAACTATAATTAATCAATGTCGTATCTTTAAATACAAATTATCGAATCTGAAAAACAACACCGAAACGATATTAAACATTGTTTTGTGCCTTAAAGAGGTTTCTACATGAATTTTATATCAGTTATGAATACTATGGCAATCATTACAAATCGAATACGATCTTTCTATATTGTTTTTTTTTCACATTCGATGCTTAGCAGTTGTACCGACGATATAAATTGGAATATATATATATATATATTTTTTTTTTAATAAAGTAGAAAATGGTCGGAAATGCATTCAAAGTATTGAACAATTATAATCAAACCTTATTTCAATTCAGCTTTGTTATTTCTTGATTTTTCCATTAATTATATCATAATTTTACCTTTTGATCATCATAATGTATTTCATTCTAATCTCAATTGTTTTATTGTCGTACTGCTGGTGTTATTTTGTTTTTTCTTAACCCTGATGGTGCCCTAAGCTAGGCCGCGTATGCACATTATAAAAAAGTTTATCTTGCTTGTGAAAAATTGTTTGACCGCACCCCGGCGACTTATTTATTAGGATATTTACGTTCAACCATCTACATATATATATATATATATATATATATATATATATATATATATATATATATATATATATATATATACACACACACACACAAATGTGTGTGTGTATTTATTTTATTTTTTTGTTATAAGAACAAGTATTAAATCTTAATTAAAATCAGCTGTTGAAATAGAATTTACTAGAAAATAATATAATATTATAATATAAAATAATATTCTTCACTTTAAATGGTTAATTACACGTCTTGATACTAAATATATTTGTTTCTAGAAAGAAGGTTGTATAATTCTATCTATTTCCGACGTTTTTTAGTAAGTTTAGTATTTTGTCCCCGACTGTATACTTTAGCTTATATCATATTTCGGGAAAGAGGAAAGGAATACATAAAAATATATTCCCCTCCTGGGAATACTAATTTGAAAAGGGAAAAATGGAAATGGGATGGAAGTCGCGGTGGTAGGCTCACACAACAGAAACTGTTTGTCGTATCTAACCCATGTTTATGGAGCATCCTTCCTATTATTTTAAACCATATTTTATGCCCCCTGTTTCACCGAAACAGCTATGGTTCTCTTTTTTTCTGTTATGGTTACAACCAGAAATGTTTAGAGAATTGGACATAACCTGGAAATACCGACCACCGTTTTGTATTTCGTATTTTCTTGTTATATTCGTTTAGAAAGGCACATAGTCTATGATAGGATTAAAGAAAAACAAAGTTACCTCTCTAGTATTGGAAAAAACATTTTATACAGACTAACCTCTCAAATTTTATTATTTTTATATCTTCTCATAACAAAAAATAAATAAAATACAGATGTTAAAGAGCATTCAGATTATAGTCGTTAAAAATATTTTTTATCTCCAGCTGGTACAAAAACATGTGATTTTGGCTCAATTAAATAGGACTAAAGTACGTCTTTTCTCCCTGTGCATTAGAAATGGAGTTAAAAAGTAAACTTTGACGTTAAAAAGATGACAACCTAATTCGTCTAAATAATGTAGGTTTTGTACTGAAAAAGTTCAGGGTTAGGTTGGTACACCTGTCACACCGGCCATTAAAATCAGCTATTGTTTCAAAACACCAAAATTGATAAACGGAAGTTCATTTGTGTAAGTTATGGATCCACCACATATTGTACAAGAAGCAAATGATGTTTTTTCAAATGTATTGCCTTGTTAATCAAAACAACTATTCAAAATTGTAATAATTGCACATTTTATTTCAGTTTTTGAATTTATTGTAAAACATAACATAATACAAAATATTATTGCGTATAGTTTGCCTTTTTACATCCCATCTGGAGATAAAATCTTGTATGCCCCTCGGGACTAAATTGATCATTATTCCCAGCAATACTTTTTTCCCTCGGCTTTGCTCGCATTCGCTCGGGAACAAACTCGAATTGTACCCTCGCATTTGCTCGGGTATAAATTTACAGTTGCGGGAATAATGATAATCTTCTTTAGTCCCTAGGTGCATAGATAACTATTCTCATATTTCATAACTTTGTTATATAGTATTGAGAGACCTTGAATATATTTGTTTATCAACGTCAAAAATTAAAGGTTTGTTATTTATAGTTTACTATAAAATATTATATTATATATTAGTATATTAGACCTCATATATCAATATAAATGTATATATATATATATATATATATATATATATATATATATATATATATATATGAAATTCTCTTAAATAAGTAGAACTGTTTATTTTATTCTTGCTAGTCAACTGTCAACCCTTGACCTAATTATAAGCCCTGATGAAGGTCTGGATTGTAGGTGTAAACGTTAGTTTTAAAGTAAATATTTCTCCTTATTTAAGAAAAAAATTTCTGATCACCACCCGGACCATTTTCCTCCTTATAAAATATTATATGTGTTAGGATGATATACATAAAAAAGATTATTTTACAATAATACCAAATAGTGAAATAATACTAATCTGTTTGAAAATATATTATTGTATTATTGTGTGTATACTTTGGTAACCAATGCATCAAGAGATGAACGTTTCAACAAGCATATAGCATCTATATATAAGAAAATGGTCCGGGTAGAGGTTAATAAATTTCTCTTAGATATGGAGAAATATTTATTTAGTAGCCAACGTTTCGACCTTAAAACATATCTCCATATCTAAGAGAAATTTATTGACCTCTACCCGGACCATTTTCATCCACATATTTCATCAAGGTCAACTATTATCATCCAAGATGAATATAGCATCTATAGTTCGAAATGTTATTTGAAACTTTTATTTCTTGATGAAATGATTACCGAAATCTATTCATTACACATAATTATAATATCTTTTCCATACTAAAGCTCACGATAACTTGTATTCTTAGAAAATATCAAAACAGTATAAACTTGTAACTCAACTCAAAGGGACGACCTGCAGAACAGATACACTATTTTTAAATTAGCTCCTTGAGTCGGGAATTTGGAATTTATCGTTAATTTAACGTTCTTCCCAACCAATTACAATTTATTAAAGACATATTTAAAATACTTTATCTAAATTAATTTGCAATGTTTATAAAATTGCTTTGTGTAATACAGTGTTGTATAACCAGCTCGTGCAAACACGATCTCGGAGCCTTATAAAGCATCTCTTATCCCTTCTCTTTTTGATTAACAACTCAATCGAGAAATGCGAATCAAAGTGCTCTCCCGTTAAACGGTGTGATTTTTCAGTGAAGGCAACCTCGCCTTGAAAGGAGGTGAGTGAGTCGAAGAACCGGTCGGGAACCAGGGCGACGTCTCCCTGATCTTGGAGCCTCCGCAGGTTCTTGCCCTTTAAGGATCTTCCGGAGTCTTCAGGGTGCGCCGGTTTCTATCATTAGACATAGTCTTCATGTAAAATCGATCCTGGGCAAACATAAACCGTCGTACCAGATGTTACTAAAAGTAAGAATTTAATCAGATATTGAGATCATGTTTCCTTGAATTTACGATAATATTAGTTGATGTCACATACTTCTTACATTGAACAACCAATATATTGAATCCATTGAGCAAATGTTCTTCTTCTTCTGGTTTTGACAGTCTCGACAAGTTCAATAGTAACTATAACGCAGAATTTCGAAGCCTGAATCCAGCCTGAATAAATATTATTCAAGTGATAGCATCACGAAGATTAAGATGGGCCTTTAAAGTTGCTGGGCTTAGTAACGAACGAATTCCTGAGATGTTAATAAGTGCTGTCCCGACTGGGAAGCGTCTGAGGCGTAGGTGGGAAGATTGCGTTAAAAGGGATCTGGCGGATTTAGATTTTGGTAGTTGTCCGTGGACAGAAGTTTGTAAGCAGAGATTGGTGGTATCGGCATCGAGCCTTCGGGTTCGATAAGCCTCCTTACTATTATAGTATAGTAGATTAAGCACTGAAGAACCATGACTAGCGAAACATTGGCAAATAAAACTAATCGACTCAAAATATTGGCTGTGGCAATTTAAGAGAATATTTAACCAACATATTTTTAAAAAACATATTTTCATTCTTCTCCGTATCTTTTCGTTTGATGGGGTGCAGGGGGTTAACCACTTTAAGTGTACCTAAAAGATGTATAATTAAATGACCAAATAAAGTTTTTCACTTTATTTACTTTTTGTACTATTGTAATGAAGTTGTAAATTTCAAATATAAAACAATAAAGTCCTCTCCTCTATACATTTCATCTCAATTAAGTTGAAAATTACGTGTAGGTGTGTGAATTGCGAATAAATGTGTTTATATGTATCGTATTAATAGTTTTAAAATATTTCCATGCATTATGCCTCCATTTTTAAATCCCTCCTTTTAAAGGTGTTAGTTAAGTTGGAAATAAAAATTATATATAAAAATCCTTAAAAAAGAAAGCCTCAAGTCTCTAAAATACTGGTGCAAAACCGATCAGCCAACGTATCGCTAATTCAGGCATCATCAGGACTCACTCTAAAAGAACATAACATCAAAGAAGACAAAGTCCAGCACATCTCACACTAACAGTAAGAACATACTCATCAAATAGAGGCAGCAACCTTGCTCCAGTATCTTCTGGCCTTTTTTCCCGGTACTTCAGAGACTCGAAGCTTGGTTTTGGTGATTTATCCCAATGCGTGCCTATAAAAATTATATTAATTGTAACCGATATCAGTTCCAATAAATAAATAATATATAGTCTTAATGAATTGTAATTTTCTTTTATATTTAATTTTTCAAGTTAAGTAATTTAATTAATATTTTTTCTAGTACTTATTAACTTGGAATATATTCATATCATATATAATGTAATAATATTATTGTAATTTTGTGAATATATTAATTTTTTGTCAAGAATAATTGGCTCGAGGCCTTTACAGTTGTTCCCAGTGTTATTCCAGGTTACATTATAATAAAAACAATTTTTTTTTTCTTATTCAAATGATATGATACTATCTTTCAAAATTTATTAATTGCCCTGAAAATATATATTACTTGTCATATAAAAAATTAGGTGACTGGTAGTGTGTTGGATGAAATATTCGCCTTCATTGAAACAAATGTGACATAGCCCTGTGAGGCTGTTTTGTCAGTCCTCAGGTATTTTAAAACAAACAAATAAGCTCAGATGGGTAATTGTTTGGCCTACTTGCTGCTTCTCGTGCCGCAATTTTCCTTATATGTATGTATTTACTTCGCTTTATGTTACAAGCATTTGTTCGCTTACAATTAGTATAGTATTGTCTTCTAATTTGAATAACTTATGATTTTCTCAAGGATCAAACTTGAAAGGAATTAGGAATTTCAATAGAATAAATGTGTAATATTCCTTCCGACTTATGCATCTATGGCATCTTATATTCGTTTTATTCAATGATCATTTGTTTAAAACTGATTCATATGACTATGAATAAAAGCCATTTCTCGCAAGGGACTATATGTTTGATTATAATACAGAAAACGGAAAGTGAGTTCAGAAAGGATTTATAAATTTAACAATTACTACTGGCCGAATCCATTTAAGGATATAAATTAACAAAATTTAGAATGCACGAGGAATGTTAATTTGATTTGATTATGGTTAATTAACGACTTGAATAATAATATGAATAAATGAGATACTTAGAATCGGAAGATACATCATATGTCATGTTTAATGACAGATCCATTATACGTCAAATTTTATGAATGATTAATTCTACAGATGAATATTAATTTAATCGGAAAATGAGAAAGAAACTTAAATATTTACTTCGTAAATGCTGGATAATTCAAATAATAGATTAATAAATATCAGGATATCATAAATAATAAATTTCTGAAAATATATATATAAAGTCTAAGACTTCTAAATGTGTGAAAATTTGTGGATTGACATGAACATTTTTAATGTATCGCCTCTTTCTTTAGTCATTTTTTAAAAATTGCATCGGAGAATTGATTTTTTTTAACCTTAAAGGAAAATGATTAGAATAAAGGTCAGGCAATATCACAGTTATCCAAGATGATAATTGCGGAAAAAATTTATTTTCATCATCTTTATCGTCGCAGTCTAATAACCAAAATGTAATGTCCAACTCTGATTGTATAAATTATTTAGAATGTTTATATTTTTTACTAATATTTCTTATGAATATGATTATCATTTAATTTTTAATTATTTTATGAAGCGGAAGTCATATTTGAATCTTATGATTCATCCAAATATCTCATACATTATATTTTCATCGTTTCAAGAAATTATCCTTCCTTCAGGACAATCTTAGTTCAGAATAGTTTAATCATTTTATTAGGAATTTTCATTGACAAAACATTATAAAAACTCTTAATAAAAAAGAGGAATCAGGAAAAAATTTACCTTTGCAATATTAACCAAAGTAATGTTAGTTAAAATTATTCATATTCTTCTTAATTTTATTGTAAAATCACTTATTTCCATGAAAGGATATTAATTATATACTTATATTTACAATCTATGTTATTATTACTGAATTTATCATATTGATTGACATCACATTTTTTGTAATTACCCCCTGATGAATGTTTACAACTAAGGACGAGATGAGGACACTTGATAAAAAAAACTTCGATATAAACGTCTTTAAAATAGAAAGTTAGCTTATAAGGTAGAATAAATTGCCTCTTTCTTTTCCACTAACATATATACTAGTTATTGTTTGTTTGTTGATTTACGTCACTTTTTGGTGATACGGCTAATCGGACGATGCTACAGCGAGAGCTATCCAGGTTTAATTAGGATAGGGATTCTTAATGAGTACCTGACATCTTACAGGCTCGGGACACCAGTTTAACGCCCCTTCCGAATGACGGCATAATCAAGGATTTTTACTCCCTTTTAAAAATCCTAGGGCCTATGTATACTAGTTATTTATAGAGTATGAAATTTGTTTGCCAATTTCTAGCTTACTGTAATTTTATCCTTACATGTCCTTTGTTTAGTAGCGATAGATTTCGTTCAGTTGAGTCAATATTTAAAGATTTTTTTTTTTTAATTTCCCAACCCTCTAACGACCAGGTACATTGACGGTGCTAACAAAAGGCAAAGTCAAAGAGAGAAGCCGCTGGGGTCAGTTTGACCACTCAACCACGAACCTCCCCGAGCCATTTTTTATTCAGGCACTAGCCTTCACATTTGGCAGAGGTATTGAAATGCCCCTCATAGCCAGCTAGGAACCCTAGGGTTTTGTTCCTTTCGGGGAACATCCCATTATAATATAGATGAAATCTTCTCTCCGCCAAGATTACACTTTTCCACTCTCGGCTATAGCTTCATTATTCATTTATTCTTATAAGCCTTATCCTTAAACTGCTCTCAATGGAGGGCCTCCTTAGCCTGACAAAGATGGCTAGTCACCTCAGCTCCATGAATCATTTATTTCATTTTTTATTATTCACTATATATTCATAGCAACCAAAAAAGAGAGAAAGAGTTTTCATAATCTTTGTTGACGTGTTACTCTTAAACATATTAAGTCGCCTATTTAGAATCTTGAAGTCTTTTCCCATTGAATTTCTTAACATCTTTTTGTCATTCAACTCACCGACAAAGGGACACATTTGGTTTATTGGTTAGCATAACAGCCTTCTAACCAAGAAGGTTCTTAGCCCGGCCTAAGGAATTTTTAATAAAAATGGAAGAAAAAATCTTTACTTTTTTTACTTTTTCTTCGGAAGGGACATAAAATGGGGAGCCTGTAAGGTGGCAGGTTCTTATTTAGGTGTCTATCCTAGTTATACCTGAATAAGCAAAATTTAAGACTCCTAGTGTAGTATTGTCCGACAAGCCATACCAGTATAAAGTGATGTTAAATGAATAAATAACAACCAACAAACTGTGACCCCGAATATTTTATTAAATTCATCATTTTTTTAGTTATTTATAGCGGGGGGAGCAATTTCCCTCAATTTATTTCCCTTCTTTTTTATGTATAGTAAACATTTAAATTTTAAAAAGATCAAGGAGACCAAGGTACATTGATGGGCTGTAGAGCCATGAAAGAAAGAAGAAGCAACATTTAACTAACAGAATGAATTTCTCCTTCATTGATTTCGATACCAGTTAAAAATCTTTTTATTAATATATTTTAGATCAGTACTAATAAATATTAATTAAAACCATTATAGGTAAAATAATAATATAAGCGATTCTGCTACTACAGTAAAATACTTCTTCTGTACAGATTGACATTTGACTGCAGGATGATAGGATGCCATACTAACTATTAGGTACATTACAAAGTTTATTCTTATTAAATTTAAACAGCTATTGCAAATATACATTATGTTTTGTCCATTCAGACATATGAATCATTTTTCTGTAAAAACGTGTAAAAACAATTTATCAATAGAAATAAACAAAAACTCGAAAAGAAAAATAAGTATTCTATTATATAATAGGAATTATACAATGGGAATAATTCCTAAAAAAAAAATCCTTAAGCCTGTAAAATACTGGGGAGAACTACTAGTCAACTGTCAACAGTTTTGCCAATTAAGACATCTTCAGAACATACACCGAAAGAATCGATTCGTATCTTAGTTACTTCGCCTTGTTAGTATTGGGACGTGATTGATTCTGTTGATGTGAGATGTGCTGCCCTTTGTCTTATTTGAAGTGATTTTTCTATTTTGGTAAAATTGTCATGTCCTGCTGATGCCTGACTTAACGAAGCGTTTTTTGGTTAGTATTTTAGAGACTTGTCGCTTTGCTTTTTGAGATATTTCCTAATGCATTGTGAATAATTGTTTTAGTAAAAAGATTGTGATTTATTTACTGTCACCATTAATTTAATGTAAAGAAAGATAACAATTTTTAGTCTTAATGATGTAGGTTCTGTTTTGCCATTTGAAGAAAATCCCATCCCAAATTAAAGGCATTCTACTGATAAGTTTGTTTGTTGCTTAAAGTTCAAAGTTGGATGGCCTCACTTAATACTTCAGTTACAGATCACTCCAAATGTATTTATTTATATAATTTTATTTATTTATTTATTTCATGTTTTCTAATCATCCTTTATTGTTTTCAAATTTGGTAGAAATCAGCATAACGTGTTCCACATCTTCATTATGTCCTCATAGTTTGCAAAAACAGTTTTTTACATTTATTTAACTATGTGTCATTATTATAAAAATTACTATAGATAAATTTAATTAGTAGTTAATTCCACATGAGTCAACCTGACCGGTTCGTACTTGATATTGACCGTGGCATTGCCTTTTTATGTTACCCCTGACGCCCTTGCTGTGTTGGGAATGCGGTTCCCTGTAAATGGTGAACAAGTGTTTTTCTTCCCAAGAATTCTAAGTCTATTTTCTCAAGTCGTTGATTAATTGCTATCTAAGTCTACGCATTAATTAGTCATTTTCCAAAACAAGTTTAAGAAACAGACATCTCTTTTTCAGTATTAATAATTATAATTAATAATTGTCGGTGTTGCTACGGAGAAGTGTGATTTATATGAAACGATGTTTATTTTATAACATTTCATTTATTATTAAAAAACGGTGTAAATAAAATGAAATCCCCAAATAAGGGCTTATATGTTACCTGTAGTTTTACATCGATTTTTGAGAGAAACACAAAATTTATTTTTAAGTTTGATAGCTCGAATTGCTTGTAATCCCGTGAATGATTAGTAAAGTTTTGATCTTAAGACTTTGAAAATATATTAATGTTTGTTTTTATTATTTTAGATTTTTGTTGATATATCATATAATAGTTTATAATTTGATCTATACTTTGATACTTTGATTTTGTGGAAGATGCCCAAGTACATACTACATTGAAAATATATGTCAATATGCCACTCTGGACTAAAATATCACTAACGTCAGACGAGGTTTTATTATTTAGTTTTTTTAGTGATTACTTTGCTATTGCGTGACGAACATGATCTCATATCAGGAAAGCCCGACTTTTTAAAGTTATGTGGCAATTTGCAGAGTTAAGGATTCAACCGATATTCAAGTTATTACTCTCATCTCAACTTATTCAATCATATCAATCCATCTTTCAGAAACAGTTGTTATTTTACCGACATGGTCTTGTTCCTTATTTCCATGGGTAATTATTTCGGAGATTGTCGCTTTGAGTTGAGTCAAATTAGGTTTTATCTTTTCATTCGTTCTCCTTTTTAACATTTTTCAAGAATACAAGTAATCATGAGCTTCAGTGTGGAAAAGAGAATGTAATTATGGGACAAGTGTATAATTCGGTAATCATTTCATCTAGATATGAACGTTTCAACAGACATGATCATCTATCCTTCGAAATGTTAGTTGAAAAATGTATTTCTTGATGAAATGATAACCGAAATCTACTCATTACCCATACTAACATTCTCATTTCCATACTTAACTCACAATAGCTTGAGATTTTAGAAAATATTAAAAATGAAACGAATTATTAACAGTTAAAACTTGTTGTAACTCAGCTCTAAACGATAACCTGCGGAACAGATACCTTTTCATGTTCGGTTATGAATTCAAGACAAATTCGGTCTGATGATGTGTTCCAGTTTACCTCACAGATAAGAATCACGTAGAGTGCGTCACCCTTTTCGGAGAACTGTATGAATGCCGTATCTATACTTAGTTTGCATACTCTAATCTATTTATGGAATAGAGGCCCTTATATTATAAATCCATCATAGATATCTCCGCTTCAGCTGTAGCCGGCCAGCAGATGTCACGACAAGGGACACTTCCTCCCGCGCATTATCTTCTTCAAATATTTGTTTAATTCTGATCCTGTAGTCGCCTACACCTCAGATAAGGTGGACTTTGAACGGTTTGCACTGGCTTCTAAATATTTCCCTTATCTAGCTGCGTACGTAAATTATTTGTCTGCATCGGGAAAAAAGTTCATGACTTTTCTTTTTGGTATAGTTTACTAGAGGCGTTGAGGATCAAAAGCTGATAACTCCAAATTTCAAAAATTGACTTTTTCTTATATTTCGCAACTTCGCAAACAATGTTCCCAAAACTTCAGCTTTAGAAACGGACTAAAATAATAAAAAATAAGGTGGCAAAGTTTTGTGTTAGACAAAATAGCTTGACTAAACCAGGGAAAAGAGAAGTTATTCGGTTTTGATCCTGAACTCCTCACTTATTTCTGCCTCCTTCTTAACTTATTTAAATTAATTTGTATTAACATGTTTTATTTTTTTAAAAAATCTGTACTGCTACAACCCATGAACCTTATACTAGTTTAAACCCACTGGGTTGCAAATAGTAGAATCGATTCAGGTTGAATTGTTAAGTGATTTTGGCCGATTTCACATTTAACTGCCAGGTTTTCCCCAGTTCTGGGCACCCACCTCCTAGAGCAGTGGGTGTCCAACATGGGGGGGGGGCGCTTCCCAGGGGGGTGAGTACATGTCAGGGGAGCGCGAGAACATGACAGTTTATAATGAAAAATTCCCACTTAATCTTAGTTCTTGTTATTTTACCAGTACTTCTTTATCTTACATCAAACTTTATTAATGTTTTATCTAGCGACAGTAAAACTATATTTCCAATCTTCAATGTAAAACTTGTTGTACAATTTATTGTTCAAGGGGGGCTGGAGGTTTTACTTTGAACAGGGGGCGTGGAAGGTTTTCATATGAGTAAGGGGTAATGTATTTTATTTTATGAACCACTGCCCTAGAGGTTCGGTGTGCCTCAGGAATCCCTACAGATCCCACAGATCTTATCTACGGCTGTTAATAGATTAAATATTTAGCCTACCACAGCCAGATTTGAAACCGAAACCTTCAGCGCCTCTTACTCAGCGCTACGTTTGGGTGTTGACTACAGAAAAATCACCCAACTTCGATATTTGTTTCTATATGAAGAATACATTTGTTTTTTCTAGTTCACATTGATTGGCGGAACTGATTACTTGTTAGGTCACTTTATTCCTTACTTTACTTATTATTATTATTATTATTTTTAAATAAATATATATATACTCAACTTGATTAGTTTCATTGGATAGCGATAAGGTCTCGAAAAACACTTGTATGCAGGTATAATAACTTCGGGTATATAAAGTGTAAAGTATGTAATCACTTTTTTTTTTGTTACGAAAGGTAGCTGATACGATCTCACTCCTCCTTATTTATTTAGAGTAACAGGGAAGCTTTTAACTTATTCACCAGATTAATATCTTTCCATTGACGATCCCGTCATGTGGAAGGTTGTTTGATAGATTGCGTATTCATCGGCTAAAAGCTCGAAGAGAAGACGATTTCATGAACCCCACTGAAAATCACTCAAATCTAACTTTCCATTTTAGCGACAATAAGGGAGTGATTCATACTCAAATATACCTACGCAGAAAAAATATTTTGTTATGATTTGTAAACTAAAGTATTTTAATTTCTTGACTATAATATTCTTGAGAACGATATAAATAGCTTTACCAATTAGTTACTCTAAAAATACTAGTGACGATTTCCCACTCATAGTTTTTTTTTTATACAGTTTGTTCGTTACAGCGACAAGACCGTATACGTCACCACCAAGTTTGTCATATTGGCCCATTGAATATTATATTGGTTTTATTATTCTGAAAAGCTCTTATCTTGGGGGCTGCACTTTTCTTAAAGATCAATTAACGATACAAATCCTCTGTACAGCCCCAGGAAACAAGATCTCGCCTTTCCGGTCTCTATACTCGTTCCCAAAGATTCAAAATATTCAATATTTTCTTTCTAATCCGTTCCTCCACCACTTGGAACTCAATCCCTCCTAATATCCGAAATATTTCTTCCCTATCTGACAGGATCTAGGAATCTCTTGGGGCTCACCCAGCCTCTTTAAAGTGGGTACCCAAAATAAGGGGAAAATCTGGCAGTTGAGCGTGATCTAGTATAATTCTTTGCCCAAGAAACAGTACAGTCTCTACCACGTACTGAACCCAAAACCCTACATGTGTTGTCGTGGTATAGTTTTTTTTTCTTATTCCCAATCCTCATTTAAATCCATTCTTTTCCAACATTTGCTCTCTCCCCAAACAGATACCCTCTTATAAAGTTTAGTAATTTGCTTAAATGGATTAGTATTAAACAATTCCTATTGTGATTTAGTATTTTTTCTATAAAGCAGATATACATTGTGTATTAGTCCATCCTCACTACCGCTCATGCATTGTGAGGTTTCCTTCTGCATAGCCCGGACCACACCGTACGATACTCAACCATTTCTCTTCTACCACTCCAGGTTTTTCTTCGCGAAGCTTTCCTTAAAACTTTCTTTCCAGGTATGTCGGGGTCTTCCGCTGTACTTTCTTCCATCAACTTATCCTCGTTTGTTATCTTGGCCAGCCTGTTTTTTCCATTCTTAGAACATGATCAATATACATTGTGCAATGAAGTTATTGCATCATAGTTTTTATCTGCTGGTATTTATTTATTAGCTTTAGTTGCTTAGTATTATCAGGAATTGTACTTTTTTACACTTTTGTGAATATTTATTGATTTGTATCATGTATCTTTCTGTCCAGATGTATACTAAGCTTCTTTTTCTGTTCTTGTTTGTTATTCCAAAGGGACTTAGTCGCAGAATGAATTTAATTTTCTATTCCATTCAATAAATATTGTTTTCTTGATAGCAATATCAGTTCCATTCCAGTAGTTCTACGCTATTACACGGGTTCTCTAATTTTAATTTGTTATATATTCGCTCCCGGCCTTCAGCCCCTTAGACGTTTACTTCATCTCTTAATTTAGGAACATTGTTGAGAAAGTTGAGATTGTAGAAGGCATTGGAAAGTTTGAACAATGCGTGATAAAGAGAACCGTTAAGATGGCTATTATCGTCATTAGGTCCACATTATATTGTAATGCGAACCTTCCAAAGTTGCCTAACTGATTAAGAAACCTGTTAAGAACTTACGAGTTATATTGCTCCCATAAATGTCCTCCAATTACTCAACCAAAATTATCTTCACTTCTTAATGTGCCCTAATTTGGCACTTCCTCCAAGTTCCTGTTGATCCAGGAATAATTGTTCCCCGTTTAATTACCATATTATTACCATAGTGTATTAGTCGTGTCTAGATAAGGACATTTATTCAGAAATCGATTGGCTTGTATCCGATCAATAAAATAAATTTAATGGATTATTATTCATTTATGGTTTATTAGGGTGTATATATCATCAGTATGTATATTATTAGAGAGTGATTAATCGATCTATAATATATAATGTTATCTTGAAAACAATATGTATTATAGAATAAAATAGATAAGTAACTTTATTTTTGAGACTAAGTCCCATAACAAAGAAGAACAGAAAAAGAAACATAATGTACATCGGGACAGAAGGCTGTACAGTACGAATTATAATTATAAGGCTGTACATTTTTGACAAAATGCCACAACCCGTGAAGGGCCTGGGGTTCCATTTATAGTCCAGACTGTACTCATTTTTGGCCAATGGTTGTATAGAGAGGTGATTTGTCTAAAATCACGCTGAACTGCCTGATTTTCCCCTTTATTTTGGGTACCCACTGTATAGAGACTGGGTGAGCCCCAGGATGGTCCTAGATCCCATAGGATCCAACCCCGGTCGCTAACAGAATAAATAAAAATCTGCCAGCGAGAGGGATTTGAACCCATCGCCTTCGTCGTGGCAACTCATCGCTCGACCACTGACCGCTCCGCTCCCGGAGTCATTTATAGGTACCATTAAGTATCATAACTAATATTTTTTTACATAACATACTTTACCAAATTAATATAAAAATTTGGACATCGTTTAATAAAATTTCAATACTTATTCTATAAGTATGCATATTGTATTTAAATTGAATAGTGAGAGTAAACGGATCCCTTAGCCGTAAATCTTTCAATTCTATATGCCTCAAGAGGAATTTAAACCTGAGAAATAGCATTTCATCTTAATCCTGTCAAAACTACCTTCCATCTGTCAGAAGGTCATCGTTCTAAATGAAAACTATGAATAGCTCGTTAACTGGACTGGAGCTCTTCGTGGGAGATCTGTTCATTTTGACACCTGTCCTTCATGAATATTCACGTCCGGTCCTTGCTTGGTTTACGTAAACATCTCACTCTGAGCATGATAATTGATCATCTCTTCTTATTCTAGGGAGCTTAAACATTTGATATAAACCCTACTTACGTATAATCCAAACGTGTCACAAAAATAAACCTAATTTAATACACTACTTTGAGATATTTTGAATATAGTAAAAATTCTATCCGTACGCAGTTGTTTAGGCAGGATTGTGGTTTTTATTACAGTTTATGTTCCTAGTTATTGAATAAAACTGTAATTCTTCTATCAGTATATCTTGGATACAAATCCAAAGTATCAAAAGTTAAAACACCACTTTTCAGGAGAGTGAAAAAACTGTTTCAAGGAGTAGGTTTCGCTAGAAATTGGTTACCTAGGTCGTTATACAAGGTTTTGTTCCTTATATATGACCCTTAATGGATTTTATTTCAATTATCAATCCTAAAAACAATCGCTATAGGTCGAAAGCTAAAAATGTTTTTTTTTTCTTTCGCATTCGATACTTTTGAAGAATTGTTATTTTGAAGAATAAAGGTTTTGTTTTGGGACTCTTCCTATCCGAAAGAAACGGATTCTAAAACGAATTATGTTAACACTATACTGCTATTTTTTTTAATTTGCTGTAGTCTTGGTGGTGGTGGTGGCGTAAAACCACCAGGTTTCTAGAAATCTGACGAATTATTAATATTAAATAAATTTAAGTTTTATGACTCACGCGTTTTCTTTTCTCATTAAAAATACCGAATACTTCGCCATCCTTAATAAATCTTTTCTTTCCCTTCAGTACTGGTAATCGTTCTGACGATTCTGAAGCACCGTCCTCCAAAAGGCTCTCCTCTGAACCAATTCTCTACCTGAGAGAGGTAAGAGTCATTCTTGGGAACCCATACTATCCGCACCTGCCAAATCGTATAAAAATCAGATCAGCTCTTCCCTTCTCCTGCGAGACGATGGACTCGATGTTTGTCGCTTATTCCCGAGATGAGCCCGCGTCCGATGTCATCCCCCTGATAGCCCTATGAAAGTTTAATGCCCGCCTGGAACGGATACAGGCAACAATACGTCGCTATACTTTATCGCCACCCTACTTTCAATAATGTTCCCATGCCCTGTTACATAAACATGTGATCTCCTATTGGAAAATTATATACCATTTTATCCGGTCTTTTTTCCCTTATTAACTGGATTTATTTCGATGGATGGTGTAACTGTGTATAAATTATCATTATTTTGTTCTAAAAACGCACTCGCCAATATTACTTGTTAAATATAAATCGCTTACAATTTTTTTTCATATTCAATTTTTTGTTATGTATTTTCGCATGTATATTTACTTCATTATTAGTCAGGTATAAGATGGCAACTGACGTCTACTTATATTTTAAGTTTTTGTTTATACATTTTTTTCGTAATTGAATTTTAGTGGCCCATCATAGAGAATGACGGATTCTTGCTCTTATGAATATTTAATAAATATATGTAGATTCCTGAGAAACTACAACTATATATTATTCTTTAAATATTGCAAGAAAATTATGTTAGAACTCTTAAAAAAATATAATATGATATATTTGATAAATCATTAATTAATTATAAGTGTATAGTTTTTTTTTTTTTTAATTAGCTTAAACTGTCACTAACTTAGTGACATTCCTAAACTTTATTGACCAAATTAGACTTATTTATCTCGACTCAGCGGGCAACTAAAAATGATTTAGTAGCATTTCGATAATTTGTCTCTGACTTTTATGAGACAAGTGTGTTTATGGGACGGTTATCTGCGTTTGTCACGGCCAGAGACCGAACAAAAAATCCTTCCAGTGGATAAGTGAGCCCTGGGAGGGTGAAGAAGTTTGAGTCCTATCTGACACTCATCCGTCACTCTCCTTTTTCTTCTCTTCACGTGTTCCAGAAGAAACTAGCAACTGCTCTGTCGAAAAAGTTTAACTTAAAGAGTTTTCTCGGGCCTACTTTATTTCATCCTCGAATGCTCCCAAATGCTTCTATTACGGGTGAGGAGTCAGCCCACCACTGTATATCTTAACTCTTCTTTTAAGTCTTAAGAATATTTTCTTTTTTAAATCGTTTAAAATAAGTATTCCTCTTGAAATATCTGGCGTTCAGTAGGTGATAGACACTGTAGTATTTCTTGGACAACCGTTGTGCAGGGTGATGATTTGTCCTAGGTCACGCTCAACTTCCAGATTTCCTCTCTCAGGGTCTGTAGATTCCGCAAGGTCCACAACATCCAACACCAGATTACATAAAATCTGCCAGGAGCCGGATTAGTACCTGAGACCTTTGGCACGGCAATTTTGCGCTCCACCACTGAGCCACTCCGCTACCTTCTTTTAATTTTGGATTTTAACAATCGAAAAATGAAAACCGGTGTTTAAATAATTGCTGTTTTCTGAACTATCGTTTAATGGATGCATTTGCATTCTACAGTAATAAATTAAAAAAAATTAAATAACCTCAATTTTTTATAAAATTTACTTTAGATTTTTATGAAATTCTGAATGCTATGATTATATAAGTCTGACGATAGTACATGTTTAAATATTCTGTTCATTTTTAATTTAAATTAGAATCATGAATACGATAAAATTCTGAAATTCTTTAGATTTTAATGGAATAAACAATTGTATATAACCAATAGTTTCGATAATTTGCCTTTGAGTTTCAGATATATTTATACAGTTTTGGATCATTAAATAATTTAAACGATACCACAAATTTAATAATAATTATGTCTTTGATTTTTCTAGACATAAACAGCTTATGCTTGTCATTCATATGAACACGCCCAATCCGCTAAATTTAGCTCCAGTGATAATATTGTGTCGGCAATTGGATTAAGCCTGTGAATATTTAATTGGAAACAACATCAAAGTAAATATTTAGAATTAATTGATGTAAACAACATATAGCCAACTGGGCTAGTTCGATCTATCGATATGCCAGCGCTCGAATGTTTATGTAAATAGATTGCTCTGAGCCGTTCATTCTGCTCTGACCCCGACTGCCTCATCCCTTCAATCATTCCCTGTATCAGACTCTCCTTTATTATCCGCTTTATTCATTGTTTTTCTGTAAATAACAGTAAGTTTCTTGATTAGTAAGATTTGTTTGTTTTTTAGAGATAGCGCCTATTTCTCCAACGCCATCTAACGTAGAGAATAGTTATTATGATGTCGTGCATTAAGTGTAACATTTGTATGTTGGTCCTACTTTACCATATGCCATAATATATAGTATGGTTAACGGTATGAACAATATGCAATACTGTAACCAAAGGTTGTTTTTGCACCAAAAAAAAAAATTATTGCAGTAAATATTCAATATTTCAATAGTTATTATGAGGGGGAAACCAATACAAATGAAATGTTTGTGGTATAATAGAAATTTAGTGCAATTATAAATTATAATTATTATAAATAAATAATTATTTTTTATTTCAAACGAACGTGTGAACCCGCACGTACGCCATTTATTGACAGAGTATAAACTACGGATTTTTTAGAGTTTATTGTACCATGGACGATAAATAACTTGGATAATTAAAAAAAAAACACAATCTACACAGGTCAATCCCAATAAATGGAGAACCTAAACTGTCTGGAAATAAAATCCTGTGATGCAAAGAATGAATGTGAAAAATAGAACATCCAATCAATTTTCTAAATGTAACAGCGAGTTTTTGTAAACCAGTAAATGCAGCATGTGATAATGATTTTAATTATACTAACATATTATTGCAATCTATAGTTGATGTGAGCTTTTATTTAGATTTACTAGTTCTGCTACAATGATTAATTTTTTGTTTCAGGTGAGCCATTACCCTTTCAAGTTCCTTCATATTAGCATCTGCTGGTGCTATCTTCATAAGGTAGTGATTCTACGACTGTAATTTCTTTTTCTTTATTCGTCGAATGACTATAAAGTGGAATTGTTGAAGTTTTTTGGTTTTCACCGAGTAAAGAAATTTTTCTCATTTTGATTCTTATCTAGGCACTGTACATAAATGATAACATAAATAACATAGTAAATGACAGAAAAGAAGCAGGAGAAATAAGCAAACTGTATTCATCCGTCGTTTTAAAATTAAAAAGCAATAATACATAAAACTCACTTTACTTTACAGATCAAAGTTTAAGCCATTTGTAGACTATTGACCATGGAGGATAGTTGATCCCCAAGAAAATGAAAAAAAAAAAAGTTTTTAAATTATTACTATACATTTTTATGAGTTATCTATGCTTGGTTTTTGCTAACTGTTTAGGACAAGTTTTTTGTTTTTGTTTTTAGATTTGTTGACTGATTTGTGATTGTTATTTTTTTTCTGCAGATTTTTGACTTGTAACTTTTTTGGAGTTATATTAGGATGTTGATGTTTTTTAAAATATTGAAAATGACATTTAAGTGTCGAAACCTCATAGTTTGAAAGAATAAATGAATTGACTGGAGCCTGGTTTTTTTCAAAGATAATAATTACAGAGATTTTTCTCTTGAGTGAAATTAAATTACCGATCTACCGGGGTACCAATGTATGTAAAGGCCATTCATTTTTTAAAACAATTCTTAGAGGGGAAAATAGTGTACTTAGAGGTAAAAATTATTGATTCCTTAAATAGTGGTAAACTATTTATTAGAAACCGACGTTTCCACCCATATTGCAGTTCTTCTTCCGGGCTTGTGATGTAGGTCAAAAGATGGGGGTGAAACTCCACTACAAGCCCTTTAGACCTACAAGACCTTGTGGCCTACATTATAAGCCCTGAAGAAGACTTGCTACGTGGAGTAATAAGTAAGGACAGGTAAGTGATCAATAATAAGTTTTCCAAATAAGATTTCAATAATAAGTTTTTGAATAAGTTTTCAAAAGTGATCCTACTGCAATAGCCTTGAAGAATACCTGCAATTTGGGTCGAAACATCAGCTTCCAAATAAACAATTCTCCCTATACCCGGACCATTTTCATCCCCATATTTAAAACTAAAATTATTCAATACATATTAAATTAGTCATTGATTCATTGATTTTCTTTTGACGGTTCAATAGTTATTTTAATTATGAATTAGACGAAAACTCTTTCCCTCTGATACTAAGTTCTTCCAATATTAAAAAATATCGTTCCCTTTTAACTTATTAAGTTATAAGTTATTATATATGTTTGTCATTCAATACATCATGAGACTTCTCTATTACATAATATTTGCTTAAAACTTGGTAAAATACCGTATCTGACCAATTTACTTTTATTTAAATGAACATAATCTTCTACAAAAGAAACATGTCAAGAATTTGATATTACTCAACGATCAACATACATAAAAACAATGTCATAGCTCAAAAAAAAAAAGTTTTTCAATAGAGGTATTTAAAAGTTTCATTTCTGAAAATGTTGGCATTGGTAAAGCAAATCATGCTTATTGCAATGATGGTAAAAAAAAATTTTAACAATTAGAAAATTGTTAAAAGCTTGAAACCCTTTTGATTTTGATTTACGTCATTGTCCCATAAAATTTCAAATATGATACAACTCAAAACATGACTTTATTAAAAAAAATAAAAAGTATATACATTAAACAGTGTTAAGTAGGTAAATGGATGAATATATGTTGATATATATCCATATACTCCATTGCTTTCAATGACTGTAGTGTAGTACTTTTACTTGTTGGAACCATATTTCGCTCCTTCAAAAGAAAAATATCATAATTAAAAAAAAAAAAATCAGTAGAGGTATTTGAAAGTGCCATGTATTATCAAAATTAACCGAGATGAGTTTAAAAAAATAAAAATTTGGGTATTGGTAAAGCAGAGCATTACTATTGTATTGACGGTATTGGAAGTATTTCATTAACCATTAGAAAAATCTTAAAAGCTTGAAAAGTTTTTGATTTTAACTTACGTCATTATTCCCTTTAAACTTCAAGTTTAAACATGATACAACTCAAAATTCGACTTTATTAAAAAAGTAAAAAAACAAAAAACATGTTGGAAATGGAATGTAAGATATGTCGTTCCTGAATTAAAAAGCTTCAACCAATACAATTGCTACTAAAGGCTCAACTCAAAAATGACAATTTTTTAGTTGTCGTTGTTCTTTTAAAGGAGCTATATATTTACGATTACACCTTATTTTAATAATTAAAATTTGTTATTTATTTTGATGTAATTATTTTTAAAAAAATATATCTATTTTATATAAAATATTGGGAAAGTTGTATAGTTACAAGATGGCGGGGAGGAACCCATTTGGTCGGTGTAGCTGTGGTGTACATCGGCGGCGCACAAAGGCAGGGGAAACTCCCGTTCGACCGTGAACAGAATAGCTTCTGGCTATTTTCTCTGTCTACTTCACTAACTCTTCTCTGCTCTTCTGTATTTCGTTGTTTGTTGCCTTGTTCCCTTCTGTCTTACGGGTTTTTCTAAAAAAAAGGACATTTTCCTAGAACTCAGAGCATATTATAAAGGTAGTCTCATTAACTAAAACAACCAATACAAATCTCATTAAAAATTAAATAACCAGACAATTTTAGAAAAATAAAATTTATAAAATATCCGGTAATTATTCGGCAGGTAGTCTCTTCGTGTTGAGTTCCAACAAGTTTTAACTTTTCATTCGTTTCCTTGTTAATATTTTCCAAAAATACAAGTTATCATTTAGTATGGAAAAGAAAATGTAATTTTGGAAATGTACTTTGGTAATTATTTCATCAAGAAATAAAAGTTTTAACTTAAATTCCGATGTATTGATTATATATGTTTGTTGAAACGTTCGATTCTAGATGAAATGATTACCATAGTATACTCATTTCCCATAATTACATTATCATTTTTATACTAAAGTTAATGATAACTTGTATTTTTGGAAAATATTAAAAATGAAACAAATAAACACTTAAAACTTGTTGGAACTCGACTCGAAGCGACAACCTGCGGAATAATTATCAAACATCCTGTTTTGTGTATGAATGTACAATCTTACTGTTAAAATACTTACTGTTACTGTAAAAATCTACTTTTTAAATTAATTTATTTATGAATACTTCCGCAAGTATAATTATTGTAATGGATTCCACTAAAATAACCTGGACAATCTAAAAGATCATTCTTAAAAGAGTTTAAAATAAAATATTTAAAAAAATCTTAAATCACACAGATAAGCATATGAATGCTTATCGCTCCTTGAAAAAAAAAAAAAAAAAAAAACTATTTTTGCAATAAAGGTATTTGAATGTTCAATGTGTGTTAAAAAAATAAAAATGTCACTATTTGTAAAACAAAGCATTCCAATTGTAATGATTGTATTGAAATTGGTTTATTAACCATAAGAAAATTTTTAAAACCTTGAAATATTTTTGATTTTAACTTATGTCATTATTCTCGTAAAACATCAGGTTTAAGCATGATACAACTCAAAATTTGACTGTTAAAACAGAAAAAGAAACAAGTTTCAAATGGGATATCAGATATGTATGTCGTTCCTGGGTTAAAAGCTACTAATACTGTTAAAATTGGTACTGAAGGATTAACTCAAAAATGCCAATTTTTTAGTTATTTCTCTGTTCTTTTAAAGGAACAATATATCTTCGATACAAATGAAAGTATAGAATGTTAATAAAAACAACACATTTTTCGTTTCATTCTATAATGATTAATTTTAAGATTGATAATTGATATAAAAATCATATATAGTCATCTAAATTACACAAAACCACGTATAATGAATGAACATTGAAATAGTTATTTTTCACTTTCCTGAAAAATTTTGTTTTTTCACCTTCGATACTTTGCATTTGTATTGACGACGTGTACAAACTTGCTGTTAAAAACCTGATGCCTCTTAGTACCACAAATTTTACTCGTTTATTATATTTTTTTACCAATATCAGTCATAAAAGAGTTTTATATGAAAATATATTTTCTGATTCTCCAGATTCTGGCAGGAAATAAAATCTCACATTTATACATTAGGTATTATTATATAAGTAAAATATATAAGTATATGAATAATAATCATTATATCTGTCCCTAATTCTCGGCCTAACAAAATCTTCTTCTGTTACCTCTACTAAGAAAACTTGTTTTAATATGTCAAAATGTAAATTTTATAAGTAACAATTATTCAGACATTTTTAAAAATGTTTAATATTTTGTATTTTATTCTAGATGAAATATAATTAAACATGGTATTAGATAAACCTTGTTAATTTATTAACCGTTGTCTTGAGGAACGCCGCATAGTAAAGAAAACTTAAGTACAAATCTACCCGCTGAACAACAAAATTTACATTTTCAAGAAATTTTATTCAACAATATTGGCCTAGTCTGCCCAAATTTGGCCAGGTCGAAATGTGGAACGGAATATTAAAAAAATGATTTTTACCCTACCCGAACGAGACCACTTTCATGGCGTTAGGTCGTATTTTAGAAGTTAATACTGCTTTTAGGATAAAAAAAACATGGACCAATGGCATTTTGTGGCTACTTATTACATATCGGATATCCCCTAAGTAAAGGAAAATAATGAAGAACATGACACTAAATCACAGACCAGAAAAGAGCTAATGAGTACATGGTCCGACTCCATAGACAAAAACAATTCTAAAGTTTAGTTCTAATAGCTCCTTAGTAAAGAGACGAAGTTTGGAGTAATTAGTAACTAAATGACAATCGGACTTTTCTGACAATGCTCTAAAATAAGCTGCAAGCACAGCATAATAATAATCCATCAAATTGCAATTATATCTCTAAAAGAAAATTACTTCTAAAATGATTGATATTCTCATTGATTAAATTATAAATACCGGTGGTTCTAACTTTAGGTAGTGGCGTGGCTCAGTAAGCAGAGCGCTGATTTGCTATTCTGAAGATCTCGGGCTCAAATCATCCTGTGTCTTATAAATTATTTAATTTGTTTACAGCCAGGGATGAACCACATGGAGTCTGTATAACCTTCTGGGGCTCACGCAGTCCCTATAGAATCAGTAAACAGTAATTGGTGAGCAAACATGGCGGTCAAGTATGATTTCAAACAATTCACCTCCCTGCGCAAGCGTTGTCTTAGATAGAGTAAAATCTCTACCCCATCAGTACTAAATCCAATACCCTTAATAGGTCAGGTATATAAATAAAATATAAATATATTTTTGTGATCACTTTATGCTGATATGGCTAATCGGACGATGCTACTGTGGGAGCTCTAAATTTTGTCTATCCAGGGTTAATTAGGATAGGGATTTTTAACGAGTACCTGACATCGTACAGGCTCGGGACCCCCGTTTAACGTCCCTTCCGAAGGACGGCGTAACTAAGGATTTTTACTCCCTTAAAAAAATCCAAGGCCACCTGCCGGGCTACGAGCCCGCGATCTTGGGTTTAGTAGTTTGTTACGCTAACCACTAGACCACAAGTCGCCCTTTGAGTTGATGGTTCTAACTGATCTAAATTCTGAACTAAATAAAATTTTCAAACTCATGAGCTTGAAGTACGAATTTACATTCACAAACATTTTTTATACACCTGTAACCTGTGTTTTCCCTCCTTATTTTGGGTAGCCATTTTATGTAGGCTGGGTGAACCCCTGGAGATCCCATATGATCCATCTCCGGTTGCTAATAGTCTAAATAAAAGTCTTGCCAGCAGCGGGATTTGAACCAGCATTTTCGGCAGAACAACTCAATGCATTACTACTGAGCTACTCCACTCATTTTTGTTCAGTGTATTTTTTATATACAATTATTAAAAAATAAACATTATTATTTTTTTCGAAATGAAGATTATAATTTACTATTACAAAACTTCGAAGTCTCTTGAATTTTGCAAATATCATAGTGAGGATAGTGATCTTAGGGGTCGTAAAAGTTCTTCTGTTGATAAGAAGAATTGCATATCAATACGTTATGGGATCTGAACCATTGGTCCAATAATCCGGAGAGATGTCGGAGACTATATGAGGGGCTCATAAAAATATGAAGGGGATTACACCTTTTATTGGCCAATATTTCACATAGGCTGGCAACTGACAGTTACTGGCCCTACAGCATCCCTCAGCCGCCCGTCAGCACCCACTTGGGTCATCCCTTTCTGCTTCGATCTTTACTCTTAATAAAGTATTATTTTCTTTATTTATAGTTATTTTATGGGCGGGATTTATCCATTAGTTACTTTTATCTAATAAATATTCATATTATTCTTCAACAGTGAATTTATTTAAAATATAGTAGTAAAAATTAATTATTCGTTTCATAGTTTTATCGTTATTTTTCTATATACTCTATTTGGTTTTAATTCAGATCCTTTTGTATGTATTTTGCTTTATTTATCCATTAAAATCTATTTTTTGATGAATCTGTTAATATGATTGGCTTTTTCACCAGTATAAATTATTTTACTTATATTGATTCCACTAAAATAGACTTCACAATTCACCATAAAAAATTATGAATTAACATTTGAATCGAATTTGGTCCTGACGGAATTAATTGTACTCAGGTTAGCGGAATCTTGTCATTCTCAAAGTTTTTGCTTGAAATGGAGTTTTAATATTAGCAATAACTCCAATTCAAGCCTGTCTTAGCTACTTTCTTGGGTGTGTTGGTATAAACATATAATGTTTATGTTAGAAAGGAAAATACCTGACTGGAAGATCTAATGGTGGTGTCAAAATAAACACAAAATAAGTGAAGACTTATTTTTTATTTGTGCCGACGTTTCGTACTTCTTAGGTCATCTTCAGGGCAAATAGAAGGAGAGGCGGGTGAGCCGTGTAACTCTAATGCTTATGATGCACCCCCTGACCAATTCAATCCACCATTAGAATTATCCAGTCAACTATTTTCCACTCAATCATAAATAAATATGGACATATCTTTTCTTTTCAAATAAAAATTAGTAACAAATAAAATAAAATAAATTATAATGACGTACGTCAACTAGATCCAAATTAAAATAATGTTCAAAGAACATTCTTTCCCTCGTATACTTCGCAAAATGGGCGAACGCGGGGACTTACGATCAGTGAAAAGAAAGGATATGACCATGGCCGGGGAGCGAGCCTGATGCAGCCAGGATGGCTCAGTTGGTAGAGTCCCAGACTAGCGATCTGGAAGACCCGGGTTCGAGTCCCGGTCCTGGACATATCTTTTCTATTCAAATATAAATAAATATGGTTTTACTAAAGGAGAAATAATTCAAACATTGGTAACTCTAATTAATTCGGTAATCATTTGTATGAGTATTTTGTAATTTCAAGTTACAAGGCTTAAAGTAGAATTTACAAATAAGAATTTTCTAAATATAAGCTATATACTTGCAAGTAAATAACTATACGCTATCGTACATTTTGATGTAGAATATTAACGAGTATACGCATCACGTTGACAAACCACCCGATAGATTAATTATAAAACTGGTACATAAAATCAGTTGTACAAAAGTCAATATACATATCGACCTACACAGAAATAAATACTTACGAAGATTTTTCAGGTGTGCTGTCTAATCAAAACATAGAAATGATTCTATGGACATAATTCTATAAATTTGGTATTGTTATTTATGACAGTATTAAACATTATTCACATATATTTCTGTTTAGGAAAAAAATAAAACATTATAAAGCATTAATATGCATTCATAGCAATTTATAGTATAGTCTTCTCTTTATTTTGTGTCATCAGTGTTCATTTATTTTGATCCTTTGAAGATCCGATGTTTGAAGATCACTCATTGTTCTATTGAATTCAATGTTTATAAGGTTCTCCTTTTTTATGATATTTATACATTTATACAATGTTTACATTGTTTTATTCTTAATTGCGGTAATGTTTATATTGTTCTATTTTTTGTTAAGAATTAGTACGTTTTAAGCTAGAGCGCATTTTTTTCATCTACTTCCGCCTTCTAGGACTTGTTTATTTATATTGCAACATAGGCTTATGATTATATCGAATACCTTTAATAAAATTAATAATAAATATGAATAAATCTTTCGAATAAAATATCATGAATGGCCATTGAACTAAGTCTGAAATCATTTAAATAATCAGACGGTGAGATGAGACAGCTCCAAAGGTTTATTTAAGTTCGGGGGTTTAATAAACGAGCTAATTTTAAGTCCTTTGAAGTTTTACGGCCTCCTTTTTTATGAGCTTGGCCGCTGACAAGGAATGCATTCATTTTCTTGTTTAGTGTCCGATTTTTTTTTCTTTTCATTATTTCGCTTTTTTTTTCTTCTAAAAAAAGTTAGTATTCTTTTCCTCATCTCACCAGTTTCTTTGGATTCTCAAAGAAGTTTGTTGTTCCGAGAAGTAAAGGCGAATTTTTAGATCTTTTGTATGTACTGAATATCTTTTTATAAATACTCATGGAATAATATTTAAAGATGATTAAGATTCATATGCATGGCTATTTTAAAGCCTATTTTGACTGGCTAGAGCTTTCGAATTCCTCTCGTGTCGAATCCTTACAATCCAAAATCCTTCGTGAAAATCTTTATGCACCTTACTTTGTTACAAATTCATTCATTCATTATAATATCAATGTCCCATTCGTTGCTAATTTGGCCCGAACCCGATACTGGTCCTTTAATGACTAATTTTATTCCTACTAAAACCGAACTAGTTTCATACTTAGCTTTTTCTTCATTTCTCGCTAATCTTCCGAAGCGTCTCAAAAGATGCCCTCGTGACAGTTAAGTTCAATTTTTTATTTGAGTACTACCTCTTACCTGGGTAGTTTCCCTACTTGCCATTACCCACGCCATTATTTATCATTTATACCATTATATTTACTTGTATTGTTATGAAACAGTTGTGTATTTATAAATGATGATCATTTACTGTTGTTTCTTACCTATTCTCCGGATTATTATTATATAAGACCATCACGTTTTAATAACTATAAGGGAAGTCATTAAATTATACTTTACTAGACGAAAATAACTTTAATAAACACAGGGAGTGATAAATCAGGTTGTGGAGAAAGCTAGGCACCTAGGAGCGGGTCGACCTCATTGCGTAATCAATTTTTTTTTCCTCTATCCGCCGACTCTCAGTTCATTGAACGGACTCCATTGAGAGCCTGCCGCGGTGTTGCCGAGCCTTGCACATCCACGATGCAGCTTGTTGCAGCCCTAGGGAGGGCACGGCAATGGAGTGGTCCTTTGTTAAGGGCAAGCAGGTTCTGCAGGAGGGCTCTTCAGGGCTGTTAGCGAGTGCTTTCCGAGGCGATACTGCTGAATTAAGGGAATTGCAGGTCTCCAGCTTACGACTCGATGGGCCCGAGCCCTTCAGGAAGATTCGAATCGGCTATGCGAGCAGGAAATGGTGGCCATTGAAAATTTGTACCACTGAACGCATACCTACTCAGCTTTTAAAAAAATAATCCTGTAATTTAAAGTCATTTCAGGTTTTGACCATTTATTTTCATTAATAGCTAGCTACATTTCAGTAACATTAGGAGAATAGGAGTGTCTTTTGACGATTTATTTATGCTTCCAATATTAAGTGACCGGGAAGGTTAAGTACAATACTTCTTATTGATTCTATTATTTTTTTAATATTTTTATTTGATATGACGTAAGTCAACAAAATCCAAATTAAATAAATGTTCAAAGAACATTCTTCCCCTCGTATACATCGCAATTTGCGAGAACGGGGGGACATGGGATCAGTAAAAAGAAATTATATGGCCATGACCGGGGAGTGAGCCTGATGGAGCCCGGATAGCTCAACTGGTACAGATCCAGACTAGCGATCTGGGTGACCCGGGTTCGAGTCCCGCTCCATCCAATAAAAATATTTACAATATTTCTTGTAATAATTTCTAAAATTTTACGACCAAATGTCTGAATAATTACATTTATTAAATTATTCCATAATATTGATAAATTCGGTAAGACGAAGCTGGAAAGAGGATCTTTGCAGTTATTGTAAGATGGGTTGGTTTTCACGTTTTATATGAGGATTAGTCCATACCGGGTTTAGTTCGAGTGTTTATTTTATTACCGTCTAGGTTTCAACTTTAATTTTAAAAATATAATTATTTTAGTTTATAAATTAGTTTCAGGCTATTGGAACACTTTTTATACAAATATTCTGTGCTTCCAATCGATTACAGAAGACTCATATTCATGACTATTCTTAGACCAATGCGGACCCTAAGGAGTAGAGCTTTGGGGCTCTCCATTAAGCCATCGAATCCCTCTCGTAACCAATACTTACAACCCAAAATCCTCAATGCTCCTTACTTTGTTACGAACAAAGTCATCCATAATGGTCTTTATGTGCCCATTGTTACTGATTTAACTCGAACCTGTAATCAATCCTTTTTTGACAAATTTTAATTCCTCTCAAATTCACTATTTTCAAACCTATTCTATTCCCGCTAATTCTCTGAGGGGTCTTAATAAAATGGTAGCCTCGTGACCTTCTAAGAAATTTTTATTTGAGTACTATCGGTGGATTGTTTCTCTAGTTGCTTATATCTCATTATGTACCATTCATTCTATTTACTCGTTCTATTATTGTAATTATTAGAATGTAGTTGTCAATTTTAATTAAAAATGTTAATTGTTAACATCAATCTATTTTATTTTATCTATCATAGCTACAATTATTATTTTGTAGTATTTAATTTGTATTAAATATAACTTGTATTATTCATTATCAATATTGCGTACTTATCATGGGTAGTGTTAAAACCAAGTATCTAGCTTTATTAGAAACACTAATAATCGGACCAGACCAATCTTTTATTTTACCGAGTACTGATTACGAGAATCCAGTTGTTTAAACGACCGAATATTCATTTATTACAAACATTAAATTGTGAATTTACATTATGTATACATTATTTCAGGAAATTTTATAATATATTGTTTGATTCCCTTGTATTCTTGGTATATATTTAATTTTAATATGAAGTCCTTAGGTATCTTTTACTTTGATTTAGTTAAAAATTCCGCTTTACGACATTTCATTTATACCCACCTCGAAACTTCAGTTAGAATTTAAATAATAAAAGGGATTCAAAAAGCGATTTCAAGAAACCTTATATTTGAGAAGCCTTGTTACAAGGTGTTACAAGGTTTTTTGTTTTATTTGTTAAGATTGATTTAAGTGCTGTTGTGGATATACAATGCATTTTATTTATTTATTTTTTGGCAATGTGGTTCATTATTTAGGAGAAGCTCCGGTGAATAAGTGGTTAAGTCGAATTTTGTCCAAAAAGAGTTACCTGTATTGAGTGAAGAAGAATCATGTCATTCTTGTAGTTTAGGCTTGATATATAGTTATAATATAAGCAATAACTCCTTTCCTATCCAAAGGCTAACTTAGCCCCTTATTTAATACGAAAATGACTCGATTGCACTTGCCTGAGTACAAGAAACTCATGTCAAAATTCGACTTAACCACTAATTCACCGGGGCTGTAAATATAACGTGGAATACATTTAAGAGGATTTATCTAAATGTTTTAGGTAGTTGTGTATTAGCTGCTACCCAAGGGCTGTTATCCGCCATTGTTTATAACCTAAACACTGATAATTCTGATACTGATAACACTTACCTTCTTTTTCATATTAATGGAAAATGAAATACACAATTTCCCTTTTGTTATATAAATCTTTTCACTACACTTTCGACGAAATCATATCCATTTCTAACCCTGTCAAAATCCATTTTATGATTTTATTCACATAATTTCATCTTTAGAATTATTCCGAACTTGTAGAAGTTTACGCAACTTCCTGTTTTAATGACGGCTATTCCCGAAATGTTATTCTGTTAATTTTAAATAAACAATAAACAAAATGAACATGGCATTAACAGTAAAAAACAATTCAGTAAATCACAGAAAACAATTTAATAAAGCACACACAAATAACTGAAATGAGGCGAGTGATAAGAAAAGGTTACACGAGATAAGGAGGTGAGTTTCATAGGCACCGACTAATACACAAGTACCTATTTAATTTCATATTGGGTTTTTAAAATTTATTTTATGATTTCTTGTTACACAACTGCTTTATATCGTTCACATTTAATTATATCTCTAAATCCCTATCTGGTTTAATTAAATAAAAGACGACTCGGCTGCCTCTAATGGTGGTGACATGAAATAGTGGCTGGATATATCCGCTGTCATGGCCTGTCCATTACACGTTCGACCGCTCCAGTTGGTCAAGTTCAATTGTGGCAGGAGACAATGAGGTGGCTTTGTGCTCGGGTGCACCGCATGCTCAGCCGCAGAAAACCTCAAACAATGCATCTTCTCACATAACTCATTTCCTTCATATTGACTTTTAATCGTTCACTTTAGTCATGAAAAAAATGAATGGCATCTGTCACGTGAACCATTTTATCCCAAGTAATAAGTTGAGGTCTCTGAGAGATTTAGAATGTTTTTTAACCGATATCAGGAGTGATGGATTCGATTAATAGGGAAATTGTCCCTGTTAATATTTTCATTCAAACTCAGATAAGAAAAACGAATCAAATTAAATAATATACTGTATGATGAGTTGTATGGGGCCATGGGGACCCACAAAGAATGGACTCGACCAGAATGACTAAAATGTTTCCATCATATCTTCAAAAGCCGAAAATGACCAACATTGAAGAGACCAAAAGGACGTCTACAAGGACATCATATACAAGTCCGGTCATCAGGCCATCAAATCTATAAATTATAATTTTCTATAATGAAATTGACATGCTTAGAAACTAATATGGGCACAGATCTACACCAAATGGGAGCATTAGAGCCTTAATTCCGCTCATTTTTTTTTTAAGTTCGTCTGATGCTAAGATAGATAAACTTAGATAAGGAAAGTACAAGATCGGCTTTTAATGAGATTGAAAACTTCCAGGATGTCAGATGTATTCCATCTGAATACTTCCAGGATTTTATGAAATTCTTTTAAAAATATCGAAACATACGATTTATCAATATAGCTGTGGAAGCAAAATTATCAATTTATAATCGGTTAAATATCCGTTAAATCTTAAAACTTATAATCAGTATGCAATAATTAATCGTTCTTACAACTGTAAGAACACCAAACAATACATATAATAAGCATATTGTGTATAAAATATGATAATTAGAATTTCTGTTAAACGTTTTTAAATTATGATTTCTCGTGGATGTTTTGTACAGAAAAACTATTGTTATATTGTTTTTGTTATGTTATCCATTGTTCTCGTTTTTCCCTAACCACTTTGATTAATTTTCATATGACTAGCTTCCTAAAAATAAACTTTTTTATGATGCTGTGTTGACACGTTTGTGGATTTCCCGCCAACTATAGTCTGAGTCAAAGTTATGAAGAGCCAATACGTCAGAAATATTGGCTGTATTCATCAACTGCAATGTTGTGATAACCGATTTGATGATGTTTAAAAAAAAAATATTGCTTATAACAGATCTTAATTTTTTGTTTAGATCTAATGAAAATATTTATGTTATTAATTGTCGGTCTATGGAGCTGAGATTATCCATTAATGTGATTGTGTACTCAATTAAATCATCTAAAATATCTTTCTTATTGTCTGACAAATAATTATTCAGATGTTTATTTAACTGTAAATATTTATGTGGTGATCATTTAACTGTATAATTGATATGGTGATGGTTGACTGAATATTTCTTAGAATATTGTGAAATGTTCGAAAGGCGCGGTCAATAAATTTTACACAAAATAAGTTTTATTAATTTTATTTGACATAACATTTCCGTACTGAGAATTATAAAGAAACAGAAAAACAATATAAACAGTACAGTACTAAAAATAACATTAACCTGCGGTATTATCGGTTAATGTAAACAGAAATGATCATAGAAAGGAATACAAAGAAGAAAAGATAAATTATGAAATAATTGATTACAACTAACAATAATTGAAAAAATCCCGAAGATAATAAAACTTAGATAATGGAAATAATAAAAACATTTACATTTCGGATTTTCTTTAGCTGGATGTAAGGCATTATTGATACTTTGGGGTTTTTATTACTTATTTTAAAAATTAAATTAACTGGCTTACTGTCCCAAAGTTAGTGGTTATCATTTTTTTTAAATTGTTTATTTTGGTTATGTGTTGATAGATGTTTTAATATGAGCCATGAGGAAAATTAATTACATATACCATACCATAACTCGGCTCTAACTTTCTCATTCCGTTGATGAAAGTCGTTAGTCACGAAGAGGCATAAATTTGTTTTATTATCAACAATAATAAACTTTATGGCGGATGGGGTTTTTCTTCATTTTTCACCGTTGCCGGGATGAGGGACGAGAAGATAGGCCGGATGATGACGGCTCAGCCGCCGACAAATAAAATCATGCTCGAAGGCGAAAGATAAACAGGGGAGATGGAGGATCATCAAATTAGGAGAGCCTTCAAAGGAAAGTGGCCCGCTCCCGGCAGCTCATTTAAATAGAATTTAATTGAACCTTACCAAAATCTTGCCCGCTCCGAGCTCTTCGCTCTGAGCCTTTTAGTGTCGAAGGCTTTGAGGATCTTGATGGCAGTTTTTGCGAACCTAATCTTATTATAACCAAGAAGAACAAAGGGTGTAAGATGAATTATATAAAGAACTACTGTCATAGTCTGAAATCAAAACCATTGTCTATTCAGACTCGTTGGATTTAAAATATTATATCTGCAGCCCCAGTGAATATATTAAGTCGATTTTTCTCCAATATGAGTTTCTTGTACTTGCGAAAACTTATTATTCTAGTAATGCATAAGTGGTCAAGTCAAAGTTTCTCCAATATATGTTTCTTGCACTTAGGTATGCGAAATCGTGTTATTATGTATTATCGTGTTATGTATTGTAGTTATCCTCACAGTGTCGTTTGTTCATTTAACGCCGCTTTATGCTGATATGGCTAATCGGACAATGCTACAATGGGAGCTCTAAATTTTAATCCTATCCAGGTTTAATTAAGATAGTGATTTTTAACGAGTACCTGACGTCGTACAGGTTCGGAACTCCCGTTTAACGTTCCTTCCGAAGGATGGCATAACCAAGGATTTTTTCTCACAGTCCGTAAGTGGTCAACTCAGGCATTGCCATGAAATAGAGATATTTCTTGCTTTTTAACTGCATTCCAAACCAAAAACAGACAAGAATGACACTGCATATCCTCAATACAGTCAACTCTTTCTGGATATTTTTATGATGTGGATATTTTTAATTATATTGTTTGTACATGTTTAAATTTATATTATAAATAATTGTGTTGAAGAGTTAGTGTTGTTTCCAGTAACTAATTAAATTTTTCCTCTCCGTTTCATCTTTCAACAGGGTGTATCAATTTCATAGTGAAACAATGTATCTAGGTTAAATAACTTGTTAAGTCGTTTTATTTACGTATTAAATAAGGGGCTAAGTCAATCCTTGGAATAAATAGGAGTTATTGCTTTTATTGCAATTCTGTTTCAAACCAAAATCTACTAGAAAGACACTATCCGCCATCCTCAATACAGATAACTCTCTCTGGACCAAATATGACTTAACTACTTATTCACCGGGGCTGCAGATATATCCAATACATTTCAACCAGAAAAGTAGTCTTATAAGATCATTAATCTGTATCGCTTCAGCAAAATTTATTTTACCGAAAACATTCCAAAAATTAGGACAATCTGTGCTAGAAATCTGAAGGATGATCGTTATGGAATCTTTTGCAAACCTTTGAATAAGAATTTAAATTTATATTGTTCTTCTGTTCAATCACGTTAAGTGTTTTTGTTTTTTTGTCGGTGTCAGACAGATTGTCTCCTGTGGAAGCGATGTTATGTTTCCTTCATTACCTTGCAGAATATTCACAATGCGTTGTTCCTGCATCTTATGTGGACTCCTCGTCATACCTAATCTCTCTCTGTGGTTCCTGTGCCCTCTGCTGCCTTGTGAATATCACTCCGTTTCCAATATAGAGTGTTTCGAAAACAGAAGGTTTCCTGCCTAACTCTTCCTTTCCTGTTTTGTGAAAAACAGGTTCCAATGTTTCGTCCACCTGGGGGCACGTTATGCGCGATGATTACTTCGCAAGTATAGATAGGGCAAAGAAGACTCTGAGGCCAGTAGGCCTTATGTTAGGCAATAGGGGAGACCGGGGCAGGTTGTAACAAAAAAAATTTCGAATTTTTTTTTTCGTTCAAGTGTTTTAACTAGCCAAAATTTTTTGCATGAATGTGTACTACCATATGTTGTGAACAAATTTATTAAATATTTATGACAAAATCTTTGTACACTAAACGACCAGATTTTTTTAAAATAAATCTGAACCTTTGTTACAATTTGCCCCGCCTTGGGGTAAAAAGTAACACTATTCGGGGTAAGTTGTAACACATATTTTTCAATGCTCTATTTATTTAAATACAAACATAAACATACAGATAAACCAAAAAAATATATCAATGAAGAGTATTTCATTAAGTGTTTGAAATTTTAAAACAAAATATGGTATTAGTATTAGTGTTCACCAACTATTTACAATCACTATCGCAATTATGGCAGATATATGGAAAACTTCCGTCTGTGCAATCCTCATGCGACCACAATTTGCATTCTCGGCAGCTAATCCACTTTTCTTTGGGTCTACTATTCGCATAGGATTCAGTGCAAACTAAGCAAAAATACTCTTCTTCTGAGGAATCATCAGATGAAACGAAAACTTTTTTCTTTAATTTCTTCACTTTAGATTTTATAATTTCTTTGGATTTTTTGGACTTTCGACTATTTTGTTCTTCTTCTAGCACATCTTTTTCTGGCGTATCAGTAAGTATCGCAGATTTCCTTTTTCTTCGATTCCTAAGGGTTGTGTTTCGTTGCTCAGCCTTAGGAAGTGGGCGAACAAACTCTGGAGAGAACGTAATCTTGCCTTTAGAAGTTCTTTGGGAAGTCTGGCGAAACGTTGTAAAAGTGTTTATTTATAATAAATATCTAAAATCTATTAGATTTGGTATTTTTGACCCTCAAAATTGACTCGGTATTTTAATTATTAAAACGGTAAGTAATTACCTACGTACATAATAATGTGGTGGGGCAAGTTGTAACATGTTACATTTTGCCCCGATGGAATTGTTACAACTTGCCCCGAACTTGATTTTTTCTATTTTTCCTAGATAAATAAAAAAGTAAACGTCAAATCACTAAAACCTTTCGTTCGAATAACAATCTAAACTGTAGCAATTAATTAGTGACAAAGAAAATACATTTCGACCGTTTGTAATATTAGTAATTTGAAATTAAACTCAGAGTCTAAAATTTACTTACGTGCTCGAATTATATTCACTTCCGGGAATAACTAGTACACTAACGCTTACCGCTCGATTGTCTGCGTGCAACTGATCGTCACAGTGATCCTTGCAAGCGTATGTATGATGCAGGGTTGCCAAGTTTTAAATGCGGGAAAAACTTGGTGTGTTACAACTTACCCCGTGTTACAACCTGCCCCGGTCTCCCCTAGTCAACCTTTCCAATTATTTTTTGTATCCCCTACCCCTTCAATTGAGTTATTAAACCAGAGGAAGAGTATTTCAACGGTAAAGTGAGAAGTGTATACTTGAAGAAGTACTCTTTGAGTAGCTCGAGTGTTTCACAATCTTCCATGATGCGTGAAAGATATCGATAAGATCTCTCCGATTGAATTACATATTCTGGCAACTTCGCTCCTTAAGTATCTGGAGATACCTAAATATCAAGATAAGGAACGAGTCTTCCTCTAAAGTTCTGCTTCCAATCCGAAGGTCAATCGAAGAGATCTTATCGATATCTTTCACTTATCATAGAGGATTGTGAAACAATCGAGCTACTCTCAGAGTACCTCGTGAAGTATACGCTCACTTTACCGTAGTGCTATGTTAGCCAAAAGCCTTCTTCGAAATTCCGTAGGTCTACCGTCATAAATGTCTAAACTTTTGTACCGAAATATCTCGTATACGGCTAGAACTTGATGTTTTAATTTCCAACGCCAGTTTGATTGATGGTCTCTCATATTGTCCTGGTGGTAAGATATTACCTCGATCTTGTGATCAGCAAGCTGGGAGCCAAACGATGAAAGTCATTATAATTTCTCTCCTTCAGGAGTTTTCTCCGAACCTTAATTGCCGAATTCGTCAGCTTAGCCGAAAGTAGTCTGCCTAACTAATGTTCTTCAAACATCGGATCCCTGACTACCGCATTATATATCACATAGCACAGGAAGGGTCCTAAAATAGCCAAGAATTGTGTGTGTGTGTGTGTGTTTATATGTGCATGCGTGCGTGATTTTATATCTTTGTTTTATTAAACTACATTAAAGGTATAACTGCAACAATTATTCTATAATAGACTAATCAGAAGTTCCACTTTATATTATCGATTTTACTCAATTTTATCAAAACAGACTCAACGGTTTTGATCAAAATAATATTTCAAACCATTGCTCAATTATCAAAATGTCTTCTTCCAAAATACCTGACATTTTAATTATTTACTTGAAATAATTAACCGTCTCTTCTTTTCGGTCTTAACAAATATGGTTATTTATTGTACTAATAAAGAGTTTTATTGTCAACTAGAAGGGGAAAATGAGAAGTATTTTTATATTAAAAATGTATTTTATTTAAAAAGTAAATTTTCGGAAACAAGAGTAAAAATACAGTATGTGGAATATGTGTTAGAATGCTCATGCTTTTAGGAAAAATATTATCTGGTATATACAGCTGTTAAGCAAGATGCGATGAATGACGAAAAACTCATATGCATAAGTCATTGTTGTTCAAAATATTTTCTGGGTATTGTGGTTAGTATAACATTCTACCGTGCCCAAGATCGAGTTTTTGAAAGGGAATAAAAAATCCTTAGTAATAAATACCATCCTTCAGAAATGGCAGTCCCGATACTCGACCCCTATTCCAATTATACGTGGATAGGAAAATTATAGGAATCCTCAGATCAGCCATATCAGCATAAAGTGGCGTTAAATAAATAAACAAATAATGTCTCTGTCATAGTAATATTTAACGAAAATTAGATATGATTTTTCAAAATTTATCCCAAGATAGTAAATTGAAGAAAGGTGAAAGTTGTGTCAAGGAAAGATGGGCCAGTTGTTCATTCTTTTGTTAGGAAGGAATTTGCCTTTGTGTTTGAGCTTAAATTTTTTCGATATAGTCATATCGAGTTAATATCTATTTTATTATTATTGCTCAGAATATTCTAATTAGTATATATTCGATTGTTGGAGATTATATTACATTTAGTGAGCGAAGTGGCTCAGTGGTAGAGCGTTGAGTTGCCCTGCCGAAGGTCCTGGATTCAAATTTTGTTTAACCTATTAACAGCCGACGATGGTGGGGTTCACCCAGCCTCTTTAAACTGTGTACCAAAATAGGAGGAAAACTTGGAAAATAAGGACAAACAGTAAACATTACATGCTCTACCACGTACTGACAAAACATCCATCACATGTTCATCATAGGGTTCACATCAAAATTTCATGAATGAAAGGAAGAAGGTAACATTCTGGTTACCTGTGCTTTTTAACATGCTTTATTAGGATCGGGGAGGGGGGGTGTGGTATCGGAGTTGGTCACTGGTTGACATGTCGAAGGTACTAGGTTCAATTCCAGCAATGTCAGATAATGTATTAGATCTGTTTACAACGGGGGATGGAACGTGTGGGATCTGGAGACCCACCTGGGCATATCCATCCTTTAGAAAATGGATACCCTTAACTGATGTAAAAAACTAGATGTTAAGTGAGATCTTGGAAAAAGCACCTCCCTGCATAACCGTTGTCCTAGAAACAGAACAGTCCACTGAACCGAAGATCCTTCGTGGGTTGTACTAGTACAGGAGATTCATAAGATTTCTGCTTATTTGACTTGAAATTTAAGGATTTAACTTGTCATTACGTGGCATACACAATATAAATTACTTCATTAACATAAAATATTTTGGGAAAAACAAAAGTAAATACATTTCATGAGGCATAAATAATTGAAGTACAATGACATAAGGGAACTGCCCGGAACAGAGCTCACGTCCTATGAGGATAATTGAACACAGTTTCCTCTGGAGCCGACATCGCCATTAGCGCTCTCTCTCGGAACCATTAAAACTTGTACACCCTTTTTAATCCGGCTGCTGGCACCCCTGGTGAGGGCTACCTTCCAACACCACCTGTATCGAGAAGTGGGGGGGAGTTTGGGGGGCGATGGGTGTTGCGGACAAATGTTCGGAATGAGTTGGGGTTATGGAAGTCAAACTCCAACTTCTCTCTCAGAAACACGAGGTATAATACGTAATTGGACCATCAAAGGTAAAATCATAGGGTGCGGATAAACCCGAAAAATATCCCGAAACAAAGGAATACCGACATGTCAATTAATTTCAATTGTATTTATTTATGATAATACCGTATTCAAATCATGAGATGGGAAAATAATTTGTTATTGAAAAATATAAATTTTTATACGAAAAAAGAGACAAATAAAACTCAGTTAAAAAAGTACGGATTTCCGCCGTACTTTTGCAACATCTCAATATTTGAGGTATATATGAAAATAAATATGTGCACATGTCTTTTTTTTTTTAAATCCATACAAATATTCTATTTTAAATATTAAAAACTAAATGTAATATTAAAAAAAAACGTGGATCTAAATAATCTTTCCCAAACATTTAAGGTTAACACCATTAAACGACAATTTTTTTTTACCACTAAATAATAAATCATTTTTTTCAGAGGTCATTTTGATTCCAAGTCCATACTCTAATGCAAATCGTTGCAATAATACCATTTAAACGCACTAGCAAGCGCTAAATGATGAATTTTATCAAGTTAGAAAGATCCAAACCACACCTTTTCCAATTTAAATGTGACTATAATGAAGATTAATAATTTCATGCAATCTAAGGGAATCAAATATGCCACAGCCCGATAGACCACAAAGTTTGAAAAATGTGGATCAGCCTTTATTATATCCTAAAGTTTGATCTGTTACAAGGGAAAAAAGGAGAAACCTGATGGATCTGATGAAATTCATTCCTCCTGTTAAACAGATTACTTTAGAAACTTGCGAAGAAATTGAAATGACGAGCTCTCACATACAGCTGATGAAGAAAACATCGTTTATACTACTGACGATTTAATCACAAATTGTAATATAAAATAACAAAACTGTTAATATTGATTTTTATGGAAAATTTGTAATACAAATATCTAATAATTAACTTTTTCTGTGCTAAGAAACTTAAAAATGTAAACACTGAATTTAAATGTATTACATTTTTCACTTGCCGAATCGATTAACTCCACCGATCACATAAAAATTGTAACATTTCTGACGATAGCTTTTTGGCTAATCTTTCTTATTGATTTTATATACTTTTAGATGAAAGCTACATTTATTTATGCATTCTACAATATTTATTTTAATTTATATTAACAAGGGACTTTACAAAAAAAAAATGCAAACTATTTTCTCACATTTCTCCACTTTTTGTTTTATGGAGTTAATCAATTTGTGCATTGAACGGCTCAATTAACTACTAGAAATTAATAAAATGCACAATTAATAAACTCCAAAATAACACAGGCTTTAACTGAATACGGGTGGCGGAATTTAACGGACATAGCAAATCATACATGTACCAATAATGTAATGCCAATAGTTGTTGAGAACAGAAATTTAAACATATAATTTAATAATGCCAAATTTATAAAAGGCAGAGGTAAAAATTAACTATTTCTCTAATGTTGTAAGGGAAAAATTGGCATGTGTCAGAAGAAGAACTATAATATATTTCAAAAACAGATTGAGGAGGTGAAACTAATGTATCAAAAACAAATTTATGATTTTTTGTAAATGTAAACCTTTATACTTTGTAAACATATTAAACTAATTTATCATATTTTTGTTTTAATTTCCCAGGACCGGGACTCGAACTAGCCTAGAGCTCTGCCAATTGAGCTATCTTGGTTCGCCTCTCGACCATAGACATATCCTTTCTTTTCACTGATCCCATGTCTCCGCGTTCTCGCAATTTGCGGTGTACACGAGGGGAAGAATGTTCTATGAACATTATTTTTTTTAAATTTGGATCTTGTTGACTTATGTTTTGTTTTTTTAATTTGGACTTGTTGTCTATGGCCGAGAGGCGAACCAGGGACCGGGTTCGAGTCCTTGTCCTGGACATATCTTTTCTTTTCAAATAAAAATATTTAAAAATTAATTCAATCAATAACAAATAAAATAAAATGCACTTAATACAGAGTTGTGACAATAAACTGTCCTTTAAATGAAGGCTTGCTTTGAAAGGAAAAAAAAAAAAAAAATCAGCAGCCTATCCCACTGTAAATGACTCTTGCGCAATATGTTTTCCTCTGATCTATAATTAACATATGACTTCAGCTTTTAAGAATAAAACAAAAAGGAACGAAGAATGATTATCTGTTTTATTGTAAATTAATATATAAATGATAATTATTCTCATCTAAAGAAATATGATTCTTTAGTTGATAATAGAAAATAATGAATTAAAAAAGTACTTGCTTTGGTCTATTCTATTGCTCTGTAATAAATCTACAACTTACAGATTATAGAGCTTCAATAAATCAGACAGCACTTCCCTCTATCCCTTTTTTTTCTGACAAAGGCTTTATAAAAAGTATTTAAACCAATTAAATTTATATACTCTTTTCAATTCACTCCTACTTCGGTGTCATCTTCATCAATAATATGCAGTTTTTTGACTCTTTATAATTAAAAAATAATAACAACAGTAATAATTATAATTATTGAACAATAACAAGGTGTTTTTAATTAAAATTTTATTTTTTATGAATAATTGTATTCAAAGTTATACTTCATATAGTACACATAAAGTTAATGACTAAGTCCAAAGACATATCATATTATGTCTCTTATTTAGACATATTATCTTTTATTATATTATTTAAACATCACTTCATAGATTTATTTTGCTGTATAAAAGATGTCTATATTCACAAATTAAGTTATGGAAATTTTGGCGTTTTATACTGGTACGTAATTATACGAGGTTTTATAGATTTTCGACGTTGAAGGACGTATGATATATGTTAAGACAGCACAAAGCATTTGCCAATTGTATCATTTCAATGACTTTGTTTTTGCAACGTAATAACCTAATCTTATCTCCCTTTTAGAGCATAACTTTCCCCAGTTTTGTCGTGTTAAATGCCAAAATGGTTGCGTTAGTTTACAGCATTTGGCTTATTAATCCTCGTATTAGCTTAATTTTAACGTTTTATTTGATTTATATTTAAAATTGATCTCCTTTTTGACATCGTGTAGTAACTAAATTTCAAGGAGTAATAGCGATTGGAATTCTTCCTACTTCAATGCTCTTTAAATTGTTTTTGTTGGAAGGGTAGTTTTATTTTTTTAATGAACAATGAGAAAGATCTGTTTTGTCTTATTAATAGCTCCTTTAACTTTAAACTGTTGTAGAATAATTTACAACATTTTATCTCAGAATGAACTATTTATTATAGTATTTGTGATTTTATTGTTGAATGTTGATCTAGGTCGATTCAACATTATCAATCAACTTCATTTTATAAGACGGTTGTGTAAAATAATTGATTTTATTTCATGAAGTAAGCTTTGCTTCTCTTTAATATTCTCTTTCTTTCTTATTCAGACATCTCTTCTACCTTGCGGTGTAGAGATTTGCATAAGGAGCACCATCAGCCTCTGTCAAGGGTTGTGTCTTTAATATTGTTAATATCCTAATTAAAAATAGGCAGTTTTTGAATGAAAATAATCAATATTTGTATTTCTCCTTCTAAATAATAATCCTATCAAATTCTACTCAACTGTCAAAAACCTTGGAATTATTTTTGACCAAACCCTCTGCTGGAAAACCATAGCTCTGAAATTTCCCGTCGTACCTTCTCCATCTTAAAGTGCCTAAATCAAATTCGTCACCTGCTACCATTGAAGACTTCTAGTTACTTCCTTAATTTTCCCTCATTTGGACTATCGTTGTACAGTGTATGGAGGTGTCACTGAAGATCTCGATGAAAAACTAAAACGATTGATGAATTGCTTCGTTCGTTTCATCTTTGGAATCCCGAGAGACGCCCGTATCACCCGATATTACGAAGAGTTGAAGTGGCTTTACCCTTCCTATCGCCGTAAGTACTTCCTAGCTTCCTTTCTTTACCGACTTATCCAACCTCGCCGACCATCATACATTTCCGATCCCCTTAAATTCAAAACCTTTGTCCACTCCCTTAACACCCGCTGTCGGCTCTCAGACCTATATTCAGCATCCTACCGAACAACGGTTTTGATAGAGCTTTCCTTATCCGATCCTCGTCCCTTTGGAACTCTGTACCTTCCTCCAATCGTCGTTCCAATAATCTAACAACCTTCAAATCCCATATTCAATCACCTTTTATCCTTACAATTCCCAAAAAATCGGAAATAACATACTCTGTTTTCAGATTAAAATTGGTTAACTGATAAATGAATGATGTGTTTTTATTTATTTATATTTATATCATTGACGCTTCACTCATTCAGTTAGATACTTTTAAAAACAAGTTACCTTAGTTCATATTGGTTATATTTTTTTTCAATATTTACTTTGTTTTGTTTTTTTACTTGACATTGTAATTTGCATGCATATGCAATTATCTATTGTTTCTCTCTCTATAATTATTGTTATCTCATTTATATGTTATTTTTATTTCTTGTACTCTGTTTTTTTTTTTATTCTTTTAATGTTATCTTTGGAGGTAATTCGCAATTTTCCCATTTAATTCTTTCTGATTTGTTAATTTAATTGTATTAATTAATTAAATGTAATCATATTATACTCTTAGACATAATAATGCCCTTTATAGAAAACTATATTGTTATTCTAAAGCGATTTGTCCGAGAATAAATAAAGACTTTATTATTATTACATCCTAAAATTCCATTTTCAAATATAATTTTAAAATACATTTTTTTCATTTTCTCTCCTTCTTTATTTTTTTACTGTTGTTTTTTTTTTGTTGTTTTTTTGCAACCTATATAAAGTAATGCAGGACGAACAGTACAAACTGAGAACGGTGCTGGGCATCCAAAATAATCGAAAAATGCTACAATACATTTTCTAAAAAAATAAATAAATATATTTCAAAAAATATTACTTTTACCAAAGAGACATATTTTGTTAGTTGTTTTGATTGTAATACTATAACTATTTTTAAACTGCATAGTCAATTTTTAAATCAGCAAATAAAACCGATTTATCCAAAATTGAATTCTGGTTTTGTGGTTTGTTAAACAAAATATTTATTTTCAGAAATTTTATCTTGATGGACTTTGCTTAAAAAGTCTAATTCACCACGAGATTTGAGATGTAGATGTTAAAGAAAAGGTTTTAATTCCTGAAAAGGTAATTTTTAATGGATAAGCAAAAACCTTCTTTGGCTACAAAAATAATAGGTTCAAATTAAAAAATAGTTACTACCATAGTTCATAAACATTACAACACTCCCAGTTTTGACTTACTCCTCTCTCTATCCTAGTCTCAGGATTAATTGCTAATTTTTTTATGAAAAAAAAATGAATAAAGATTTTTTTTTTACTTATTACCTTTTCCATTCGTTTTTAACCATCTGCACCAATCCTTTCAACAAATTATCTTTATTATTAAGAATATTTCATTCCATAACGTCCATCTTGAAACACTAACATAACTTATCATTTTATGTGATATAATTGAGTAGATGATAAACGCTTATATACTCCTGTTATTGCGAATATTATCTAAGGATAAGATCGTTGTGATTTCAGCTTTCAGCTTTCAGCTACACTCTAAAGAGTAATTATCTGCTAATGAAAAACGATACCTGGAAACACGAACCGGTTTTTTGAACCTGAAAATCCAGTTCGCCTTTGTCCTGAGTTTGAAATTAACTCTTTATTTTTTTTCTCTCCGATTGAATAGAAATCAAGATACGGCTTTTCTTCAAGGAATCGGAAAATAAAAGACTTATAATAATTAAACTTAAAATATATCAATTAAATTATGCAAGAGTTGAGAACTACGAGGCAATATAACTAATTATAAAAATTATAATATTCTAGTCGAAATAACACTTTTATCTTAATATGCACATCCCAAGTATCACTTTATCAAATTCCAACATCGGATTTCGCTTTTTGATGAATGAGATTAAATCTTGGGTTACAGGGAAAATATCACCGTACAATGCATGGCGTAGATTCTCTTATCATGGCTTTATTTGGCCGAATAATTAAAAACGAAACAAAAGATAATAAATACAATTGAGGCATTGATTTGGAAAACGTAAAAATGTAATTTTTCTAAAATGTCTTCCATTACACCTTTAGATGCTCGTTGCTCATGTCATAAAAAAAGTATTTAAAAACACAACTTTTCAAGATAGTATAAAAAACTGTTTCAAGGTCCATTCAAAATCAAGTTCTTATCGTCAAACGTAGTTTACCTAGATCATTCTACGTCATTTTGTACCTTATAGATGACACTATTTGAATTTTTTATCAGTTATCAGTCTTACAGCAAGCGCTGTATATCGAAAACGAAAAAAGTTTTGTTTTTTTCACATTCGATACTTTGCATTTGTATCTAAGATATTATAAGTAAAATACTTGAATATAATAATTGCTACTGCTGAGGTAAAATGTGAAAAAATTTAAAACTTCTATCATACTCCTTTCTTATCTTATTTTTCTGAAGGAAACTTATTTACGTTATCTAGTATTAAAATAGCTTGATCCATTTAAATGTGATCCTATTCAAACAAAAAATAGTTTTGTCGTTGTGATTATTGAGATACCCTGACAGTCATTCTTGCTTGATAGTGTAGCCTAAGGAGAATCTAAAAAAAATCATAAATACTTTATTAAAAAATATGCCATAACCCAAACCCTGAACTACAACACCATTTTTCCAATTCCACGATCATCATAAAATACTTCTCTGCATCTAAAAGTTATGTCTGTATCCACCGCTGACTTTTACAGACAATCTGTTTTTTTTTTAAGTTTTGTTGACAGTCGTTCATTCTTCTGCTCGATTCCTACTCCATCATCCATCAAGCTAAATTGGAAACAGTTTAAAGTCTATTATTTTAAGTAAGGTTTTAGTTTTTTTGTGGATAGTATTTTTTTAAAGTCCTTAGTAGTATATGGGACGTATCTTTTTGATACCATAGTTATAGGTTTATGGACAGTAGCATCGGCTATTGGTTTATAGCGAATTTACTGGCATGGCTATAAAAAAGTTTATGCGAATACCTGACCATAGCTGTCCTCGCCTTTCTGGGAGGAATCAACGATCGAACAGTCGCGCTGTATAAACCTAATCGCTTTTATACTTTATAGCGACACGTCAAGTGCCATAAAACGGGCAGTTATGTCTTCCAGGGGTAATTTGATTATTTGATTACCCCACTTTATTTCTTAGTTCATTTGCTACAATGTTGTATTCTATTCTGGAATTGTTTGGCATAGAAAAGCTTTTACTCAAATTATTATTTGGTTATACACTTGGCAGAAAGGTATAACAGAAAGGTATAACCTTTGAATTTAGCTAAATAAAACTGGCGATGCTTATCTCCTTGTCGTTTCATCTATACGTTTTATCTGATATTGTCTGCGTTATGTTTATGAAACTGTTTGCGTGTTTCGCCCCGATCAAGTTATCGCCCATTAAACAGTTTGGGCAGGAAGATATCAGCTCAGTTTCCATCAAACTTAAGTTTAACTTTGTTAAATAACAGGGCACGCTGTGTTTCTAACAACTAAATCCGAAATCGCAGGGCGTTACAGGAACTCTGTAAACGAGAATTTAAAATTATAATATTCTTAATTTTTTATCAAGTGGTGATATTCTCCCTTCTTGTAGAATATCAAGTGATAAAGTGACTAAGAAGTCACTTTTATGCAACCTTGGTTTGTTAGGTCCATCAGACTATGCTAAAGTGGATCCTAAATTTTGCCTTTCTAGGTGTAATTAGAATAGGAATCTTTAACGAATACGTGACACCTCACAAACTGGGGACCGCCATATTATCTCTCCTCCGAACTTCGACGTGATCAAGGAATTTTTATTCCTTTTTAAAAAAGCCACTCGCCGGAATATGAACACGCGATCTTGGGCATACTAGGTTGTTAAGCAAGCATACTAGCAACTACACCTGTGGTGTAGTCCTCTCTCTTCTTGCATCAGGCATATTATAAACATGACTATTAACCGTTTTATTATTGATTAGAAAGCTCAATAGAGTTGTGAACTAATTATTTTATCAGAAATGATAAAAATTGTTGTTACAAAGTATTTTTAAGTGCCTTAAGTAATTTTCATTTGTCGTCTCATTATTGTGATGTTTGTTTTTATATTCTGGAATTGAAAAAAAAGGAAAAACTTAGATATGATTCATTCGAAGATTGTTATAATGGTACAATAGTTAATTAATTTTATTTTTTTAATAAATCGTGTAATAACTAATATGAAATATCTTATTTTTTTTTCTTTATTTCAGTATCATATTTTATTAAATTCACAACTGTATTATAATAATACAATACGTAAATACAATGAATGATTCGTAATGGCATGAGATAAAGGCCTAATTCGACTTAAAATGTCACGAGGCCATCTTATTTTCAGACGCCCTCGGAGGATTATCGGGGGATTGAAGAGGCGAGAATTGAAATTAGTGGGTACCTTTATCATAAATTAGAATAATATTAATAAACACACTGCTTGTGTGAAAGATGACCTTATATAGATGTTGAATAGCCGGCTGTAATGAGGTATCGGTTATATAAGGTATAACACAGAGTCAGTGTGGGGTGACCTGTGGTCTAGTGGTTAGCGTAACAAACTACTAAGCCCAAGAACGCGTGTTCGTAGCCCGGCAGGTGGCCCTAGGATTTTTTAAAGGGGGTTTAAAAAATCCTTAGTTACGCCGTCCTTTGGAAGGGACGTTAAACGGGGATCCCAAGCCTGTACGATGTCAGGTATTCGTTAAAAAT